>VZTD01003880.1:777017-810611 GCA_013397725.1 Rhagologus leucostigma | reverse complement strand
CCCGCAGCGGGGCGGGAACGGCGCGGAGCCGCGGGCGGGCGCAGCCGCGGCGGTGGTAACGAGGTTCAGAACATCCTTACGGCCGGGATGCAGATATTAAAAGAAAAAAAAAATTGGGATGTTTGAGTAATTGAGGGGCCATCTGCCAATTATACTATTGATTTCTAAAAAAAAGGAGCTTTTAAATGTTTCAGACGAGAAAGGTTAGTAACGAGTAGCTCGGAGGCAAACAGAACCACAGAGTGGGTAAGGTTGGAAGGGACCACAGTGGGGCGTCTGGTCCAGCCTTCCTGCTTAAGCAGGGTCATCCCAGAGCACGTGGCACAGGATTGCGTCTATCTCTCTGGAGACATTCAGAACCCGCCTTGCTGCGTTCCTGTGTAACCTGCTCTAGGTGACCCTGCTTTGGCAGAGATGTTGGACTGGATGATCTCTGAAGTCTCTTCCAACCCTAATAATACTGTGACTCTGATTCTGTGTCCAGATGCTTCCTGGGTATCTCCAGTGAGGGAGACTCCACAACACCTTTGTACAATCTGTTCCAGTGCAAGGTCATCCACCCAGTAAAGAAACTCATATTCAGGTGGCCTCTTCCCTGTGCATCAGTTTCTGCCCATTGCTGGTCTTGTAAGTAAAGACCAATGCAAAGAAGACCAATAACTCTTGCCTTCTCTGCATCTTCTTTTACCAGGGAAGGAACAGAGGCTGGGAACAGTAAGGTGATGCCAGTACACATGAAGGAATAAGGATGCTGGGGAATAAAGTGTGAACTTGCTAATGGCAGGCAATGACAGAAGTCCGGAGGCAAATGTTGACGGATTGCTCAAGGGAGAAACTGCTCTGAGGCAAATAATCATCTTTCAGCATAAGTTTGTTGAGAATGTATATTAGTAGTTTGAAATTCAAATTAACCAAAAGTCAAGTTTCTCACAATACTTAGACTCCTGTTCCCTGGCAGCTAAGGAATTAGGAATGTAGGAGCAAGACTTGGCAGATGGGACTACTATTGGCTTTGGCCAACATGAAGCCACAGACTGAATGTCAATGAAATGCTAACAGAACTGAGACCATTTGCTGGCATTTAGGCAAAGGTACACAACAGTTGTTATTATGTAAGAAGCATTGTAATAAAACAGGGAATTTGATTCGCCAGGGTTCGTTTTCAAGGTTAAAACTGCAACCATGACCTAACTGGTTAGCCTGTCATTTACCACAGACCTCTGGATCAAGATATAGTAGGCACTTGAAGTAAAATACTGTACAAAATTTCTGAATGCCTCAAAATTTATATACAAATATAGAAATACCCAATTTCCTCAAGTTACTTGTAGAAGCTTTAAAATATGAGCTTTCAAAACCAAAAGTAGTTTCCTTTGAAAAACCTTCCCAAGTGCTTACACGTTACAAGCTTTAAGTTGAGGGGACTGGAAGTTTTGTCATGCATATCATGTTGTGTCTATTCTGACTAGCTGACAAGAGCTAGTGCACCAGGATGGGAAATAATTTACTCTTGTTTTACCTGGCAGACTGAAAATGTAAGAAAGTAGTCGTATTGACATAAACCAGATAGGGATAAAAACTGCTTTGAAATTTAAGGATTAAGGGACAAACAAATAAAGCAGATGTCCTGATGGGAGTCTAATATAGGCCACCCAGCCACGATGGCTACACTGATGAGTTATTCTTTAAGAAACTAAGGGACACCTCTAAATCAACCACCCTTGTCCTTATGGGGGACTTCAACTTGCCAGATGTTAACTGGGACTACCACACGGCTGGTACAAACAGGTCTAGAAGATTCCTAAAATACACGGATGACAACTCCTTCATACAGGTATTAAGGGAGCTGACTAGGAAAGGTGCCCTCCTTGATTTTTTAGTTTGGTAATTGAGACGGTGTCATAAGTGAAGTGTTGATTGGTGGCTGTCTTGGCCACAGCAATCCCAAAGCAATCCAGTTTAAATTCTTTGTTGGCAGGAGGAAAAGTGCCAGCAAAACTTCACCTCTGGATATGAGGAGAGTAGACTTCAGGCTGCTCAGGGAACTAGTTAGCAAGGTCCCCTGTGAAAATGCTTCTGAAGGTGCTGGCATCCTTCAGTGTTGTCCCGATTTTCAAGAAGGGCAAGAGGGATGGCGCTGGTAACTACAGGCCCATCAGTTTTGTTGTCGTGCCTGTGCATCATTCAGCTGGATAACAGGTGCAATGGGTGAGCAACTGGCTCATGGGTCAGACACAAAGGGTTATAGCAAGTGGGGTTACATCAGGCTGGTGACCTGTCACTAGTGGAGTTTGGCAGGGCTCCATTGTAGGGCCAGTGCTCTTCAATATCTTCATAAATGACTTTGGATACTAAGTAAGTTCGCCAGTGCTAAATTGGAAGGATTTGTTGACTCCCGCAAAGACAGAGAGACCTTGCACAGAGATCTTGACAAATCAGAGGGCTGGGCAATAAATTTCATCAAGGACAAGTGCCAGGTTCTACACCTGAGATGGGGCATCCCTGGATGTGCATACCAACTGGGGAACGAGATGCTGGAGAGCAGCAGGAGATCTGGGGGTCCTGGTCGATGGCAAGTTGAACATGAGTCAGCAGTGCCCTGGCAGCCAGGAGGGCCAACCATGTCCTGGGGTGCACCAGGCACAGCATCGCCAGCTGGGCAAGGGAGGGGATTGTCCTGCTCTGCTCTGCACTCGTGCACCTTGAATATTGTGTGCAGTTTTGGTCACTGCAATATAGAAAAGATATAAAGCTCTTAGAGAGTGTCCGAAGGAGGGACACAGTAATGGTGAAGGGCCTTGAGGGGAAGCCGTATGAGTAGGGCCTGAGGTCACTTGGTCTGTTCAGCCAGGAGAAGAGGAGACTGAGGGGAGACCTCATTGCAGTTACAACCTCCTCGTGAGGGGAAGAGGAGAGACAGACACTGTTCTTTGTGTTGGCTAGTGACAGGACCCAAGGGAATAGCCTGAAGTTGTCAGGGGAAGTTTATGTTGTATATTAAGAAAATGGTTTTCCCTCAAAAGGTGGTTGGGCACTGGAACAGGCTCACCAGGGAAGTGGTCACAGCACCAAGCCTGACAGAGTTCAAGAAGCATTTGGACAATGCTGTCAGGCACATGGTGTGACTCTTGGGGATGTCCTGTGCAGGGCCAGGAGTTGGATTCGATGATGCATGTGGGTCCCTTCCAGCTGAGGATATTTTATGATTCTATATTTTATGTATGGAGCCCAATCTAAAAGGAATTATGAAAACTTGCTTGAAACCACAGTGCCCACTGGTTGTACCTACTGCTTGTTTAAATGATTTGCAAGTCATATCTAAATAAGAGAATTTGCATATGCAACATTCACTGCTAGTTCTGGTTTGGCTTTTCAAGATGATCATCTTTAGACAGTCTACATTGATGGCCAGAAGTTTTCTTACTTTTATTAAATAAAAAATGGCAATAGCCTTTTCTAGAACTCCTGATGTGAAGAATTTGAAAAGTACCCAGCTATCCAACTTGTTAGATTTGAATCACTCGTCTAATTAGCAGGTACACATTCACTTCAACAAAAGTCATATTTGGGTGCAGTAACCATGGAAATTCAAAGCTAGAGATACTTGTGCAGAATTTATGGATTATTTTGTATTTCCAGATTTAGATTTCACTTCTGATGAGTATTTTTTTTTCCATTTGAAATGCACTGTAATAACATGGGGCAATATCAAATGGCATTCTCGATTATAAAAATATGTACCCACCACATTTTCCAGAGAGAAAGTATGTCTGGTACAACTACATGAACAATTATTTGATACCATTATTTAAAATAATTTTATTTTCCAAATAATCATAAAATTTGAAGTTTCAGGAACCTGAAGTTTGTCTTTATACACAGCATTTGCAATATTAAGTCCACCAATAACTGTTATTCTGATGTTATTTACGTAATGATGGTGAGTTGTATCACTTCAGGCTGACCAAGGTAATGAAGGTCTCAGACTTCAGAAGGCAAGTTCAAGAGAAACTGCTGAAGTGTTACCACTCCAAGCCTTGTGCTCCACTCTTCTGATGCATATTTCCATTTTAAAGCAGGGTTATACAATCCTGTGAATCAGTTCTCCAGGCATCATCCTTTGTTCTGCAGCTTGCTCGAGTAGCCTACTTTACACCCGAGATAATCATTAAGTGGATCTGATGGATTTTCAAATGCACACCCCAGTTAGATATTAGGAAGAAATTCTTCCCTGTGAGGGTATTGAGGCACTAGCACATGTTGCCCAGAGAAGCTGTGGATGCCCCATCCCTGGAAGTGTTTAAGGCCAGTTTGGATGGGGCTCTGAGCAACCTGATCTAGTGGAAGGTGTCCTGCCCATGGCAAGTGGTTTAGAATGAGATGACCTTTAAGATCTGTTCTGGCCCAAACCATTCTGTTGTTCTATGATGGCCCTGCCTTAGAGACACCAGCATCCTCAGGAGCTGCAGGGCAGAGAGCTAGTGAGGTGGAAGGAACCTCAGCTCTCTGCATTCACTACAAGTCTGTCAAAATCTGTGCACATCTTTCTTACTTCCTCCAGAGAAATTGTTGGACATGGAAAAATCTAGTTCCCATGGTCAGACATGGTCACTCATTTACTTGTATCCACTCCTAGGCATATTCTAGATCACTTCACTCTTATTATAGATTAAAGAAAAAAGTAAATACATCAAAATGAAAGGCACACTAAAACCAAGGGGTCACATTTACTGGTCCACCTCTTAGAACACCTACAAACAATACAGAGTACTTTAAAAATGTCTGGCTGTGGGCAGGAGGCATGTCTTTTGTTGTAAATGTGGTAGAGCAGCCACACCAGCTTCTACAAGAGGCGAGGTACAGTAGAGGTGCAGGATGTAGAGGAAAAATGGATAGTGGTGCACGTGGGAACTGTGTAAACCACAGAAGGCTGAAGAAGGTAGGGTTGGTAGCATGAATGGTACCCTCACCTCCGTGCAGCCAGTACACTCACCTCCAATTTGTAACACTGTCAGGCCAGCCTGAGGAGGTGGGCAGGGATAGACGTTAACTGAATAACCTAAATCTATCAAAAGAATCTGAAGCAGAACAGGCAGAAGAAAGAGAAGTATATTTTGACAATCTGGGCAGTGCCATATTTCTTTCTATTTCAGTTGTGAAAATGGGTTCATAAGTATTGATCAGATCAATCTCAAAAATTGAGGCAATTGCATTCTCAAGTAACTAAATGCAAAACCTTGAGAGCCAATGAACAAACAGTGAGAACAATTTTTATTTTTTTAATGAAAAAGCAACAAAAATAAGCAAGTATATGTTTACATAAAAATACTATCTAGTCCTACCTGCAGGTCTCCTCAGTGTCAGCATGAAATCTTTAAAAATTAATAATTATTTTAAATGTGTGCACTCTAAGGAATCCATTCTAGTTATAACAGCAGTGGAATGTGGGACGCTTTTTCTCTCATTAATGAATATCAAGAAGTGTTACGCATGTGAATGGGACACAAAACCATCTCTGTAAGAGCAGTGCCTAGCTGCTCACTGCAAGACAATGCCTGTTTTGTTTGTAATTTTTTTTCAAGAGCCATTTGTGTTGAGCTGTCCCACTGAGTTTGGAAGCCTTTGTATATTATTATACACAAAATGCAAAATCCAGTCCACTTCGGGCTTAAAACAAGTCTCACAGAATTCCCTGGCTTACTTGAAGGATGGAGGCTTTCCCAAAGAAAGTGAGAAATTTCTACAATTAGCCTTTATGATTTTAATGCTCTCTGAACTGAGCTGTTGGCCTAAATTTCAGTTTTATACAATTAAAAGCTCATGGTAAGGCCCATTATTTCTTTACTGTGTTATTTGCAAGGAATGCCATCAGTTCAAATTGCTCAATACATATTATTATGCTACACCGGTGCTTTCTGCAGGGGGAAAACAGGACAGTAAGGACAAGAGAGGATTCTCCGCCCTTCCCATATTCACTAGTATTTCTAAAGAGTCACAATAGCACTTTCTACAAACCATTTTCATTACTGAATAAATATTATTTGCATAAGGAGAAGAATAACCAAACAAAGGAAGCAGCTTCCATGTTCAGAAACCCAAGCCTCTTGCAATCAGTATCCCAACTGTCTTTCCTCACACCTCCTCAGAACAATAAAACAAGATCTTCCATCTGTGTGCATGGCTTTCTGCTCCTTTCTCATTTTCAGTGGTAACAGCCCTGCTACTTCTCATCCATTTCTCTAATGGATCTCCCTTCCAGCCTATATCCTTCACATTCACCCACACTTCCAAGGTGATTTCACTCCTGCCTTTACTGGGCAGTCATGCAAGTTCTAGTGGGGAAACTGTGTTGTTTCTCCATTAAAGAGGATTAGGTTAACCCCTCATCCTCTTTTATTATTCCAATTTAAAATGACAAACATTGCTTATAGTCAAAATTTTAACAAGTTCTTCTCCTGTGATAATTTTTCTTTGTGGAAACAGTGTTGTGTGAATCACAGTATACTGCACAGCTGACACAGCTCAATTGCAGAGGTGGTGTTGGAAAAGCAATTCAGAGTACAGAGGAGTGAAAAAAGAAAAAGAAAAAACGATGACAATAAAGGCACCATTTCCACAGGTAGCTAATTAGAATTCATTGTTAATTACATTTTGCATAGTTAATTATTTTTAATATTAGAGTGAATCCCGTCCTTGTTAAAGCAAGTGGTAACCTTTTCATCAACTTCATTAAGCTCAGGAATTCAGCCTCATATAACCTTACTCATACATCTATCCTTACTCACGGAATGCTAGTTTTTAGTCTTCCAGAAAAACACAGGCCCAGAAGCTTGCTTTCCAGGTTATGTCTTCCATTACAGAGAAGAAAGGTTGTTTTGCTTCCCCCAGGCCAGATCCAGTGTTTCTATCCAGGAAGTCTCTTGCTTTACAGCCCAAACCAGTCTGATCAGATTTCATCCTACATCTCTAAACTCATCAACAATAACGAATTTTCTGTGGCTGTTCATGTTATTTCTTTAAATTATCAATTCAAAATAATCATGTCATAAAATATTCGAGATGCATGTTGTTCTCTGACTTGCAAAGTAGCTTTGGAAATGCCAGCTTCAGTATGCCCACCAGACAGATACTCATGAGACTTTGGAAGTATACATCACACAGATATTCAGATATCCATTACAGACCTGTTGAAATTAAAAACATTTGGCATACAGTAATGGATATGTCAGCAATTCAGATGGGAAACATATATACATATATTTTCCATATACTAAAAAATACTATTCTCCATATACTAGAAAATAGCAACTTCCATAGGCTGTCTATCATTTTCAAATTAAATACAACACTCAGCTGAGAGCCAAGAAGAAAATGCTTGCATTTAAAAGGCCTTTTCAATTACAGGAACATTCTGTATAAGGTTAGCTAATAATACCATCTAAAGATTTATTACGGTGCTAAACTATATTCATAAAACTGTTCACCTACAAATATTAGATTTGCAAAATGATCAAGATGTAATTTAAAAATCCACCCAAACAACAAAGAAATGCTAAGGGTGGTAAAAATCAACATAGTATTACACTGGAAATTGAAATATATCATCACTGTATATTGAGGGCAGAATGATTCTGTGTTGTCCTAATACCATGGCAATAGATTATCAGTATTCAAATATTAGTATTCAGATTTGCAAATTAACCCTTCAATGGACAGTGCAACACAAGTGCTTCACAATCACTTAAAATGATGGAAAGATGTTCAGTAGGCACTTTCAGCAGTAGGACCACTTCAAATTTTGAGTTTAAACAAGAATGTTGCAACTTTTCCCTAAGTTATTATGCAAAGCATAGGTCATTACGGAAAACTTAGAACCAAAATGAGTGCTTCAGCAAAATGAGAAAAAGCATTAAATCCATTTGATCTCAAAAATAAAAAAGTCTCATGTCCTTTAGTTAGGGTAGGTGGATGCAGTAGAAGGAAACTTTACTAGATAGAGATGAAAACAGTAACCTTTAGCCAATAATCAGTGCATAAGAAAATCTCCCAATATATAAGAAGGAAGTGGGGTGCTAATTTTAATTCTTTCCACTTAGAAGCTACCGAGTATTGAATTTCTCCTAATGCCTGGAAGGTGGCCAAAACCACTTTAGTTTTTCTATATTGCTCAATATATAGGGAAATCCTTTGTGAATGTTAATAGGGAACCTTTACTCATTTAAGCAAGAAAGGAAGCAGTCTTTCTATAAAGGATTTGTTATCCTAGAGCCATATGGTATCCTTTCATACAAAAATGCTTCATAAGGCAAAAAACCAAACATACTTTAAAACAAAAAAAAAGTTAGGACAAGTTGATCTTTTGCCATGGTTTGTCCTGGCTATGGGGTGTTGGGAGGGGCATTAGCAGCGGAATAGAAAGGTCAAGGGCAGGTGGATCAAAGCACAGTGCCAGGTATAATGGCCAGGGTGGGGGAGGAGGGAAGCGAACCGAGACAAATGGTTAGGTCTGTCCTTTAATATTTCAAATAAATCCCAGCCCAAAATAACATTAGGCTACTTGTCTTAGTGAATCGGGCAACTGTCCACAGCTCCGTTTACAGAGAGGTGTAAAAACTGTTGTGGATAATCTGTGCTGGGTTTCTCCAACATGCCCTTTTATCAAGGGAGTTTTTTGCAGCTCTTCTGTTTTGCCAACTCCCACCCCACTTACTACAATTTCAAGAACTTGTTTTATCCTCAAGGGAGGATTGCATGATATTTCAGACATGCTAATAATGTATATTGCGCCCTTAAAGTTTGGGGTTGGGACGCCAACAATGTTAGTGATCTAAAATTAATGAGCTCAAACAGGAAGGAAAACAATCTGCTGGGACAATGTGTGCTTCAGCTTGTTCCAGCACTAGGTCTTCTATTGATTTGTGTTATGCTGGCTGCAAGCACAATAAACTGTTGCAACCAACAGCATTTGCACCTGTTGTCTTTCCTGCTTTCAGTACAAGAGTATTAGCACCACCAAACACTGCACAGGACCCGGGCCCATCATTTAATGCTTTCTTCAGAGCCGTAGTTTTGCATCCCCTCTCGACCAGATCACAGATTTGTCTCTAAGACACATCATTTCAACATGCCAGTCTTTGAAAAATCAGACCCAACATGCCAGTTATCAGTGTTTCTGAAAAATCAGACCTCCAATATCTTTTCCAACTTATTCATATTCCTTTGAAGAAAATTAGAGCCTGGGAAACTGCTGCTATGAATCTTCTCATCCATATCAATTTCAAACTACTGCTGTATTTGCAGAGAGTATAGAAGATTTTAACAAACATTTATGAAACCTTTGCTATAAGGTTGACTGACTGCTCCTCTGTGATAGAAAGCTGTGATATCCATGCTGTGCTGGGAGGACTCCTGCTTTATCACAAAGCTCAGAGCCCTTCCTCTACAGCTTCCCTGCCACTTGCACAAATGACCCCTAGTAATTGTGTGCACTTCTGGCTCTGTATACACATGCTTTTCAAAACATGAAATACTCATCTTCCTTCCACCACCTGAAGAGCCTGATTTCTGCTCCTACTTCTTTCCAGATGGACTCTATCTTTCACCATAATCCATTAAAGACAAGAGTGATTTTTAGTTTTTAGCCTTTGTCAGTCATACCATCAACCGTCTCAGTTTCTGATGGCATTTTAAATTCTTTTCAGTTGCTTGATAATTCGCTTTTCTCTTTGATACTATTATTTATTAACATAGCCTCAAGAGAACCTGAGAAAATCAAAACTGGCTTTGAAGGTAACATACTGCATTTGAAAGCAGAACCAAAAGGTAAATCTTGTTTTACAGGCTGTCACATTTATAATGAAATAGTTCTGATCCTGATATTAATGATGTTTGTTAACATGTTACTAATGAACAATATCTCATAGGTGAAAAGATCCCTTTACTTTTATGAGTTACTCAAATCATGAACATCTTCCTTCCCGTTTTGAGGACAAACAGCTGAAATCCCATTTAAAATATGCAGTTGTATTTACTTCTTGTCTGAGAAATACAACTGCAGACACAAAGTTTGATCTAGGGTAAATCAGATAGAACTGATTTACAGAGGTATAAACTAGATATAACTGGGGGTATGTCACCAAGATTATGCATATAAAATACAAAAATATCAGATATAATATTCTAGAAACATATAGTTTTATTCTAATCAGTGACCATCAATTCTCCTCACTTACACTGTTGTAAAGTACAGGTAGGATTGATTTTAGCTAGTATTATCCATTCTAAGATTGTCCTTTGGACGACTTCTAGTGTCAGTCGCAAGGGATAGACACATCAAACACAACTCATTCTACCCCAAAGCAAGATGGAGGAATTGCACTGAGAAATGCAGGCATCTTTCTACTCACTAGACAAGAAAGAAAGACATGAAGTGAATTCTAAAACAAGATTATAAGGCTGAAAGAATGGACATACACAGACAAAACTCTTGTCTTGGTTCTTTCTGTGACCTTTAAGAAAAGTATGCAATATTTTTCTTTTTTCTTTTTTTTTTTTAATTAAGAGGAGAGTTCACAGGACTCCCATCTTATTTCTAAAATCAATTCTGATAATAAGTTAAATGCAGTCACTCCAGTTATGCTAGTCCTGTTACATTACATTACAGCTGGCTTACTCCCAGGAAATTACAAACTAGATTTGGTTAGCAATTCATGGGTTGACAGTAAAGTTCTCTGTTTAGAAAATGCTAGTCCAAAATTGTCGTTACAGCTTCCCTGCACTATCAGAATACTTTTTCGGCAGAGAATTATGGTGCCCAAATTTAAACCAAATTTATTAACCTTAGTCACCTCAACAAAAATAGCACTACAAACACAATGCTTCTTGTCATATTAACTTTACATTGTTTAATAGTCAAATAACAAGCTATGATAATGTATTTCACGTGTACATAAAAATTAGGAAAATAGTTTAATTCCAAAATATAAGATAACAATATATTTAACAAAACAGTTACTGAATCTACTTGGGAACCTGGTAAGGTTAAAGTATATCCTCTAAGCCTATAGAATCATAGAATATCAAGATATTTTACGTTATTCTAAAGTTGGAAGAGACCCATAAAGATAATCAAATCCAACTCCCTGCTTCTCGCAGGATTACCTAAAACTGAGCCATGTGACTAAGAGCATTGTCCAGACACTTCTTGAACTCTGACAGGCTTGGTGCCATCACCACTCTCCTGGGCAGCTGGGCGTTCCAGTAGACAACCACACTTTCCGTGGTGAACCTCCAGTGAAGAACATTTTCCTGATGTCCAGTCTAAACCTCCCCTGACAGTGCTTCAATCCATTTCCTTGTGTGCTGTCACTGGTCACCGGAGAGGTGTCATCACCTACCCCTCTGCTGATGCAACATAATCTCTTTTCTCAGACGTGCAAGCCAACATGAATTTCACCAGGAGGTACCTTCTACTGAAGACTGTTCTATAGAGAGATTTTTCTCTAATGCTCCAGCCCTGAGGAGGAGCTCCAGAAAGCTCTGTTTTACGAATTACTTTAGTCTAGTAATTTAGGCTGTAGTGTCAATTTTCAGTATTCACTAACTGGTTAATTAATAGTAATTTGCTTCTATCCTTCCTTTTGGGTACCAGATACAGGAGTTATTCAAACCACAGTCCAAAAGAAGTTCAGGGAGTTCCTCCACCATTTAATGCAGTGATTTTGCAAGAACACTTCACAGAATAGATGAGATAAAACTCCGCTATCATAGAGTGAAGGCAAACTGAATTGGAAACAAAAGGGAGGAGCTAAAAGAGCCTGCCCATCCAATATTACTGCACATCAACCAACTCGTGGCCTAATTTTTCACTTTTTACCAATTGTCCAGAGTATTAGAGACAATGCTGAGGTAACATCCTCACCACTATGTCAATCCCCTGCCTACAAGTATAGTAATACAAGAGATGCTGCACGTACATGGCTGTATCTATTCTGGAAGATTTTTCATATACTAAGAAATTAGCGTAAGTTTTAATTATCTTTGACATTTTGCAAAACATACGTTACATCTGATTTTAGCATCTTTTGCTGCTCTGTGGAAGAATCTCACACTGTCTTAGCTGTAAATTAGCTTCCCTGACAGAGTCCAAAAGTGGCCAACGCCTTGGTTCTTTATGAGATGAGCAACAAACAGACCTCCAACTACTTTACATAACTGTCATAAGTGGTTTTGTGGATGATACTTTGAGTGGTCAAAACTACACATGGACAGAAGTTTTGCATTTATGCAAACAGCTATCATTTCAGTAGCTAACACAGCATTAATTCTTCTGCACGTAACAAAGCCTTGCTGATTGCTGACTTCAGTCAAGTGGCATTTCAGTAGCAATGAGGGCATCCAACATAGCTTTAATATTTCACTACTCTAATTCAAAAACTAAATCATTTTAGTCCCAGTGCTTTTACAGCTGCTTGGTAAATTGGATGTTTTGTAGATTAGTGGTCACATAGACAGACAATTTGCATAGACTGACTAAGTGATGCTTTGCCTTACTTCACTAGTATATAGTACCTGCTATTAAATCTACATGGCAGTCTTGTTAAATTAGTTTAGCTGGAAAGAGCTGCTACTGGGCTAAATTAAGTTAGAATTTGAACCTTAAAGCATTAATGTCCATCAAAATGGACAATAAAAATTAACATGTCACTAATTCTAGTAATTCTAGTCTAAAATATTACTACAACAAAGTCAAGAATGGTAATAATGGGAAAAGTACAAGATAAATAACCCTGCAAATGAAAATCACTTTGCATGTATTAATTCAGCTTTGCTGTTTAGCTTTTCAGAGTCTTGTTTCGATACTATGCTGGTGATACAGAGTAAATATAATTTTGCACTGTAAGACATTTTTGCCTATTATGCAAATATTACATTCAAATTTATCTCTCAGAAGCATCCCATGTATTTTCTTGACACATCCATCCTGGACATGAGAAGAAATGAAAACTGGTGTACAGTTAGTCTCCATTAACAACCCAACTGGTAACTAAAGTAACAAACGATCCATTTTTTTCCAGTGATCAGTGCTTTTTGTAATGAAAGCATCTTGCAGAGCCATCTTTAGTACTTAACAAAATTCATCATCTAACTAAAGATTACAACTCTTGAGCAGTCCTGATTTTCCACAAGACTATTAGAAAGCCATACAGACCACACAAGCTCTATTTTCGTCACTATAATGTATAGTAATTTGTTACAGACTTCAATAATAACATATCAACCAATTTTTGTTTTTTTTTTATTTTGTGTAATTCTGAACTAATATTATATTCCCAGAGTTCTCCAATTTAATGTAAAAATCTATTTTGAAATATATTCAAAAGCCAGTATATTGTCAGAGACCACCAACAAGGCTAAGTACAGAAGAGAAAGTACTTGGATGAGATGTTATAGTCTCTGCCTTCAAAAGTCACATCATTCAAACTCTGCAAACATTTTCTGTCCTACTGTACTACTATGTCATGGATAAGTCTGGAAAAATTTTATTGTTGCAACTTTTGGTTAGAACTTCTCATAAATTACTTATTTTGCTAAAAATATTCACCAGGATTTACAATATAGTGCATAAGCAGGTGAATGACCTCCAGAGGACTTTGCAAAAAAACAACCAAAAATTTCTGAGTTGCAGCAACCAAATGGCTGATGCTGAGACCACCTCTGGACTGCTAAAAGTTTTAAGCAAACCCTATAATCTCAGTGTGTAAAAATATTGCAAGAAAAATCTCAGATTATCTCAGTGAACTTGAAAATCCCCTCCTCTGTGGTTCTAGAACAGGTTTTTTGGAGTACACAATCAGTGTCTGGGAGAAGAGCCAGATATTTATGCAGCCATTGCATTTGAAACTGTACAACAATTAGTTTTAACGGTTTTGCTTATTTTGGAACTCATCCACTTCACAATGGTGACATTGTGGAGATCAAGGACAGGAGAGGATGATTTTTACCTGCCCTACCATTACTGGACAGAAGAAACATTTTAGGAGCTGCAGCACTGGCTGCATGCCTTACAGATAAACAGATTTTTATTGCCCGTACTCTACCCTTATATTTAGAGGTGGAATTACACTGCATCCGTTTTTTAAAAATTGCACTAAATAAATATACATTGCAAAACACCTGTTAATCTCTAGAATACTTTGAATGAAACAAGAAAATTCCTTCTGTGATTACCAAGGAATTACTTTACTTAGCTTCAAGAAGGTGAGAGGTATGGTAACTAGAACCCCATGTAAGTGGTTAATTCAATGTCTGCCTTTACAAGAGGCCTTCTGCTGCTCCATGAAAAAAAGAGCAGCTGAAGTGCTCACCTTGTGTATTTTTACTAGAAAGGGTCATAAATTTCCTGGAATTCAAGTATGGCCACTTTTGCCTCTCTGTTCAAAGCCTGTTTATACAATTTAAGGGAGGCTGGACTAGCCCAAGCCCTGGCTCAGCGATTGTGTCACGTGGTGCATCTGAATGTATCCAGAGCAAAGACCCAATGGCCTGGAACACGGCCATCAGGCTGAATAAATGTCACCTGAAAGCAGGCTGAAATCAGGAAGACACACTCTGGGGGGCTGAGTGTTCATTCACACAGTGGGAGAGGCCTGGGGGGCACTGGGCTTTTCTGCAGCAGGTGCAGAAGGGAGACACTTGCCAGCATTTCAGGCCAGAATGCTGGGAGCTGGGATCAAGGGACTCAGGTGATCCAGTCCATGAGAGCAAAGCTACTGAAAACAGTGGAGTGGGAAGGAATAACATGAACCAAGAAATGGCAAGGAGCTACAGACCTTAGAACCAGAAAGGTTCTAAGCAGAAAAGCCTAATGTTGCAGATTCTAAAACAATATGAATAAAATACTTCAGTGCAACTAAGGACCAAAAGGAGACTGGCTGTAATTACTGTACTACCCATTTGCAGAGGTGAACAAGAAAAAGCTGGCCAGATGTTTTCTGATCAATTCCCACAGTGTTACATTATTACCTTCCACATCTTAAATGAATCTAACTTCTGTAAGTATATCATGCATACAACTGTAGAACTTAATTTCAGAATTATTACATCATCAATTCAATTTTTTTCAGTAGAGCATGAACTGTAAAAATTTATGCTTTGGGGATCAAATACAGTTGGCATAAAATGCATACCCCATCTAGATGTGAAGCCATCTAGAGGCAAAGGTGTATCAGGGGCTGAGTATATCCTCCCCCATTTCCCAGGGGTCTGACTGCTTGGGCCCTAGGCTTTGCAGCTGTCCAGAACCAGAACTGGTTCTGAACCAGAACTGTAAGAAGTCTCATCGGTGGGACCTTCTTGTCTCTACAGATGCTTTCAAGATGAGATTCTTGTCCTTGGTCTCTGCCTAAGCTATATGGCAGCTTTACCATGCCTAGTGTGTACCAGTGACCCAGACCTTGACTTGCTGTCTTGATTTCCAGGCTTGATCTCAGACTTGATTCACCATTTCAGTCTTGTACAGTGATCTGGACTGTCGAATGCACCTGATTACCCTCACCCCTTGTCAGTGAGGTCACTGCCCCTACCTGCCCTGCTGCCACACCTCTCTCTCTCCTTCCTTTGCTGGGCAGCTTGTGGTTGGACCAGATCTTCCACTACTTCCCTTGGGAGTTTGCTCCAGCAGCTCATCACCTCTGCTAAACAAAATCAAAGAAATACATCTTTTTTAACTAGTAACTACTTATTCTTGCTGGTTTTCCCACTGAATTGAAGAACATCAATGCCCCCTCACTGTGAGGAAGGGATTACATGTTTTGATCTAATCACTGTTTGATTGCCTGTTGGGATGTCAGGCAAGTTCTTGAAGTTGTGCACTCTCAGACATTTCCTTTTATCTCTCAAACAATTTACAAGCCCTTTTCTACATCACTAGCTTTCCAACATGCTTATAAAACATTATGAGCAGAGCAGCACTTCCTATTTCAGTATGTAATACAGAACACATCATACAGAGATCCTGATCTTGTCACATTGCCTGTTTCTGTAAGTCCTCTTTGCTCTGCCCTATCAAGGTTGCACATTCAGAAGCTTGTCCACTGAGGTGCCCCATCCTACTCACAGCAAACTGCTTTTGACAATACACTTACCCTTCCTCTTCTTTCTCAGCTCCCACCCCCTTCCTTGCCTTTTTTGTTCTTATGTCAAATTTGATGAAATCCCAGTTATGCAACAGTGTGGGTTTCTCTGCCCGATGAGAGCAGGGCACTTGTGCTGTCCTTCTGTGTGGTAAATTGTCAGAATAGCAGTGTTGCTTTTAGGTGGTGAAGAATTGACGAGGCTGGTTGGGAAAACAAGCCTTGTTATAAATCTGGTTTGTTGAGGAGATAAAGATGCACACAAGGAGACTCTGATTAAGGTCAGAGAGCCCCTACTGCTGTCTCAGTACATGGAGGTGGATCAAAGTGTTTATTCTACCTCTTTTGTCAACTAAATTTTGACCAACAGTAACTGAGACACTCATTAAGCTCCATTAACATATTAACTTGCACACCCCTTGGGAGGCAGATGAAGGAGAACACAGGATGTGTAATGCATGTATAATCAAATAAAGTGATTGTTCTATCCTACTGGGACAGGCCAAAAATTATAGTATAAAAGGGGGGCTTTAGGGCAGAAAGGGTTGAGGGGAGAAACATCTCTGCCTGCTCAAGGTCAGTCAACTGAATGTGTCTCTCCTGTTCTCCCGAAGGGAAGCCTTTATGTGAGCTTTGCATCTGCAACTGCATTGGAGCACAGCTGGGAATATTCATTTATACATATATAGCACTATTGGATCTTACTAATCTTTCTATGGCAACACATATTAACACTCTGTAGTTGGTGCATTTATCACCCACAATCCTGAGCCTGCTTGCTCGGTGCTTCCATAAACCACAATATTCATGAATCTGGAACGTTCCCAGTCCTTACTGAACTGATCAGACCTACAGAAATGCTATAGAAGTCTTTCCCCTGTTATTTTGCCTAGCATCAATGTAAATCCAACACACCTAGTTATCCAAAAAGGGTAGATGAGATGTCCTAAGGCCAAACAAACATAATACCCCATTCTTTCTATAATTTCCAAAGTGTTTCCACATGTATTTGTATAACCAATGCAGGGATTGTCCCAAATAACTTTGTAAGAATTAACTTAGACCTGCTAATTCCAGAGTATCCATGCAAAGGTGATTCTGAAGACAGCCTAATTCCACATCTTTTGACTCCTGAAAGAGAAGAATGGGGATTTTAATGATACCATGAGGTCAGAGGAGCACTGGAGAGGGCAACCAGCACAGTGGGACACACAGTTGTTGGATGGAACAGCTCACATAGGTTCCAGGAGTTGACAGACTGGAATTTAAGTCTGCAGCCCCAAAGTGCTGACCTTATGAAGCCTGTAAGACAATTCAGATAACCATGATACACCAAGGTCACTAACAGATTGACACTACAAGGCTTGGGCACAAAGTCTTCAAAAGCTGTAGGCAGGAGACTGCCAGAGTATGTGCTCCCTCTCCTACATACATTATGAACTTTTTACACAAGGATAACTGGCTTGTGTGTTGTGCTACACGAGATCTCGGGGCAGCTCCTAAGAGCTTCTTCTTCTTTGTGCTAAAGAAGATGGAAATGGTGCTGCTGCACTAGCCCCTCACCCATAGCATAGCAGGAAAGTACCTTACCTACTAGATAGAGACAGGGCTAATAGAGTTATCTACACCCATTGCCCAATGTAACTTAGATTTTTGGTCTCAATCACAATGAAAAATAGGTTTAAATTTTTTTTTTAAATAAAGAAGCTCAGCTTATTTCCCTCGAATATCATCCTTCCACATTCCCTCCCACTTTATCAAAACACCCACACAACTATGCTTCAGACTGGTTTATTTCTTAATATTTCTTTCAGCCTCTTTAAGCTACATTTCTGGATCAATGCCAGTACTAGCTGTCTTTCTAAGGAAATGAATTTAAGTCATATCACATCTTGTCCTCCTGCTTTTATTTCTCTATCATGCTTTTCAGAAATATATATTTGTTTGTGACTGTTTTGAGAGCTCAGTGCTCTCTTAATTTACATCTAGCTATTGTTCATCTTTCACTGGTCTCATAACCGCAGCTGTTCCTGCAACAGCCTTTAAGAGTTAATCAAAAAAGAACAGCCATTTATAATTGTGAAATTCACATTGAACATTACCCTAGTAGCCTCAGCCTAAAATTTTAGGCTAGACTCAGCCTAAAATCATGTTCTATGTAGTTGAAGTATTCTTAATTACTGTCAAAATGATCTTGAGCCTCTGAATTGAGAAATGGCTGGATCCACTTTTGGCATGAAAGGCAAAGAAAATCAAGATCTTCCCTGCTGTTGCTCTGGCTGGCTGGCTGTGTCAGATGGCTCTAATAGTGGCAAACATTTGTTCCAAGACCACTCTGGAGCTGACTGGCCAACTTTTCTCCCAGAAGGAGGCTCAGATGGAAGGTACCTTGTTCTCTGACTTGAGGAAGCTGCTGCGCTTTATCCTCACCTTTCATGAAGGGGCAGAGCAGAGAGCAGCACATGGCCTGCATTAGTCCCAGCCCAGCTGCTGCTCTGGGCACCTCTCGTGCACAGTTCTTACTCCTTCACTCTACAGTTGTTGCTGTACTGCAGCACATTTTCAGCAGCATCAGATATTGCTCCTGCTTCATCACAGCAAAGATTGAGCCAAGAAATGTAATTATTGATTTATATGTGAGATACCACTATGAGCAGGAAAACAAATTATTCAGTGCCTCTGCCAGCATTGGTCTTTCTAAAATTGTTGCATGAGTTAATTTTTTACCTCCATCCTCTCAGAGATAACCAGGTCCTTTTCTAGTCCAAAAAAGGAGATAATTATTCTAGTTGGAAAAAAATCATCTTCAGTCTGTACTTGAAATTTGAGGAGGAAAGGGGAAAAAAGGAATTCTACAAAAGGAAAAAGCATTTTCCCCTTTTTACTTAATGTCTCAGAGCCAAATACGTCTCATTTCCATGTCATTTACTCATATAATAATTTCACAGGAACTGGATTTTGGGGTGGAAAGACTATTTGTGAGGAACAGGGAAAGGATGCTTGCCATGTTAATAGCAATTATCCTCGAGCTTTATTTTTCCAGGGGAGGAAGAGGCTATTAGAGACATGTGTTTACTCTACCTACAAGTAAGAAGCAGCAAGTGCCATACCTGGCTGCCCTTGTAGACATGGTTGTTCTCCCACATTGTGCTACCAGGGACTCACCTGCCTGTGCTGTTTTTAGCTTCTGCTATAGATAGACCCAGCCTCTCAAAGGCACATCCGTTCTCCTCAGCGCCGTCCACTCATTTACTAAAAGCAAACCTCCTGCAAATCCTGCTCCTCAAAAGGCAAGTGAGTGCTCCAGGAGAGAACTTAGCTTCAACATTTACAGACAGCAAAGAGTCCTTGAGCAGCAAGGGGATGATTAACTGCCATCTAATCCTGCCTGTCTTCAGCCTCCAATCTCCTTCCTGCTGCCTGTGCTTTGGGCTTCAGGGAAGGGCCTGAAGGAAACCTGGACAAATGGAAATTCCCAGTTGACGTTTCCTTTCTTTATATCTTTTCCCCTTAGGCTTTAGGAATAACAGGTTACACATATATTGCACATAGGTTAATACTGTAAGGAATCATCTATATTTGATTCTGTCTCTGTGTTTGATGTATCACTTTTTTAAGCTTTAGCTTTGTTAACCACACAGGTCTTCGGTTAAGTTTCCTTTAAGGCAGAAATAGCATAACAGTAGTATCGCATACAGTTAAATCCTCAGTACAGGAAACTGTATCAAAAAATATGATCCTCTAATTTTAACTCAGACTCTCTTGTGTTGAGACTGAGAAGTTTGAGCTGAAGTGCATCATTCAAAGTTACAAGAAAGTGAAAACAATTGTATGAAAGATTGCATAACCGATTATTTTTTTTAGCACAGACTAGACCATAAACATCTTGTACATTAGTGAGCACTTACACACTGTACCAAAAATTACCAGTTAAGAGCAACAAACTACCCAGCCTATCCTTTGAAACAGAGCAAAAGCCCCAGAGGCATCAAGTACTGTAAAGCCCTGAAGCTCTTCCAGTAGAGGAACAAGTAAATCCTTTGTTCTCCAGATCTTTCTCTTCTCGTGGATACATCTAAGGCTTTATCCCACCTGAACTTCAACGATGTTTTCAACACTATAATTTCACTGGTTACAATTCCAGTAGCTGAGCATTCCTGGAGTAAACATGCCAAATGGCTTCTGTGTGAATCTTGTGTGATTACCTAGCCTCAGATCTGCGAGGTGAACCACATTAAAAAGACTTGAAAATGTGTCCTTTGAGCTGTAGGGTCTCTCCCATATCCCTGAAGTCTAAAAGCACCTCACAGTCAGATTTTTTCCTAAGTAAGTACAAGAGCACCCAGAGAAGAGTATATGAGAACTCACTTCCATGACCTCTGAAACATGGTTATAGGACTACCTTCTGTGGAGACAGACTCCCCATTTCAACCACAGTTTCTTGCCCCTCTCCATACTTCCTTCAGCTTTGACTCCCTTTCTGCCCACTTTGCCCGCCAGTTCATTCTGCTGGTACAGAACAGGAGCCATGGTCCCTTCTCGCTGCCACAAGGACCAGCATGATCAAAGCTCAGCAGCTGGAGAGGAGGTAAGCAAGCAGCTTTTCTCCCTGATGCCCACTGACGTGACTTTCTCATAGGTATATAACATGCAATATTCCCATGTTGAAGCACAGGCAAGTTAAAAATAATTCCATCACGAGGATACTACTTCATACTCATAGTGGCATTCTCCATTTTCATAGTCACATAGCACAGGATTAAAATATACAATGTACAATGATTAAAAATGTTTCAGACACTTTTGCCCTCCCTTGCCATAAAGGATGGGAGGAAACCTACACACTGGTGTAATCAGTCTCTACAGGTACAGCAAACCATGTAATACAGGTACAGCTGCTGGCCTAAGGAAGCTATTCTGAAATGGCTTAAAATGAGATTTGTCAGCATTTGGGACCAGCTCTTGCCTTTGTTCTGAAGGATTAAGTGAATTATCTCTCTGAAAAGAACATAAAGTATTCCTTTCATATATGCATTCAAGAACCTATTTTTTGCCTATTTCACAAGAGCTGCCTGTGTATTTGAGCTTTCCAGTATCTTACCCTTGAGTGAGCCATAATTTATAAAAATTCAGATTCGTGCTGGGCAAGAAAGTGAAGAGGACCCTGGGAACCAAGGGCTGCAACCCTGAGATCTGAAAGTATTTGGCTGATGGTTTGATGGCTTACCTTAAACACTACATTTCCTTCCCTAAGTGTATAGAAAATTATTTCAGGCATTAGAACAAGGTGTTAAATATAGCACTGATGCTCTCCTATTTAAGAACCGTCTTTCCCTCCAAAATGGTGGCCAACTGCCCAAGAATTCAGCATAGGACTGCTCTTCAGTGCAAGTTTAGGATTTACTAACCCATCCACCTATTTCCCTTGTGAGAGAGCTCCACGTTGTGGGAGGAACACGCGCAGGAGCAACAAAAACAGGGGATGCTGAGAAGAGAAAGCATTACCCAAAATTTACTCTGCTATTTCACTAATCAGTTTTTCATGGTAAGAATGCCAGGCAAAACTCTAATCTTTCTTTTTTCAAAGGGGGTAGACTTATGATAACAACCTTGTTTTATCCTCGTCTTCCCAAGCAGGTTAGATGCAGCACAGAAATGGGGAGATAGAGAGCCATCCAAGTCCAACCAACTACTTAAATACAGACCCAGCTAAGCTGATGGTAAGTTTAGATGTCTTGGAATCATAGGCACAGATCAGCATCCAGAAACAGCTAAATCTGAAGCTAGTAAATGTGTTCATCTTGCTGAAGCAATGATTTACTTAGAAAGGGCATGTATTAGAATTTTCTATGCTGTCATTTCATACCTGTTTAGTTTCTCAACCCATTTTAGACTTTAAAATCTGCATGCTTACCTCTATTATTTTTAAGAAAAGTTAATAAAGGAGGTAGTGCCTATTAGTTATCTAAAATGCAGGATATGAGAATCAGAATGCCATGACCTTTAAAAATGAAGTTGCTTAGAACCATAAATTTCTGTTTGTATGCCATGATTGGGTGACATTTTGTTGTGCCAATTTTGTACCTGGCAAAAACTTCAATTAAAAAAAAAAATTCTTCCACCGTGTTAGTGACAGTGATCAGCCTGTTCTCTGTAACAATTTTTTCTCATTAGGCCAAATTCTGTCCCCGCCCCAGGTGGCATGCAATTTTAATTGTCAGAATTACCCCCTTTCGCTGCCATTGCTGACCTACACATTTTCTTGCTGGTTTTGAGTCTTGCATCTTTGCAACTGCCAATCTAATAACCTTTTTCCTGCTCACACTATTTTCCTTCCTTTACTATTGGCAAGCCAGACATCATCTTTTTCACTGCCCTTTAGTCTTCCATGTTTATTCTCCATCGAAATTTAGCAAGCAATAACTCTCTCCCTTATTCTCACTCTGACACTGCAGCTTGTGCCCATCTCCTTGTCCCTTCATTGCATGTTTAGATGCTGAGGCAGCATCTTACAAATAAGATGAAGTTCTAACTACAGAATAAGCTTATACAAGTAAGGTTTGCCTCTTAGGCTGCTTAAACCAGAAATTCATATAATGTTTTCTCCCAAAACTCTTAGATGAACGCTTTAAAGCTACCCACAGATCAGTTGACTTTCACAGCTATGCAGTAGCTGAGTACTATAGACCAGCAGTGAACTACAAAAGGATTGAGACCCCATATTTTCCACCCTGGGCAATGGAGTGCTAGAGTTTTCACCAACACAGTGGCCTGTCTCACCCCTTCTTTCTATCTGCATCCTGTCTCTGGGATGAAGAGTGAAGTTGGGTCATACCTGCCTTTGTGGACTCCTCCTCTTGGGCGTTAGTAAGGTAGGACACAGCAGAGATCCTCCAGGGGTCCAGGAATGTTCCTTTCTGGTGCAGCAATCACCACTGCTGAGCAACTGGTATCTGTTGAATGGGACCCTGGGCAGGCAGTAAAGATTACCTGCATCTGACTAGTAAATTCCTGTATCCTGAGGTTTTGCACCAGGAGATGCCAGTCCATGATGATACCAGTAAGAAAGCCACTCAGACTCTGCAAAGTGTCATATAAAAAGAGAATAGTATAGATAATCTTATGTCCCTTTAGATGCTGAAAATCCTGTCATATAGCATCAAGTAGGCCTCTGATCCACACACAGCTCACTGTGCAGCCAGTGTCCATGAAGAAGATTACACCATTTTGATCGTTCAACCTATTATGGGATTTTCTTATATTATGGGTTATTTCCTTATAAGAAAATAACTATATTCATCATATCCACTGTTAAACAGAATGGGTGCTCACATGAGAACTTCTTGCTGCACTGCTAGATAAGAGCAAGGACAAAGAGGTGGTGTAATCATGAGCCTTGGGTGGGAGTTGTTGCAGGGAGCTGGCCGAGGTTGTCCAGCAGCCAGCGGGTATGTGCCACAGCACAAGCCTGAATGCCAGCCTGTACGTGCAGCAAAGCACAGACCTGGTCCTGTTCAGGTTCACTCTTATGTGGATCACTAACTCCTCACTGTACAGTGGTCTGCTGGTTAGTACCACTACACCTGGGCCAACTCCAGCTGAAGGGTTCAAGGAGCTGGGGGACAAAGATGTCTTTGGGTGCAGGGGATGTAAAGGAAACCTGGCAGGCTGCGCTGCCTGCCTCTGCACACTGACCACAGCTTCCTGAAGGCTTTGGAGGTCAGCCAGGAGCAGCAGGGGGAAACATGGGGGCAAGCCCCTACACCCAGCCTGGGAGCCAGGAGATAAGCTGTTGGAGACAGCCAGCCTGGGAAGCAGGCTCCATGGCACTCCACTCCAGGCTCTGGAAGACCTGCAGTAACTGCCAGGGAGCAGCAGCAGCAGCAGAGCTGCTCTATAAGGGAAGGCAAGCCAGGAGCTGAGGGTGACCACAGTGCAGGCAGTGCCTTCTCCAACAGTGCTCTGAGCTGGGCAAGCAGGGCACAGTGGTGACTGGCAAAGGCAAGGTGACACATCAGGTCTTAGTCTTGGAGATACAAACAGTTCAGACTTGTCAGGGAGCACACACTGCTATGACATAGCTCATACACAGGCCCAAAACACAGGGGAGCTTGTGCATCAAAGGGCAGAGAGTGTGGGTGGGGGTCGTCATCAGGGCTGGTCAGGGCAAGCTGTACCTGCAGGGCCCTGATGGCCTTGACAGCAGTACAGCACAGTCCGGCCGTCCCACACGGCATTCAGCTGGTGAAGAAAATAACGGTCCTGTCCACCTGGACCCCTAAGTCATCTGACATCTTTCAACTTCTCCAAGAAAGGGAAGATCTCTGCCTCATAGTAGTCTCCTTCCTACCTTTCTTGTACAGGTTCAGTGATTCATAGGTTTATGATGCAATATTGCTATATCAGCATATACTTTCACTAGAGGGACAAATTAAAATTGTATGGGAAGGCTAAATTTGGGCATTTCTTGTCTGAAACACCATTTTAAACATAATTTATGTTTAACCCACATGGGCCATCTGAACTGTCCAGACTTTCAAACTAACTGACTATAAAAATACACATGCTACTGTTAAGTTGCTGATTCACTTTTTAAGTATTTCTAATATTGAAGAAAAATAGTTTCACAGAAAGGACTTTGTTCATTTAATTCTAGCATACAGATATGGGGTCAAAGATAATGATTACTGTTACATAAAAGTTCAATAATCTATCTTGATCTCCCATTTCCTCTACATTTCACTGTAGGAAACCTATTGCAGTAATATTTAAGTGTCTGACTAGAAAGGAGATAGAAAGCACAAAGTTTCACCCTTTCAAAAGCATTAGTCATTGGAACACGGCTAAGAAACAAAAAACACTTGGAGGAGTAGAATAGGAGTTTGAAGTTTGAAAAATAATACTAGAACAAAATTCCACTTAAAAAACAGCAGAGAGGGAGCTCTGAAAGCTCAGACAAGGAGAGGGACTCTGTCAAAATTGGAATAAAAAGTGAAGACCAGCAGCCAAAATTACCGTTTTCCCAGCTGTTAGGTTTTGTACGAATGATGCAGATCGTAGTTCTCGTCATGTGATGACAGGAGATAGACCTAAGGCTCCCTCTGTTGGAAGGAGCACCGCCGAGCACCACCCCAAAGTACAGTGGGAGCTGAACAATAGGGGTGCACTGCAATATTTACACCCAAGTCACTGCTAGGCAAGTCTGACAGGCTGGACAACTGCCAGGAGGGGACAGAGAAAGTGGGGGGATGATACCTGTAATTCCCTGAGTGAACATCTGTTCTCCCAGGTTCCCTAGCTTTTTCCCTGGGAGCCAGACCGGTACTAGCACAACTTGGGCCCTATGTTTGTCCAAAGGAGAACCCTTGTCACAAATGCACACAGTGGCATTTGGGCATTCAAATGTTGCCATGCTATTTTGGAATGCAGAGAAGTGCCACTTCCTCCTCTGCAGTGTGGGAGAAGACACACGGAGCCAGCAGTCCTCAGATTGCTTTTCTTCATCCCCCTCACCATAAGTGTGTTGTTCTGGATTTTGGATGCTCTTCCCACGTAAGAGTTGCTTTTGGTTTGGATGGATGCAGGGTGAATGCTGGCTGGAGTGTAGCAGGGAAGATGGCAAGCAGAGGGCAGAGGGAGCAGGGGACAAAGTAGCTCCTGACAGCCAGGCTGAGAAAGGACTCAGGAGAAAGCTGTAACTGCTGCAAGCCACAGAGCAAAACCAGTACCCCTGAGCAGGACAAGGAGACAATAGAAGAAGAAGGCTTTTCCCCGCAGCTCTCAGAATCCACAGATTGCCTCAGTCACACTTCTTGGTGCAGCCTGTCTCTCACCTAGAGGGAACCTTTTAAGCATTCTGCTCCCAGGCCATTTTCTTGCTTTCCTTCCTCCCCTTTCTGCTCATCTTTCAGCAGCTCCCCAGGGATGAGCCATCCTCCCTCACTAGGAGATGTATTCCCCAGATCCCTAATGGAGCATCCATTATCAGTTTGAGAATAGCTGTGCTAAAATGCCATGTCGTCTCAAAGATCATAAACAGTAGCCCACAGCCTAGCATCCAATTAATTAATTAAGATGTGCAGCTTTACCGAAGAAAATTGTTGTCAGGCAGTGAGAAAACCAGGCAGGATAAGAAAAGCACACACAAAACAAAACAAAACACACGCCAAAAAAAAAAAAGAAGTGAAAATGTTGACTCATATTCATTATTAACTCAAGGCCTCAAGAGAACAGCGCTGATGTGAAAGAAAACTGAGGAAAAAACCTCAGAAGACAGGTAGAAGACAAGAGCTCATCAAGACAGAGGATTATCCTGCTCCAAGGAGCAACAAAGACTGATGTTTTCCCACATGACTGACAATGGTGTGGCCAAGAAAAACATGTTGCCCTGGGGTTCTGAGGCTTGCATGCCAGACATGTTAGGCCTGGGTTAGATTAGACCTAGCTCCCTTCTGTGTGCATTCACCAAGGAATAATTTCTGGGTACTCAAAAACCTGTATACTCCTGCTTGCAATCCTCTGTGCATGGAAAAAGATGCCCAAACATTAGTAAAACAGTGGAAAAGAAGGCTCACAAAGTAGACGCTCAGGTGGCACTTAAGTGCACCACTTTCTTCTCACCACACTGCTGTTAGTAGGTCTACTTGCCCAAACTTAAATACTGAGAAGAGCCCAGTTCTGAATCTCAGAGCCTAACTGTAATGCATTCATTTCACAGTTCAGATCAGCAAGTGTTCACATGCATTTGCTTTAAGCACTACTGCAAATAACAGGCTATTTTCTTACTTGCTAGAAAAAAATATTTCCATCCACTTTTATCTCAGCACTTCAGCATGGGGGTCATTTCCTCAAGCCACTGTGTGGTGGTAGCCCACCTTCCAGCAGCAAGGCAAGCTATAGCTTTGATTCTGCTACTATTGTTTTTCTCATTTAGATCAGTGGATGGATTTTTGCTTTTTGAGGAAATTCTAACAGCCATGGCCGAAAGCCTTGCCTGCTCTAACCTGGCAGATGTTTCTGCACCTGTCATCGTCCCTGAGTTTAACAGAAGATGTTAAAAGGGGGGGAGGGGAAGAACAAAACAAACAGACAAAACCATTATTTATTTAAGGTCCCAGAGAGGGAAGTCTCCCAAATATTAATTTTGGGGGTTGACAAAACTGAAGTCAGCCAAACAGAGTCCAAAAGAAACATTAAGGTAGAGAATTATTCTATTTCAGCTACTGTCTAAATCACAGACAGGAAGGAGCTTCAGGCGCTCCCGTTGTTCTATTGCTGAAGTAGCAATTATCTCCCTTTCACGGTGCTATTATGCAGGCAATCTCATTTGAAGGAAAGATGTCCTAAAAGAAAAGATTTAAAAATACTCTTTTGTTCACAGGTTCCTTTTAAAAAGTGTTGGGGTTTTTTCTGTTTCTTTTTTAAAGTGACGTTTATTTGACAAAGGAACCTCATAATTTCATTGAATTTACGATTAGATCATTAAACCTGAGACACTATTATTTGTTACAGTCATCCATGACTCTCTACCACAAGATCTCATTTCAGCAGTGCTTATCATTAAAATCATAATTAAAATACTCTTTATCACTAAAATTAGAGACAGTATGATGTACATCAAAGACCACTTTATCTCTCTGCAGTCTATACATAGGAAGACTTGCCCTGAAAGCTGATGCTGCCTGCAATATTTGCTGGACATCTCACATAGCCAGTAAACATGTCTAGGCACTTCAAAGTTAGTGACAGCTAAGCACAGGGATTCCTGCTCTCCAAGCTCATTCTGACAGTTTAGCACCTAATACCTTTTGTGCAAAAGTCAGTTGCTGTCAGGGTGCCAGTAATCACAATCTGCATATATCCTAGATAAATATAACACTGTGACAACTATCAGTAGAACTGTGAGAGGGACACAACCTTTTGGAGTAAGTATTTGAGGAAAAAACATTATCAAATGAATCCTTAAGACAGATATATGTCAAAGAGACCCTCAAATACATAAGTAGAATAGCTGAAATAAGAAGGATCTCAGTAATTCAGCCGTCCCACATCCCTTGTACTTCATCTGCTAAGGACAAGAAACATTCCAATTTCACCTAAGTAGTTAGCATTCCTGTCAGCTGCTTTGCGTGAAGTCAGACCAAACTCGACCTAAACATTTTAGTCATCATTAAAACCCTATTTATGTTAGGATCCATGATGTACAACAAGGCGTTAACATTGACCTATCACATAACAGGTCCTTTAACTACTATGAAAAATTACTTTTCCACATAGACCTTGACAGGATTTCAAGAAGATAGATAAATTTCCCTACAAGGTGACAATACCATTCTGACATTGCCTAAGATGTTAATGTCACATTTAATACAAATAAATATAGCCTTGTCTTATTAAAAGGTGCAGATCCGCATGTGCAATGATTGTGGCACAACAATGAACATCTGCTGAGCACAGTGAGATAAACCTCATGCCAAATGTTTTCCTTCCAGCATAGGTCAAAAACTACGACAGCTGCCTTTCATTACAACTCTTAAACCAGATGCTTTAAATATGAAACTGTTTTAAATGTTAAATACTGTCCTGGTTTCTCCTGGGATAGAATTAATTGTCTTTCAATTAGCTGGTATAATGTTGTATTTTGAATTTAGTATGAGAATAATGTTGATAACACACAGGTTTTTTAGTTCTTTTTAAGTAGCGTTGATACTGAGTCAAGGAATTTCCAGCATCTCATGCACTGATAGTAAGAAGGCTGGAGTGGCACAAGAAGCTGTGTGGGGATACAGCTGGGACAGCTGCCTAAACTGGCCAGAGGGATATCCCATACCATAGGGCAACATGTTCAGCATACAAACTGCTAGAGACAGTTGGCCCAGGGTCACTGCTCGGGAAGTGACTAGACATCGGTCAGTGAGGGGTGAGCAATTGCATTGTGCAACATCTCTTCTAGATATTACTATCATCATCATCATTGTCATTTTCTTCCTTTTCTGTCCCATTAAACTGTTTTTATCTCAACCCATGAGTTTTCTCACTTTTACTCTTCTGATTCTCTTTCCCACCCCGGCTATGTGGTTCTTCATTGCTGGATGGGGTTTAAACCACAATGAATATTAAATACTGAAGTAGCTGTGTCTGCAGCTGCCCTGATCTGCAGCACATCATAGAAAGCCTCCTTCCATCATGCATTGTCTGGTAGACTCTCCCTAGAAACAGTTTGCATCAGCCTATCATCATTTCTTCAGCTAGAACTCTGTTTAAGGCCATTAGCTGGGAATCCCAGCATTGTTCTCCCAGACCAGACAGACTGCTTCTTTGTGCTCTCAGATGCAATGGTGAGTGAGGTTGCAGATGTAGCTTTGCTGCTGGGAAGGTACATATTTAGTAAATAGAACATACTACTACGGTGGCATACTGTAAACACCTGGAACTGAATAACTGGGTCCAAGGAGCGCAATGGCTTTACAGTTTGTAAATGCATGCTCAGTTGAAAGTGAAGCTTCAAGAGGAAAGTAGTTAAATAGGGGCCATTTTCATGGTATCCTATTGTTTGGTTTGAAGAAAAAAAATTCCAGTTCAGATACATTGCAATGCATTTTCAGTTTTCCAACAATATTGAACATTGAAACCCCATTCAAAAGCACCCACATTAAAATAAAATTTATCATGACATTCCAGGATGCACTCAAGGGTACAAAGATTGATCTCTGAGCAGGCAGCTGACTGCAATATTCCCTGAGGTGTTTGCAACAAAAGATGTTTTGCTGAAGAACAATGTAGTAGAAAATTCATACATATACTGTTGGAACTACCCAGCAAGTCTGATGAGTGAGTTTACTTGATTAACAGGAGTGCCTCCAATGTTCCTCACTTGAGAGAATTTTAATTCTTCAAGATTCCAAGGTATACCCTAAAATGTAGTCTTCACGCATTCTTCATTGCAGTCCCAGACAATCAAATTCAGACATCAAGGCTCAGCTTAATTTTCAGTTCCAGCTCCAGAGGAGCCAGTCTTGTGGCCACTGTCAACAGTGCAGTAGAACTCAGCACTACAATTTCATTTCACTCTATACTTTAAAAGCCCAAATCTGGGCCCAAAGACTCAATGAAGTCCTTGTTAATGGAATAGAGAGCAAAAAAGATGACAGGACTCATCTTTGCAGAGCAGTACCTTTCAGCAGGCTTCCATTCATTGTCCCATCCATAGATATGGATGCCCATAGAAAATCAAGGGCTGGACTACAACAAAGGTTCAAGTCCCTTCCTTTCCAAAGCAGGACCACCCATACCAGTGATATCCCACTTACACCAAAGCCACTTTTTATACTCCAAGCAACTGATCAAGACTCCCTAGGAAGGATTTTTAGGTCTTTTTCAGGCCTAGGTTCAGTGGACCATTACAGAAGTCTTCATATAACTGCCCTTACTTTGGTCTTTGGTTCTCAAGAGCTGGAAAAGTAGGATTGCCACTGTCTTCTTGCTATTTAGTTTGCAGTCTCAGATCCTACTGCTTCAGTTGCTGGCACAGTGGATCTTTATAGTGCTTCTGCCAAGGAGATTTACTGCTGTTGCTTCAGGGTCTGATAGAGCTGTTGGTAAACTTCCACACTGCTCTCCCAGCTATTTTATAAGGAGTTTCAGATTATCTTCTGGGCTCAGTTACTGTATTTCCATTCTATGCCAGATACGGAATTATCTGATTTTCCTCCAGCCTTGATAAAACAGCCCAACAACTGCTTTAATTAAAAAAAAAAAAAATTAGTATATAAACCAAACATAACAGAGGAATCCAGGACCTTACAGAGGAAGGAATACGTTCCTTTAGATCAGGCACAAGCATTTTTCTTCTGCCTAAAATCAGGAAAAAAGCCATCCTAATCAGAAAAGGTCCATTGCCCCTGCAAAAAAATGGTGTAACCTCTACCAACTTTGCTCACTCACTTCTGACTCCAACCTACCTCAATCACTCATCCCTTCCTTTGGATAGGAGACCTACAAAAGTCTGATAATTACTCCTCCTACCTCTTGGCTGACCCTAAACACCCATGTTAATGGAGGGGAGCAGAGATTTTTGGAGGAAATGCTACATAAACCTGAGTTTCATCCTATGCAATGTGTGTGTTGATGAGACATCAGGCTGATACGACATCAGTAATACTGAGCTTTGCAAGCTCAAAGCCAAACTAACCCAAAGCCTGTTATTTTGCAATACATGATGACACAGCTTGGGCAGGAGGAATGATGCTATCACAGTGAAACTCAGTCCCAGAAGACTAGATGGACCTAAGGAGTTTATATGCGGTATATATGTAATAGTTTAAAAAAGGTCATTAATTTCCATTCAACTAATGAAAACAGCTGTTTTTGTTGAGGTACTTTTATGTCTTGGTCAAAATTTTTTGTAAACTTAATAATGCAGATATCAGGTGAATTCAGGCTATGTTTTTCAAGATATTTGCAAATTTAATACTTATCAGCTCTTGCTTATTATTTTAGTCTATGACTAAGCCTTAGGAACACTACACCTATTATATGGCGAGTGCAAGAGTAACTAACTGAATGAGGCAGATTAAGTACATTTAGAATTACCTATCCAAATACGTATTTTGGAAAGGCATATATAAGATCCACAAGTAGGATATTAAAATGACATGGCTGGAATGAAATAAACTGTTTTCCTGAGATCTCTGGTACCTGTTTTTGTCTTGGTTCAACCACACCAGAGAGAGATTTTGAGCATAAAAATTGGCCAGGTTTGAGCTGTGTTTAGAAACTTGCCTGATAATTAGATGCAAAGGCTGTTAAATATATATCATATTTCCACTGTGCAAGCATAAATTATTTCCTGTAATAAAATTTTCTGTACATGTTACTAGGCTGTATATAGATCAGAAATGGATATTTATAATTAGCCTGTATTTGTCTTCACCTCTATCTTTGTTTCCAAGGGTTGCTATGGATAAGTGTTCTTCCACCTCCTGTGTACTCATTTTGCAGGTCTTGTGAGTCTCACAAGGATGAATCCTCTCTTCCATCACATTCAGTATTGATACAATGACCTGATGAAACAATCTAGGTGAAAATATGGGCACTACTGCAGTAAGTATTACATATCTTGCCATTAAATCTTAAAAAATCATATCACAGTGTTCCTGTGCCTTCCTAGGACAGCTGCCTCAACCAGTGTAGGCAAACAAAGAAATATGCAGACAAGTGAAATATTTCCAGGAGTTTGCCTCTTCTCTAAACTCATACTTTCTGGGAATGCTAAAATATATGCTAAGAACCATGCCATATTGTTAAAAATTACAAAAATGTCCACTTTCATTTATAAGCCAAGATACCATAACTCATTTCCTTAGACGGATGTTGCCACAGGAATCCATTATGGCTTGATTTATTTCAGCATATATCTAGAAATGGTAAGAACTGCAGTGACATACCTGCTACAAAATATTTCTGCTGAGCAAGGAAGATCACTTTCAGCTCAACACTTCATCTTTGAAGAGTGAGTTCTCTCAAAGAGAGATCTGTGGCCCTGTGATGGCCCAGCCGTATTGTTACCAGAGGGATCTCCAGCCCTTCTCTGCAATGGCAGGATGGCTTATGTTCTGCCCTCTCAGAACCTGGAAGATGCTGAACGATAGCTGAGAGGAGGTTCATAAATTTGAGCATCTGACCTTGCCCTGTGCCATTAGGAGTGAACTTTTTCCTGGACATAAATGTAGATTCTGGGATTTCCTGCGGGAGTGATGATGTATCCCACAGCTTTCAGGCAATGTGCATGACTCCTGGCATAGGCCAAGCTTTCCCAGTGTGTAGCCACACAGTGCCTTGCTGATTGTCCAGCTCTGCCCCTCACACTGACCTGGCCGGTGGCAGGGTGGATGGAGCCGCAGCTCCAGGTCACGGTGGGGGCTGTAATGGCAGCCTTGACCCCCGCCTGGCCCTGCCGTCGCAACACCCCACGCTTTCGGGCGGACTGGGGAGGCGACATGAATTTTAGAAACCCCACGGGAAAGCGAGACCGCTGCAAAGCAGCGCTGCTCCCACAACAGAAACACTGGGCCTGAGAGACTCGTCTGTCCTGCAGACCATATCCCTCTGCACGTCTTCTCGCATCCCTCTGTCTTTCCGCATCCTTTTGCCCTGCTGTCAGCCCCCTCTCCTTCCACATCCCTGTGCACATTTCTCCACATCCCCCTGGTCTCCGCATCCTCCTGCACGTCGTCCCGCACCCCCTGCCCATGGACGCTAGCAGCTCCGAGCTTCTGCTCGGTATCTCGGCACGCCGGAGATCCCCGACAGCAGCGGGGCCGCCTGGCCCGCCGCGGTGCCGGCGCGAAGAAGGGCGGCACGGAGCCGCGATGTCAGACCGGCTCGGTCGGGGCGGAGATGCCACTGCTATGACGTCACCCTGCTGCCGTCCCCGCGCGGGACGGGCGCCAGGAGCCGCGGC
>VZTD01003880.1:664335-776737 GCA_013397725.1 Rhagologus leucostigma | reverse complement strand
CCCTCGCCCCGCAGCCCTTCCCCGCGCTGCGGCGGCGGCCGGCCCGGAGCGAGGGGCAGGAGGCGGGGGGGCTGCCGGGGCACCCGGCCCGCCCCGCCGGGCAAGGAGGACGGGCACCCCCGGCTCCTGTAAGAGCCTGTGTCGGGGAGGTGGCCGTGTCGCCTGCAGCGGGGGACACCCTCCCGGTGTCTGGACTGGGGGAGCCAGCTTCAGTTTGTCACCTTACGCGTGGTTGACATCAGAGGTCCATGGCTGGGTCGAGGTGCGAGGGAGGCGATAAATAAGCGGAGAGGCGGCAGTCAGGCTGTACTAGCGGCGGAGAGCAGCGAGGGGTTGTTAACATGCGCATCAGCAACAGCTTCCCGATGTATGGGCAGCGCGCTGGTCTGTCACGCTGTAATACAGCGCTGGGGACTCGTGTGCTATATGCACTCTTGTCCATACACAGGTTCCTCTTTTTCGTGTACTTGTGGGACTTTACTACCAGTTTCTGTGGCTTAGCTAGTTTCTTGCCATGAACAGCACCAGCACATCTTGTTGCTTGTTTATTCCAGCTCTTCCACAGACACACACAAGTTGTATCAGTCACATCGTGGTTTCTGCTTTTTGAGAAAAGACAGATCAGTACCATGAAATAATTTATTTCTTATATTTTTCATACTGAAATCCCATGCCTCGTTACTATTTCCTGAGGTGAACATATTCAGGAACTGACTATGCTGTCTAGACAGTTTAGCCAAAACAAAGCTGTAAATTCACAAGTGTGAGGATCTTCTGTATTTTATTTTGAAATTGGAGCCCCCCAAAGCATGCAGCTGAACATCATTTGCTAGCTGCATCTTCCTGCTTTGAATATAGGAAAATGCAATTTTTTTAAATTTATTTGTTTTTAGTATCATGCTTTTATGTAAGGGGAAGACTAAACACAGGTTGCATCAGGCCTTTGAATTGAATTACTGTGGTCAATAGCCATTTGTTTTCGTAGGTCGTGGTGTCTTTGTATGAGCATGTGTCCATAGGTTCTAGGAACTCTTTTTTTATGAAAAATCCTTTTTAGTGACCAGGACAAGGTATTTTCTCTGTATACTTTGCACATATGTAAATATGTACATTTATGTACACATACAAATAATATACAAATAAATATTATATATATATGTATATATATTTGTACTTGCATTTTCAATGCCTGCTGCATCTAGCATATTCAGGATGAATGCAGTGGAGCAAAGCAAGCTTGGAACTATGTTTCTACAACCTGGCAGCCTGATCTAAAAAGTTTGTTTTGCTTTTTCTGCAATGACCTTACAGTTAAGGACATCAGACAAACTTTTGTTCTGCAAGCATAGTTTCCCTTTCCCTCCAAGATGACTGTAACCTATTTTGATTATCCACAGAGAGATCACGTTTGCATCATAAATGCAAATCTTTTTTTTTGTAAGGGAAACAAAGAGAAAACACAAGAGAAAGAAATAATTTTGCATCCCAAGGCAGCTAGAGGAAGTTTCCATTTTGAGTCTACTTATTCCTGAAGAGCTTTCAGTGGAGCACTGGGTTAAGTGAGTGATGGGCGTGTGCCTGCTTTCTCAGTGCTAGCAGCTGTAAAACTTCCTATTTTGAAGATATTACTGGTGTTTGTGCATCTTGCTGAGCATTTCATAGTACTTTCTCTTGGCATGCTCATTGAGGAGGCATCCAGGAAAATAGCCCTGGTCCTCTCTATTTCGTCTTATGAAGCAGTGAGGTTGAATCTAGCAGTTGGAGCTGTGAGTCCGAGATGGCCAGTGTCAGATGATGTCTTTTTTCCGTTGTCTTCAGCAGGTGTTGTATAATTAACAAGGAGGCACTTCAAGTCTCTTCTGTCTTCTCTCTTGAATCAATAATATAGTATTGATGTAATTAGCAATCCTTGTCTAGTTAAAAACAGCAGTGGGTGACAAATATTTTGCAAAGTTTCCTTACTTGAGTCAATATTTTCTGTAATTTCTGCCCCCAAGAGTGTTTTTATTTCATATGGAATAACAAAAGTCTAAAAAATTACTCCGCCCACTCTAAAGCTGGCCATTTTCATTAGTCATTTTTCATCTCTTTTCAATTGTATAGTGTGATTTCCAAGTGCTTAACACTTTATATGTCTCCAGAGTTAGTCATGACTGTGTTTCTCTTCCATTTGGGATTTCAGAGTAGGTACAGTATTGCCTACTGCTCCAGCAGCTTTTGAGAGGGCATCTTCCCAGATTAATGCAGAGCTGTATTGCTAGAAAGAGGAGCAAAACATAGGAGCATAACTTGATGCCAAGGTTGTGCTCAGAGAAGGCCATGCTTTAGTTTAGGAAGTGGTCATGAGCCTTGATGTTCTACAGAAGCAGAACTTATGTGGTGCACAGGCTCCACCTGTGCACATCCCAAGGCAAGAGTTTATAATCCGACAGTGAAAACAATCATCCTCCAGCTTGGGAGGCACTAAGGACAATACAGAGTTTTTACTCCTGTCTGAAATGGAGTGCTATGTCAGGAATTCAGAGGCTTCAGCTGTAGTACTTTCCAATGCTTAATTGCAGGAGGATCAGGCAACACTACGGTCCTGCCAAACCTATGTGTGCCAAAGCAATTTCTCGGCTACAACTTTTCCGATACAATTTCACCAAGGTTGTATTAGCAGACTAACTGAGCCAAATCATGTCCTGTTTCCATAGGTTTCCAGTTCTCCTAGAAGTGGTTCTAACTTGTATGTTTAAATGTCACCCTCAGAAGCATTTGATGACATTTTAGATGCTTTTCTACACAATACTGTATTAGTGTCACATAGATACTTCAAACTGGAAACCAGAACTTCTGACTAACACATTGTCTTAAGAAGGTCTTACTTGGAAACATAAGCCAAATCCAAAATTATTCTCTTTTTTTCTTTTTTTTACCTCATGTTCAGTTGCCTTGAAGAACAGGGTTAAGATGAACATCCTTAATAACTGAGGCTGTTGTTTCATAGTTCCAATATTCTAATACATTTTCCTATACTTACAGGTACTTCATACTTAACTGATATAGTATGGTGGTCGGGCACTATTGCAAGTAAGTATCTTAAAAGGTTTGAAATCTTTTTTTTTTTTTTAAGAGAACTTTGCTTAGAGGGTGATACGAGATATCAGGAAATCCGGGTTTTCATCTTGAATCTCATACTCACTTGTCATGAAATTCCCATCCCTAGAAATATCGCACTTTTAGTAAACTTCTACTGTGGCTACCATGCCTGGTGGTGTTTGCAAAGGCAAAGAGCTGGTACAAACATGAGTCAGATATCTTTCCACATTTCCAAACCATTTGGTACTTGCAGCCCTTGGCAGCCACACACTGCTCTGACTCTGGGTTCCTGCATGGTTTGTGTCTCTGCATTGCACTGGCTGGCTCAATTTTTAATAAAAGCCAAAGCTGAATTAAAAATTGTCGCTCTGCACAAAAGGGCTCATTGAGCATATGTTATGTTTTAGATCAGAAAGCATTTAACCAGCCTCAATTGTAAAAAAAAAAACCTCTTTTGGTTTCTAGTTCAACAGATACAGTTTCAGTTTTGCTTTTAATCTACAAGATTAATGCGAAGCCTTCTGTGGTGCTGGTATGAGATCAGTGTAATTTTATCCTTAATATCTTTGTAAACTCTGCTAACACCAAGTTCATTCTCTGATGTAAATCTAGAGCATGGGGAGCAATTAGCTTTCTCCTCTTACACATCAGCCGTAGTTCTATCCAGAATCTTAGAATCATACCCCGCTTTTAGACTCTAATCCAGCCTTTTGTGAATTATTTGGAAAGTTCTGATGCTGTTTCTGAGAAGTATATGAGTCCAGTTGTGCCCCTGGTTTTCTGGCAGCAAGGTAAGTCTCTGACTGTTGGTTTTGTTGTCTTAAAGCTATGCAGAAGGAATGCAAACTGATAGATCCCATTGAAGGACAAAGTTCACAGGAAGTGTAGAAGCCGACAGAGCTTCAGAAGAAAGTCCTCAGCTAATTTAACCTGAGTTTACGCAGTTCTTTGTCAGCTTCCTCCCCTGACAGGATCACTGCTGCCTAAGTAGAAATAAATCTACGCATCAGCCACTGTTGTTTATCATTCCTGAGGCTCCCATCTGTAATCTCTGAGCAGAAGGAGTTAAAATAAGGGAGGTTTTATTACAGGACTTATCTTGGTGAATCAGAGAAAACAATTTCATGCTTAAAAGAGCTGACTGAATTGAATGAAGGCAAAACAGCTGAAGGGAATGGTATCGGTTCGCTTTTTTCCAGTAGCTAGATGCAGGTATTTAAAAACAAAACCTCAGTAGCTTTACTGAGGAACCGAGCAAGAAGAATTGCTTGTGGATACTATAGACTCAGAATGGCAGCGCAGTCACAAACAGCGATAGCAAGGGCCAGGTAGGCACCTATGGGATGCAGAGAAAGATGCTATTTGGGGAAAGGTGTTACTTGTGGAATTAGCAATATCCCCAGTTATCTGGGTAAATGATAACAGCGGACATAATTTTCTCAAGCAGAGAATTTGGAGTTTGGATGACTAACAAAACCCACATAAACTCTGTCAGCTTGTTCTCATGATATTTGTTCAGATGGTGAAGAAGTGTTTCTGTGTTGGCATGCTGACTCAGCATAACACTGCCCAACCGTTTGGGGGTCCTGGGGTGCATTAGATTACTGAAGACTTCAAAGGAAGGGCTGCAGATTCTGCTAAGGGACTTTTCCTTGCTCTATAGTCAAAAGAGTGATTGCAGCATGTGTACAGGTATTTCAATGAGCATTAAACTAATTAATTGGCTAATTAATTAGTTTCAGTGCAGGTTTTGATAGCAGCATAGATGCAGCTGGTTCTTATAGTGAAAACATCTGCATTAGTGTTTTATTTCAGATGGGGAATACACTTGTGAAGCTAATCTGTTTGTCACCATAGATTGGGCTGTATTTCACATTTCGTAGCAGACCTGGAGCTCCTGACCTGGTCTTTAAAATGAAACTAGGTTGGAAAATGAATTGTAGGAACATACTTAATGTATGTGAGCTGCAAATAGACTTTAAGTTAGCAGGAGCAGGCTGAAGTTAGTCTGAAATAAACCTTCTGACATGCCTAGAATAGATACCTTTTGCTGTACAGGTCTACTCCTGGTCTCCTTGCTAATGAAGACAGGCCAGTGTGCATCAAGTTTTGTGTTGCAGTAACTTCGAGGGTACTGGTACTTGTTTATAAAATTTAAAGCTTGGTGTGCCTTGAAGAACTGAAGTCAGGTCTTGACTTACAGCACTGATGTATCTGATGAGGAATTTCTGTTCAGAGAGGACTGGATAGGTTGGCAGCAAAGATCCTCAACATCAGGTAGATGGTAACAATTACTGGGATCCTTTTTTAAATTGGTGTTAATTAGTCCTGGTCTGTCATTTGTAGTGGTAAGGGACTGTTACTATTACTCCATGGTGGTACGGAAAACCTCCAGTAGGTTTAGTTGCCTTACAATATGTTCTGTTTGACTGAAGCTTCAGAGACCTATTTTATGGATTGATGTTGGTGCCATCTGTTAAAGAGTTCTTCCAAAAGCAAGTTAAGACACCTGACTTCCAAAAAAAGCAACCTTTTGTCAGAGTCATTTGGAAATGTATGTAATCTGCAGAAATGCAGAGTGCCAGCTGTGCACCATTCTCCATCCAAGATCTGCTCCAGTGCCTTCAGATGCCTTGAAGATAATGCCAGAGTTGCCACATATATCTCAGAACAGCCTGAGGCTGATAACCAAGTTACTCTGTTCCCAGGGGCAGGGAGACCACCACTGTCTCTTGTGCCTTGGAAATGCTGCTCATCAACTTCTCCAGCTCACTCCTGCACATAGAGAAAGCCTGAGTGAATTTAATTAGTATAATTTTGCAACACTCTGCAGTTTTGCAGGTTTGTTTGTCTCCTTCATATTTCCTGTAGGTTACACAGGTCTTCAGCTCTACTGATAATGTGAGCTAAATTGGTAAATTAATTAATATTTGCACAGTGCTTTGCAGATGTAAAAAACTGGATGATAGTAACGATATTTGATAGCTGAGGGCAGTGCCAGCCTGAGCATAAATACATCTTGGATTCTTGAAATGTTTTTAAATGCTGATAATGGCTTTTAACAGCAACTGGAAATTTGAGCTGTATGTAATTTGTGCTCAATCTCAAGCTTCTTGCCAGTTACCACAGACCCTGTAACTATGCAAGTATGTTGGCCTATTATAAACTTGCCAGCGCTTTCAAAACCATCCAGCTTTTATTTTTTAACTGAACTTGAACACATGAACTGTTATCACAGCTGTGATGTGCAATACTGTGGTATATCTTGGAGTTTGCTTTTACTAGAGGAAAGAAAAATAAGATTGAGGCTGTTGCTGTGGCTGTGGCTTCTTTTTACAGTGGTCAGATGTTACATAGTGTTGTGAAAATTTGATGTAGTGTGTTGAAGAGCCCTTATGCATGTGCTTAGTATTTCATTAGAAGATTCCTCAGCACTGTCTTTATTTTCCCCCCAAAAAGTAATACTGCTGTTAGGAACTATAATTGAGTACATTCGTTTTACATGAATGCACGTTCTAAAGATGAAACCATGGATTATATACACTTTTACCCCTCCTCATACAAATATTTGAGTGTAATACTGAGATATTTGAGTATAATCCATGAGTGTTTCTAATTCATATTCATATTTATATTTAACTAAGAGAAGTTACAAATGAGATTATTTACTGTGCCCACTTGGATACTCTTGTGTGGCAAATATAAACCCTGTATTAAGAAATGAAAAAATATTAAAAACTTCCAGCCATGTTATTTAAGTGCAAAATTAACAGAACTAAGCAAATTGTAACATCTGTTTTCCAATTAGGTCAGTCTTTCCCGGACAGTATTGGGCAAGTTTTGATTACTTATTTTTACAAAGGGGTTTAAAGGCTTATTTCTGATTCTCTTGACAGTGGCACTGGGTCAGATAGGGAATTTCTTGGCCTACACTGCAGTCCCAACTGTGCTAGTGACGCCCTTGGGAGCTCTTGGCGTTCCATTTGGGTAAGAGTTTGCTTTTCTTGTTCTTATCTGGATGTCATTACTAGTTAATAAAATGTCAGATGGACTCAGTGCTCACTGGAGGTCCACTGAGAAATGTCAGGCTTCTGGCCGTTCATGATGTGTTATAATGTCACCTATTCCTATTTTCCTCAGGAAAGCTGGGCTGGGAGGAGGCAGTGGTGAAAAAGGGTTTTCCTGAGTATCTTCTGCTTTAGCTATCACTATGATTTGGAACAGATAAACTTTTTTTTTTCTCCCTTCTCTGTGGTTGTTCTGGGCTCTTCTGCCTGTTCTCTTATTCATAGTTCCCTTACTATGTAGATCTTTCCTTTTGTCTCACAGTCTTTACCCTGCTATCCACAGCCCACATGTGTTTATTGATGCTGATTTTCATTTCATTGGATTTGGCCGCTTTCTGAAGCAAGGGAGTTCCTTGCATATGCATGCCCCCAGCCTCTTAGAAGTTATGTTTGTGGGAGGCACAGACAAGGCAGTGAGTTTAGGGAGTTTAGTATGCAACTAATGTTTTGTGAATAGATGAACTACAGTTGGGAACTACTGCAGTGAAAAAGCACAACTCTTTAAAAACAAAGCTGTGCATTGCCTCGAGATTTTTCTGTTGCCTGCTGAATTGTGACTGCACTGGTCATCTGCTTCAGAGTGTAGATGGCATTGCTTCATGTCTGTCTTTAGTTCTATCACTATGAAACACACTGATGGTGCTCTAAGTACCACCTGTTATTTTATCATAGGCCACATATTTTTGCTTACTTTGTTCAGCTACATGTCTGAACCAAGTCCTGGGATCTTTGTAACGGAAGGTCACTCCTATCTCGTGACTGCTTAGCACCTATAAAATGGGGCTTTGTGACAGCTCGCCAGTTTGGTAGTGGGTAGATGTCTGCCTTGGGGTCAGATGTCTGGTTTGGAGGGTTTCGGTTGTTTTGGGGGCGGTTTTGAGGGGGTGATGTGGTTTTGGTTTTTGGAGTGTTGTTATGGCTAGGAGTTTTGTTGGGGTTTGTGTCTTGTTTTGTTGTGTTGGTTTGGGTTTTTTTCCTGAGGTGAGATGTCAAGGATTGAGTAAAACTGCTAATGGATGAATCTTTCCTCAGATAAGTCAGCAATACATTTTGAGAATTCATCAATATTTGATAGTATTCCTTTAAAAGGGAAATTCATATGGCACAGCACTGTTAGAACGTTATTAACAGGATGTAGTCAAACTTCTATTTTTCTTCCTCTTTGTCAAAGGTCCATCTTAGCTTCTTACTTACTGAAAGAGAAACTGAACATTCTTGGCAAGCTGGGATGTTTGCTGAGCTGCGCTGGGTCTGTTGTTCTCATTATCCATTCCCCGAAGTCTGAGAGTGTAACGACTCAGGCTGAGCTTGAAGAGAAGCTTACAAATCCAGGTAGTTTGTTTTTTCATTAATTCATAATGATTTTCTGAGGTTGAGCAAGAGCAGGCTTGAGGAAGAGGCTTACCACTTCTAACAGGTAGGCAAATTGACTTTTGAAGAAATCATGACACGACAGAGGCAAACCAGTACAGCTTTTGTGTAAGAAAACTATGCCCTGCTCTACTTAGAACTTGTCATATTTATTGGGACATGTGTGCAGAAAGGAAAACATGGATACTTTTGAAAACATTATCCTGCACAGCAAGTTCAGAACAATGGCCAGTTGAACTTGTAATTTTATAACATTATGAAAAAGTGTATCTTGCTATTTAGAGAAGAAAAGCATAAATCTAGGATCTCAATTTAAGTTGTTTTATACAAAACAAAAAAATACTGACTTTCTTCTCTCCTTTATTTCTCCATGGTTTTTTAATTAAAGCTTTATACTAAATATCAGTCATGTTCCCAGATTTCTTTGCACAATAAAGGTATGTAGAAATAGGCTGTTGAGACATACGCTGAAATGCCTGTTCTGTCTCACCAGCCGCTGGAGGACACATACTGATGCTAAGATGTTCCAGGCCCATTTTTATTTTTCTTGCTTAAGAGCTAAACTGCCAACTATTGTTTTTCTTGTATTTGCTTTAATCGAGAGAAATTCAAACTTAATAAAATCAGCTATTCAAAAAATCTGCGAACAAAGAAAAGAAAACAAATACCTTGGTCTAAATTTACCATTTAAATCTGAACAAAGTGAATTGGCTGTATATTTCTTTAAAACTCTAAAGCATGAAATGTTCTTCATTGATCTTATCTGTGTACTGATGTTATAATGTAAATGATATGGCCTCATGTTTGTTCTCTCCCTAACTCATCTTACTCACCTTAGTGGGATCTAGCCTTATGTTTAAGCTCTTTGCTGGATCCACACACTGTGCCGTAATGAACTGTTTATGAATGAGGTGTTGTCCCTCGTGTCTGTCATAGTAGACTTAAAGGAGTATAGTCCTGATGGAAAAGAGAAGAAGATTTTAAAAAGCCATCTAAGATCCATTTCAAATGTGCAACAGTGTGTAATTTTCTATATGACTATTTGTTTTTTCCCAAAGAACGTGACAACATCATCAGTCATGGATGCCAGTATTTCTGGAAGCTCAGTGACTTGGATCTTTATTCAATAGCAAATCTTAATTGTGATGTATACCTGAAGTTCACTGCTAGGACGTGATTTGCCTGCTAAAATCTTTAGAAGACCAAGAGTTCTCACCTTGATATTTTCTTGTTTTCTTTTTGTTTTCCAGTTTTCGTGGGTTATCTCTGCATAGTGCTGCTAATGCTTCTCCTGCTTATCTTCTGGATAGCTCCAGCTCATGGACCTACTAATATTATGGTTTACATCAGTATTTGCTCTCTGTTGGGCAGTTTCACTGTTCCCAGCACAAAAGGCATTGGGCTGGCTGCTCAAGATATCTTTCACAATAACCCATCAAGTCAAAGGGCTCTGTACCTCTGTCTGGTACTTCTGGCAGTATTAGGATGTAGCATTATCATTCAGTTCAGATACATCAATAAGGCACTGGAGTGTTTTGACTCCTCTGTGTTTGGTGCCATCTACTATGTTGTGTTTACCACCCTAGTCCTGCTGGCTTCAGCCATCCTTTTCAGGGAATGGAGTAATGTAGGAGTCGTAGATTTTTTGGGAATGGCTTGTGGATTCACCACAGTATCTATTGGAATTGTTCTTATACAAGTCTTCAAGGAATTCAACTTCAATATTGGAGATTTAAACAAACCTAACATGAAGACAGATTAAAATGTTTTTGAGGGGAAACTGGATGGCTCAGGGAAGGATGCAGAGCTGTTCATTTCTAGGTCACTGTTTCAAATAGGATTCAGGTTGGTAACTACCCTCTGACAAATTGGTGGCCTATGTGAAATAAATTGGAGGCCTCCATCCAGTTTCAAAGGAACAGCTGTCCATGTAACCCAGTCAACACAATAAATGACCTTAATTGGAACTACTGATTGAGTCAGCATAGAGACGGATGTATTTCCTCACTAAAAGGTAGTCCATCAGAAAAGTTCTGTGAATATTCTGACAGACCTCTGTGAAAGCTTGTATTGTGTCTTCTGAGGTACCATTTCTGTGGGCAGAGGACATCAGTTTCTAATGCACTCAATCTGATACCTTTCATCATAAGTGATGTATACCTTAAAATAAGGGGGGAAAGTAAGTGGAACAATTTGTGAATCTCAGTATAGCAATGTCTTCACCGTCAAGGCTGTGAATTCTCAGACAAATGTTGGTTGGATCATGGACTGCAGATTTGTTCTTTGTGGTGACTGTCTTGGCAACTTTGTCTGCCACACGGTGAAGACACAGGGGAGTTTTAAATTGAATTCTTTATACAGAGCAGTGGACCCTTAAATATCTTTCACTAATTACTTATCAGCTCATGGTAGTGTCCAGGTATGCGTTTTTCTTTGTAACTTACACACGTTAAGACATACTGCATTCATCTGAGAGTTTTTAATTGGGAGCAGGTAGAAAGACTGTGAAGGATGTGGAAACGATGCACAGACTCATTGCCTACATGGCGGCTTATTTGTAAGCAGCTCAGAACTGTTTCAGTGCCTTTGCAATCAAAAAATACTGCGTAATTGTGAATGTATTTGTTTCAGATGGCCTATACCAGTTTAATAATTCAATTTCACTGCTACAATATTGGACTATATTCAGATTCTAAACACAGAAAGCATCTAGAAGGACCACATGTTTTTAGAAGAATTTACAAACCTGAACTGAAACCCCTAGATGCCTTGACAGCTTCTGAAAAACTCAGAGTCCTACTGGGAAGAGGAGAAGTGTTGAAATCAGTCCAGCATACCTTTATTTTAGTTTAGTGACTAAATGCAGGAGACCATTTTGTGAAACAGCTAATAAAGAGGGACCACAAAAAAAAAGAAATTTAAGAGAGAGAAGAGCAGGAGATTTCTCATACCTCAAAAAAGATTGTCTGATGCTCTTGTAATGTGGGAAAAGGAGGTTAAAGACTGAAAAAACTAAAGCATTCAGAGAGCTGAGTTGTAGGTAACTGACAGGGACATACGTTCAGATCAGTAATTCACAGACCTGTGTGAACGGTTCAGTTGTAATATTTTGACAAGTAGTACAGACAGCTTAAGCTGTGATGAGGATGACTCCAAACAGTTCCGTTTAAACCATTTAGAGAATATTGATATGTTAAAGAATGAAATCGTTAATTTCATGTTCTACTTATATTTGGTAGCTAAAACATCGTGAGTCAAAAAGTTGAAAGCTTGAAAAGCAATGAATGTTTGTTTCTGTGTAAGTACAAAAATGGAAGAGTACAGTGGAACTCAACATCTCTAGATCAGAACGTCTCCAGAGAAAAACAGAAAATCCCATTGTGATTACAAGACAGTATCTGAGAAAATTCACAACACTTTATCAAGAAATCATGAATGTAGCTTTGTAGCTGCCTGACAGGAACATGGACGTTGATTAGTGGGGAGTAATACTGTCTGCTCTCGTGATGTTTTTTGTTGACCTGACTTGATGTTTCCTTAAAACTCAGCTTCCATTTTCATTTAAAATGAATGCTGTAAGCCCTACTAGTGGCAGCAATAATCACGAAAATGAATCTAAAAGACTTAGTATTCTGAACGGACTGTTCTGAGGGAGTAAGAGCCCTACTATGTTATTTGCAAGCTTGTTTTAAAACTCCATATTGCAGGGGAATGGCTCTGAGTTGGCAGAAATGTGCATTGTTACAGGCCAGCACACAGTAACTGGGTATCTTAATGAAAGAGAGTAGCACTAGCAGAGAAAAGACCATCTTCATGGATTTTCAAATATTGTGCAATGTTTTTAGAAATTGAGAATTGTAGATGAGGGTAATTGGGCTATGAAATCTGGTTAAACTAGCCTCTATCCATTATTGACTGGAAGATGGGATCTTGGTTCTCAGCAAACAGTTATATTTTGTCCTATTAATTCCACTTTCTTTTGATTCAACCTGGAATTGCACATAGGTTACAAGACTTGTACTAACCTACTTTTTAAAACAATGTTATCTGTTTTCTGAAGCAGTCAAGTTGTCTTTTCAAAATTCAGCTTCAGAGTTCATGAGTTGTGTGTTGGTTTTGTATTAGCCTTTAATCTCTGAAGACTTCTATGAAAATCTTTAGGTCAGAATGGAAATGATTGTGGTCTCATCTTATTCCTCCTTTGGCCATATTTGTTTGTCTTGATTGGTTTTAAAATTAATTCTTAATTAATTATAAAGTGCCTGTCCTAGTATGTTAGATGCATATGCAAATTATTAGCAAATATTAGAATTCAAAATAACTTGATTGCCCTGTCTAAACCTTGACATTTTCTGCACCACACAAAGTTTACTTGGTAAGCGCTCACTATGCAGAGGAAGAATAAAGTAGCAACTGTATTCTGTGGTCCTCTGACCATTGTTACCACTGATAAATGTCAGCATAGTTTTCTTCTCTTCTCCCCAGCTGCTCCTCATCTGTGATGAGCTTCCTAGAAATGTCTAGTTAACCGTGATGTTTAAAACAGAGATGTCAAAAGCCAGCAAATAAGGTGAAAGAAATTCTTGTGGCCTTGCACATCATTTGTATCTGCAGCCTTTTACTTCTTGAATGCTAAGTAATTGAAAGCTTTATTTTTGCTGCTTTGCTCAGTGTGTAGCAGTGTTCTTTCAAGTTCTGCTGTACCTGGATCTGGTTCAGTTCTAACTTTAGAAATGTATTAGCATTTTCTGTTGTCACTGTTGATATGATTCTTTCCCCCTCCATCCCACACCCTCCTCTTTCTAGGTGTCCTACCTTTTTTAGTCCTGTTGCATTTCTGATTTGAAAGGAGGCACTGTTGAAGTTGAATTTTAGCTGTTCCCCCTTTTTTTTCCACTTTGACAAGTAAGCACTTTGAATAAGACAGATATCCGAGTTCCATCATCTCAGGGAGCAAATGTGCATAGTTGTCTCCTGAGCTCTGGCATCCCTCATGGGTCTGTCCTTTTCACATTCTCTTTGTGTTATGTCCATTGATAGCTGCGAGCCAGATGACTGCAGTTCTGATTCCAAAGTAGAAGTGGGAGAGGCTACACATACCAAAAGTGGACTCATTACAGTGGTGGAATGCATCTGAATTATGCTCAAATCCATATGAAAGGCGCTTCACTCCATATGTCTGACTTCTGTTATACTTGTCAAACATATTTACTTGGTACTCACTTGAGGATAGCTCTTTGATCATTATCCCTTCAGTGTATGGAGGATTTGCATTTGTCAGTCACGATCTCTATTAGGTGTCAAACACAAAATCCCTCAAATGTTCAGTAGGAGAATAGAAACCTTTTTGATACAACCAAAAAACCACATTTGTTACACCTTAAATACTTCTGTAAAAAAGAAAAATATCTAAACAAGTTATCTGCTGTATTGACTTTCCAGGACTCTGTATGTGTAAATAGAGCCTATTTATTAGTGAGCTGCAACTAACATTAATAAGAACCTGTCATACCACAGTTTGACAAGTGAGGCTTCCTATTAATAATATTGATTTATATCAGAACATATGTATTTTTCTGAAGTAACTAGCACTGAAAAATGGAAACACTGGATTAAGTTGCTGACACACTAGAAAGTGAGGTTTAGCTTTCATTTTATTTTAAAAAAATACGTGGTTTGTATTTGAAGAAATTTGGAGTTAATAAATAGGGGGTGCTTTAAATGGGAAATTGTTTGCACATTGTACCCCACTCACATTCTTGTTTCATAAATAGACATCAAGGATTCTACAGATATTCCTTGGTTGTCTTGAGATGGTGTAACTGCTGAAGTTTTACTGTTAAATCAAGCGTTATCAAATGTTTACCTGTTACCTGTTATCTTTGTAATAATTCTTTGGTGCTATCTGTGGGCTTACAGAATGCAGAATTTTCGTGTGTACTGTGTTAGGCACCAGTGTTGTCAACAGCTATCATTACGAGTGCCCAAGTGTATCAGACAGCAGTGTTGAAATGTTTGGATTAAGAAATCTTTTTTTAAAAGCTGCAAATAAGTTTGGGGTTTCTTTATTGTTTGTGGTTGTGCTGGGTCCTCCCATGTCCACACCCCTCCCCAGACAGTTGCTCTATAGAGTGGAAAATATTACACAAAAGGGGTATTTTTAAGTCATTTTTTTTTTTAACTGTGGAACTTTCTCTTCTTTTTTTTTTCCCTATTTTTCTTTCCTTGTATGTGAAAAGTAGTTCTAATGGGATATGGGGAAAAGGTAGTTGGCAACAAAAATACAATGTCAGGTTTGGTTGCTTCAATGCTCTTGCAATATAGAGATTACATAAAAATGGTTTATTTTATTAGCTTCCAAATAATGTATATATAGATTTGTTAATGGCTTACAAGTCAAGCTTACTCTCTTTGCTTTTTAAAAAATAGTTATAGGCATGTTGTATTTGCCTTGTGTAAATTATAAAAGGCTATTTATTAAGTTTTCTGATAACTACTCTATTTATTAACCTGTATTGTTTTAAAATAAATGATTTATTTCTAGCTCAATGCTTGCTTTGTGACTCGTCTTTATTAAATGGGGTGGGGTGGAAATCAAGTTTCCCACACACTTAGCTGCTTTACAGGCTAATTCCAATTCATAAGTCTAAATTATTTCCATTACCTTTCCATAAAATAACAGCTTTGCTTTCAATCAGAATAGCAGGTTCTTGCATGGCTACAGATCAGTTGGCCCACAAAGGGCTCAGTTGCCCTATACCCGGTATCTACCAGCAGGCTGTAGTCTTAATGTCTTCATTGGACTGAAGTTTGCTCACAGGTAGAATGAAGACTTCTCGGGCAGAAATGTTTGCTGGGGCTTGAATCACTTCAAACTGTGTCTTCAGGGTTAACATGTGCTCTGTTCCTGCATTGCTGCACACTGGTTACTTGCTAGAGCTTTTATTTCAAGATTTACTGCTCCACAGTTGGGTGTGCATCGAGTGGCAACAGCTATAAAGAAGTTTGTGTCACCAGTCTAATTTACTGTCTGTCATAATAGCTCTGTAGAAAGAATTGCTTGGAAAATTACAATGACTGCCCATCTCATTCTTCATCTGAAGTTCCTAGCCCCTCATATCAGGTACTGGCAAATATGTAACTTAAGAGTCTGTGTGTGTGTGCGTTAGATTTTGGTTGGCTGGGGTTTTTTTAATGGTGGGATTTGTGATTAAGAACTGTTTCATTCTATGCATTTGTGTTTTAGGGGATTGTGTTGGTTTAACACAGCCTGGTTTTTGGTGGGGGCGGGAGAAAACCTGCTCCAAACTTCTATGTCCGGCACAGAGCCAATTGCTGAAGGCTCTGATGATGGGCAGGTTAGTAGCCCAATTAGACAAGTTGGTAACGCCTCTGTGATGACATATTTAAGAAAGGAAAAGTCAAGGGAAGTTCTTTCTCTTTTCATGAGAGGCGGTGAAGTGGCCGCCGGGAGACATCCCACTGGGGGCTGCTGGGGGCCGCATGGCCGGGGCCTTCCCGAGGCTGGGCCCGCACGGCCAGGCCCCTCCTGAGGCTGGAGCCCTCCTGAGGCCGGAGCTGCCCATGCGGTGCTGGTGAGGACCACGCAGCCGGGGCTGGCTGTGCAGTGCTGGCAAGGACCACATGGCCCGCAGCAAGAGACGTGGCGAGCAATTCCCAGATGCAGAGCCCAGATGAGATCAACCTCTCACCTGCAACTTACAGACACCAACTCTCTTCCAAGTCAGAGAAAAAGGAAAAGTGAGGACACGTGAGGAGAACCAACATTGCAGCACCAAAGTCAGTGAAAAGAAAGAGAGGAGGTGCTCTAAGCGCTGGAGCAGAGATTCTCCAGCAAGCCCTATTATAATGAGGACTATAACACAACAAACTGTTTCCCTATAATTCATGAGGTGCATGGGGTGGTGCAGAGATCCACACGCAGCCCATGAAGAAGAGTACATCACGCTGGAGCGTGTGGATGCTGAAAAGCTGTAATCTAGTGAGGAACTCGAACAGAAAGAGATGACCCTTGCTTTTAGAGATAGAGGAAGAGAGCCTTCACTTCCAAACTAGAACAGCTCATCCTTAAAAGACTAAACCCCATGAACTAAGATGACCCACACTGGGCAGTTGTGGGAAGACTGCTTGGCCCGTGGGAGGGACTCACGTTGCAGCAGGTTTGGGCGGGACTGCTGCTTGTGGAAGTTAAAACCATGCTAGAAAAGTTTGCAGAGAACTATCTCCCGTGGGAAGGATCCCACAGCACAGCAGAAGAAACTCTTTTCCTTAAGCATACTGAAGACTTTTAAGAAGTGAAATACTGACCAAAACCCCATGTTTTGTTTCCTTTTGCGGTCAGTGGAAAGAGGGAGGGACTGGGGAAAAAAAGTGTTCTGAAGGTTTGCTTTGGTTCTCATTACCCTTTTTACTTTTAATTCTGCTAATAATAAATCCTCTTTATACTGTTTAAGTTTTAAACCTGTTTTGCCTTAAAGTGGTTTTTTTTTTCAATAATCCTAATCTCAACTCATGAAAATGAAGTTTTCAATTCCCTTTCCTCAGCTCAGCAATAGCAGAGGAAAGTAAGTAGATGTTTTTTTCATGGGTGCCTGGCGCTTAGCCAGTGTCAAACCACGACAGGGATGCATTGATATAACTGTCAGTCAAAATTCAAAGTTATCTTTAAACAAGAAAACTAGCTCCTCAACAATATTAAAAGGTATGCAGTGGAAAAGATAGGTATAGATTTTTTACTGCAATTTTATTTGTAAAGGTATTGATGATATTAATGCAGTGTACTAAGATAGATCAGAAAACTAGAAAGGCTTTCACTTCTGCATGCAGCATCTCTGATTTTTAAGTAGGTAGGATAAGGAGTCGGTATGTTGTTAGCAAGAAAATTCAGCTATCCTTGTCTTGTGCATCTCAGGAGCTAGGCCTCTGAGGCAGCAGCATTGTGGGAAAGGCAGATGTGCTATTTACACCACAGTTATTGTTGAAAGTCTGGGACATAATCAATCCTAAGCATATTTATCTCAGCAACACAGTTCATATGGGGAGAGTGCTAAAGACAAAAATCTCATTGTGTCAAAAGAAAAAAAAATCCCTGTTGATTTTTGTGAGGTTTGTTGTACAAGTTTAAGTCTTAAGCAGAGTCCCTTAAGTTCCTTGTAAGTGACACTGTAGATGTCATACAAGTAAACTCACAGACATGGTTTCTTTGTTCTGCTGAGTTGTCTTCATGAAACGCAGCAGAGAAGTGGTCACCAGAGACCCTGTCAGAGCTTCCTGAGGTTGTACAGGTGTATTTTCGCTCTTTGCCCTTTTAAACTTCACAAGATATTTATGCACATAGGAGATACTAAGCCCTGAAAAATCTTGTCTATAGCCATGGAAAAGTATCTACACTGACTTCTCTCATGAAATTCCTTGGGCATAAGGGATGGTTTGCACAGATGAATTGCCCTATGAGAATGGGTTAAATTAGGCAGGTTACCACCATTCTCATGCTTGGAGTTCTTGCCAGATACTCAGCAAACATTCCTGAAATACTGTGCTGTTGTAAATTACTCTGAGATGGTTTGAGTATATTCTGTTACTGAGCACAACCCTTGGCTTTAAAGTAAATATTTAATGTGCCAAATTTTGTGCCAAATTGAAAGCACTTGAATTCATACTTTGTGTGAACAGATGTATGTTAGGCAGAACTAGCAGTTGAAGAAACACAAGGAAGGGGATTAACAGAATGACTGAAGTTCCACAAGGGTCTAAAATGCTTAGAGGAGTCCAGTTAATATTTTCAGGTATTTATTCATTATTGTTTTAGCTTGGTTGAGAGGTGTTTTTGAAGGGAGGAGAGCAGAAGGAGACGAGGGTAGAAAGGGAAGACTAAATTGACTTGCTTCAGACATCACTCTTGTTTAACTCAGGAATATGTACACATACGCATTATCAGCACTTGGCATGATCACAGGCACATGAAGTTCTTATAGCTCCTTTCAACTTTGAACCTAGCTATCAGTACTTAGATGCTTCTGTTTATAGTGTACTGGTTTAGGTGGTACAGGTTTTAATTTTTTAATCCATTTGAGAAACCATTTTCACCAGCTGTTAACTTTTTCAAAGACTTCACAGTTTTGGTATCTTTTTGTGAAAAAAAAAGAGAAGCCAGTGTCTTACTGTGTCATTACTTAGGTAATGACTAAATTGCTTAGCAGCCTTTATATATTAAAGTACATTTTTATATATATACACACACACATATGAAACTATTTTGTAAGTGCAAAGTTCATGTCAAGACTACTAAATTAGTTTTATAATGGGGAATGGAATGTTGCCTTAGAGAATAAAATAGGCCTAATATTTATCCATGTGCTTTGAGTGGTGTAGAAATTTAATTTTTGTGACAGAGGGACCGTTTTTTATGAGATATAACACAGCAGGTAAAGTGATGAGGAGTGGCTTTGTTATGGGTATCCCACAAGGGAAAGCCAAGATTGGTTTTGTTTCCAGGTCTTTCCAGGTTTAGCAAAAATGAAGCAGCTGCTTGTGCAGACTAGGATAATGTCAACACAAATCCTGAGAAGGCTAAAAAAATAGGAACTGCTGTCACTAAGGGATGTGACAAAACTGTCTTGAGTTTAAAGAGGCAGAGCTGCATCTTCTGTGCGGAGCTACCACAGGTATTTTGGCAGTGTTGGTTGTTCAGACTTAATGTTATACAGCAGCTGCATAAAGCATACTCAGAGATAGTCCTGAAAAAACCAAAGAACCCTCTGAGCCTGACACTTGTTTTGACTGTTCAAAGATTCCTTGCTGTGTGCCAAGGACAAATATTTGTCTAACTAAATAAATATTTGGTTTTATCCATTTACTTAGTATGAGATTAAAGCAGTTTGGATTGTAAAGCACGTGCTAAGAGTGGGTGACCTGGATTAAATTCATTAACCATTCCCTTTAGCTGGCCCAGTAAAATGTCTCTCTCCCTTACTGCAAACAGCTTGTGTTTATTTCAGCCTGCAAAAGAGAAGGCTTCGGGGTGACCTAATTGCAGCCTCTCAGTACCTGAAGGGAACTTAACAGGAAAGATGGGGCAACATTTATTTAGTGACAGGGCAAGAGGGAATGGTATCAAAGTGACAGAGGGTATGTTTTAGATTAGATATTAGGAAAAAATCCGTACTGTGAGGGTGATGAGGAGCTGGAACAGGCTGCCGAGAGAAGTTGTGGATGTCTCATCGCTGGAAGTGTTCAAGGCCAGGCTGGATGGGGCTTTGAGCGAGCTGGTCTAGTCGAAGGTGTCCCTGTCCACAGCAAGGCGGGTTGAAACTGGACGATCTTCAAGGCCCCCTTCCGACCCAAACCATTCTGTGATTGTTCGATTTTCTGTGAGTGTAAAATCTGCGCAGCGCAGATGCTGGGAGGGGCGCCCGCCCGGGGTGGGTCGCGGGAATGATTTATCTCGGCTGCAGGGGGACCGCAGAGCGGTTCGCAAGTCTGCCGGCAGCCTGCCCCCGTCCGGGGGATGCCGCCAGCCCGGGAGAGGCGGGGCTGCGGGAAGGGGAACGTGACCCGCGGCGGGCGGGGCTCGGGGCCGGGCCGCGCCCCTTCCGGCGGCCGCTGCCGGAACCGCGGAGCCGAAGGGGCGGACAGGCCCGGGACATCGCCTCGCCTTGAGCTGCTGCTGCCGGTCCCGTCCCGTCCCGTCCCGTCCCCTCATGGCGCTGGAGCGCACGGGCACCGGCCCCTCCCGCCACCCGCTNGGGCTCCTTCCCCGCGGAGCGCTCGGCGCAAGGCCCTCGGCGCCGGGCGCTGCGGGTGAGGAGCGAGTGGGCCGGGGGGCGCTGGGCTCCGGGCCTTGAGTCTGGCTGTACGAGCCCGAGGGTGGTTTCTCCGTAGTGGGAAGCTTGTGGTTTGGTCTGAGAAGGCCGAGATTGAAAGTTCTAAATCGGGCTGTTTGTGGGGTTCTCCTACCAGGCAGAGGTGTCCAGGTACAGTGTGCTGGGTCTGCCCGTGCTCCGGAGCCGCTGTGCCTCGTATTGGCGTGTGCGTGTGGTTAACCAGGGAGCTAAACCGGTTCATCTTCGGTTTGGTCCAGGGTTGAATTATCCGAGGTTGAGGGTTGTGCAGCCTGGTTCCAGAGCACTTTCAGCAGAACTTCAGAGCCCTGGTGCATTATTTTGACGTGGAAAAAGTAATCTTAGCTTTGCACTGTAGTTCGTTATAGTCTAAAGATGCGCTAGGAGAGGTTTAGGTTGGACATTAGGAGGAATTTCGTCACAGACAGGGTGATGAGATACTGGAATGGGCTGACCAGGGAGGTACCTGGTGGAGTCACTGTCCCCGGAGGTGTGTAAGAAAAGACTGGACATGGTCTGTTGACATGGTGGTGGTTGGGTCATAGGTGGGACTCGATCTCAGATGTCTCTTCCAGCCTAGTTGATTCTGTGATTCAGAGTGAAGATTTTTGTTCATTCATACACTGTGAAGATGTTGCCTGGGTCTAACTCTTTTGTCCCTGGTTTTTCCCCCAATCTTTTTCAAGCAGTCAACTTTCTCTATTTCACTACAATGTCTTTAAAGTTGTTTGTAATGAAAACATGATAAATATAAGTCATTGTGGTTTTATCTTAATGCTTTTGATGTGCCTCATTGTATACAGTTATGGTTTTTTCCTCTGGAAGATGACATCTTCATCGATAGAAAATTATTCCATAAGGTTTCGTCAGTATCATTGTATTTAGAATTCACTGTCACACTAGTTCTGCTTTTGTTAAAGTAGTTAATTCTCATGATAAAATCCTGGCAAAAAGAGAGCAGGTTATAACATGTTATGAGTTGTGTTAAAGGAGTAGCCGTGACTAATGTCTAGATTGGACTTTAACTTCCTGAATTATCTTAAATTTGAAAATGGCCATATTAAATACTAAAGGTGGAACTTCAATGACCCTGTGCTGGTTACCCCTCCCACGAGAGTGGAACTCGTGCCAGGTACAGCAAAGATGAGGCAAGTCTTATCTTGAATCTATTTTGATAGCTTTCCACAAAAACAGTCAATGCAGTATCAGCTATAAAGCACTGTCTGTAGTTTGTATTCAGTTAATGAATAATACTGTTCTAGTGAAGATACTTTTTAGCTTTATGTGAAAGTGCTTTTTAAAGGTCGTCTTTTATAGAATAACTACAAGCAGTACATGCAAAGAATAGGTTTTTAATGTGGCATTTTGTTGTTTCCTCCTAATTTCATAAAATGGAGTGCTTGTTGCTTTTGCTTTATAAATAGAAATCTGCTGTAAAGAATTAATTTTCCCTGTAGCTTATCTAAACCTTTTAAAATAGGCAACTTTAGGATAGTTAAGGTAATGTTTTGCTTTCTCAGCACATGATAGTGTCTCTAGCATTATATATAGGCATATATATAACACAAATATTTTTTTAGCTTGCCTATGTGTAATATGGAAATAATTATGTGTATAAGCTTGGTCAGTCTTTAACTTTGACAGAGCTGGAAAACTGTATCCTGTATTGGGGCAGATGCGCAGTGTGAAATTGAACGTATTGATTCCTAAACAGTGTGTACAGAATCTGTAGGTGCTGCATGCATCCATCTTGGCCTTTTAAAGGTGCACATGACTAAGGTTTGAACTCTTTTATCCTAATACTCTGTTGTGTCTGCCCTTCAGCGCTCTCTCTATACTGTGTTTAAAAGATGTGTTTGTGAGTGGATGGAACATGACTGAGGAAGGCTTGGATTTAATAATTATATATTTAGGGGGATTTTAGTAATCTTACTGAGACTATTTCTGTGTTCATACTCCCCACTGCTCCAGAGTTCTGTATACCCAAAGAAGGGCTGTGAAGGGGGTAGAGGGGAAGCTGTATGAGGAGCAGCTGAGGGCACTTGGTCTGTTCAGCCTGGAGAAGAGGAGACTGAGAGGAGACCTCATTATGGTCCACAGCTTCCTCATGAGGGGAAGCAGAGGGACAGGCACTGATCTCTCGGGTGACGAGTGACAGGACCCAAGGGAATGGCCTGAAGTTGTGTCGGGGAAGGTTTAGGTTGGATGTTAGGAAAATATTCTTTACCCAGAGGGTGGTTGGGCACTGGAACAGGCTCCTCAGGGAAGTGGTCACAGCACCAGCCTGACAGGGGTCAAACCTATGTGTGTTTGGGTACGTGGGATGATTCTTAGGGCTGGCCTGTGCAGGGCCAGGAGCTGGACTTGATGATCCTTGTGGGTTCCTTCCAACTCAGCATATTCTGTGATTCTGTATAAACATCCTCTGAAAACTACTAAAGCCAATAATTAAAAGTCATATTAGTTATGTTGCAATAAAAGTGCCTTAGCCCTTTAGTTACGGAACAAAACTGAAAGAATTAGGATGATATTTCAGTTCAACTTTAATACGGTACCTTCTAAAGAATAACTTAGATCACAGGTTAGTTTCTTTGATTTGTGAAGTGAAAAGCAAAGGGGTGAAATAACTAACGCTTCAGGCAAGATGTATCTAGGGAAGATGAAATCAAAAATCATACTGATTTGTTATTCAAGTGTTTTTAAAACAAAAATCCTCTTCCTTTTTAAAGCATAGATCGACATTGTAAAGTCTTGTGTGTCATGCATGAAAATGAAATCGGCTTGAAGTAATGGACAGTATTTTTGCCAAATTCTTAGTATGCCAATTAATGTTATTTTTAACTTCTGTTTTAGAAACCTAACTTCGAAATACTTAAGAAGTGAATGCCTCTGGATTTTGGAACAAAATTGGTATGTATAATGAGCCTTCTAAAGGCTCATCACTGAACATTTGTATTTCTGTTTTGTTAGGGAATGTTTTATGCTTGTGGAAAGGAAGAAGTGAACACATAACAGCCAACATGACACGTAATAGTCAATGTGTAATCAAGCAACTTGTTGATTCAGCCGCCCTTTTCTTCCATGACAAGCTTACAAGCTTTATGGCTAGAAGGGCATTAAATAGGTGCTTAATGCCAATGTTAGAAACACAAAACTTCTCGTGGAGCTCTTGTAAATATGCAGAATTGATAGTAAAATACCACAGAACAGTTCAAAATGTGCAGAATGGCTGTATCTAGAGTATTATTGTCTTGCCAAAGCAGGCTTTTGTTTAAAAATCTTCCATTATGTCTGAATCTTTGGCTGTTTAATGTTATTGATCTGGCTCGAAAGACAAAGAAATAATCAATGGCATTGGGCAAGGAAGGATTGCCAGTGTGTAACCTTGGTTGCATGTTTTCAGGAAACATTTCTGCAAAAGAGACGTTTTTTTATAGGAGTAAATGGAAGATATTATACCCAGGCAGGAATAGTTTGCAATACAAGTGCAGGAGGTTTTACTAATAGAGAAGTTGAAAATGAGTCAACAGTAGGTGACTGCAGACAAAGGGCTAAGAAAACCACCTGATTTGGATGTTTAAAAATAAATACAGTCTACCACTGTATTGCAGAAGTGATAATTACTCAAGCTAAAGTACTGTATGCAGCTTTGGAAATTGCGCTTAGAAAAAGCTATTGGGAAAGGACCCAGAGGTTGGCACAGCAGAAGGTGCCAAGCACCTAACCTGCAGAGTAATGTTGATATGTGGACTCAAAGATAAAGCGACTCGTATCTTTTTCCAGTCTAGAGTGGACAAACACAATGGGATTTGGTGGTGAAAGTGAAGATGATTAGATAATGAGAGCTCCTAATGGCATCAAAGCATGGCTGCCATGTTTGAGAAGTTTCCTTTGCAAGTATTTTGTGGGAGAAGCTTGGCTGAATTATCTATAATGAGGAGCAGCAGTGAATTATGTAGTACATGGCAAAGGGTTGAAGTAAATGGCCTGTTAAGGTCATTTTTTTTCTTAATGGCATCATCTTGTTCATAGTTGAAAAGAGATTCTTGAATTTAAATAATTTAGCATATATTTAGATTACTTCTTGTAAGTGTTTTAAGACTGTCTACTGAATTCTAGAGGGCTTGTGGCCAAGTAAGCAAAGTTGGAACAACACACCATGTCTGCCTTTCCCGGCTCCAATTATTGCTTCCATACAACGTCCAGCTTGTGGAAGTGATACTAATTTTCTTTGGCTGGTAACTCCCACATTCTTATTTATGCTGATCTGCTTTTAAATGTAAAATATTACTTCATCTCATTACACCACTTTTAGTGTTTCTGAATATTTAGGGAGCTCACTTGCTACAATAAATGTAACAGCTTCTGGGCACTGTGTTGGTGCTACTTTTGAGAGAAAACAATTTCTGAGCAAAGAGGCGAAAAAGCGTTATCCTGGGTTTTAGACTAGAGAATCTGTATCTTGCTGGCATTTGTGATACGTTTTGGTTACATATTGAAAATAGCAAAAAAACATTGTGGCTAATCTGGACTTGCTTATCTCCCACAGTTTTTTTTTCTCATTCTAAGTTTCTCCATCTCTCCATCTGATAACCTTCAAACCCAGTTCCCTGTGTGGTCTGTCGTTGCACTGCTGCGCGCTGAGAGTTATGACTCATGACACCAGCAGATCCACAGGCAGTTCATTAATGAGTGGCTCTTGGAGGCATGGTAGATGTTGTAGCTTCTGTGAATAGGAGAGTCTCAGCCCTTCATTACTTCTCTGAAATCAGAGCAGGAAACTAGTACTCCTCCGTGACACTGCTGGTCTTGAGTGGATGAAGTGTTCTATGTGTTAAAATCAGCTGTGAACTTGATTAAAGAACCTTTGCAGAACTACATGACTGTCAGCTTTAATTAACTCCTACATTTTCTGGCTTCTCTCTGTTTATAACCTAGTAGTGGCCCTGGCTGCTGGAATGCAACAGTTCTGGCACGTCCCAAGGCAGAAACATGAGAGGCGTATTTATTCCAGAAACTGCTTGTTTCATGGCATTTTCTTTTCTCATGCCCATAGATAATTTTTCTTGATTATATTTATGAGGATGCATTAGTTCCTCTTTTATTAAGTTTTAGGGTTAGAATTAAAGTCCTGATTTCCTGAAGTGTAAAACTTCCAGTGCCTGGTACTGCTTTGACCTTGCACGTCAGTTCTACACATGCAAATTATATCTGTGCTGTATGCAGAGGGAACCAGATCTCTTCAGAGAGAAGCTGGGTCCACCACGGCTGTGTGACATTTGACTGCAACTGTAGACATCTGAATAAACCTTAGGTGGAAATAAGGCAGTCCAGCCCAAGCAGAAATGGGACTGGCCATGTCTGTGAGGACAAATAAACTTGATGGGAAGAGCTAGTAGTAATTTATTTGAATTTATGTAATATAAGTGGCTGAGATTTGAGTCATTTACAAGGTTAATAAAGTGGTTGACAGGGCACCTCAGTGTATTTGGGACATGGGGGAAAGTAGAAATACTAGGTTTTGAAGTGTAGCATCCTTTTCAAGTCTAAATTTATAAAACTACCTGTGAACACACAAGTTTCCTCATTCTTCTGCAATCAAATTCTTCCTCTGCTGCAAAGAAAAGCAGCCTGTGCTTCTCCCTTGTTTCTGGAATGCAGTGGGTGAAAGGTGTCAGGATGGGACTGATGCTCTTTTCCTCTGTCAGTGTAGGTGAAGGTATGCAAACCAGAGAGAGAAGAAAAGGAAATTAAAAATATGGTTTTGCCAATGTGGAGAGTTCTCCTTTAGTAAAAAGCTACACTAGTAAAAATAATCCCATTAGTAATATACCTAAAGTAGCAACTGTTGAAAAAACCAGTAAAGGATAATGCTTAGCAAAACTAGCCCCTCCTCCCCCAGGTGATGCTATACCACTGACACATTTTGTACCAGCTGGAGTTGGAAGAACATTCTTAGCTCGGTTACCTGTACAGAGTGCCTTACACCGGCTAGAACAGATGGTAGAGAGAACAGTCACAAAAGTCTTATGTCTTTTCCTTGCATTAAAAACTTCTTCAAGGAACTGAAAGTCTTGTTTGAATTCAAAACCAGGATGATATTTTATGCAGTTGGTGAGGTGGCTGGGTTTGGTCTGTCTCACGCACTGATGATTTGTCTTTCTTGTTTTTTTTCAGTAGGTGGTTTTTGTATCATGCAAGAATCTAGTTTATTTTTAAAAGTTGCTAGAAAGTGAAATCACTCTCTTTTAGATCATTTGCTTAATTTGTCCTACAAAATAAGATATTAAAAATTACTGTGCAAGGATTAAAGGAAGAGGATTTGAGAATTTTGAACTGTGGCTCTTGCAGCATTTTGAGCAGTGCTGTGTTGAGTGCTTATTGTTTTCCTCTACTTTTTTACAGCCTAACTGGATGCAAGTAAGAGGATCTGTGTTCAGTTTTAGTACTAACGTACCCGTAGCTCTCTGCTAGGTTTCCTAGAGGTATAGCACATCAATCAAGGTTGAAAGCATGAAAGTACAGGGAAAAGTAATATTGAAAGGTGCTTCATACAAGTATGGGAAACTCTGGAAAATAAATTAACAAGCAAAGGCCTTATTTCTTGACAGATTTTCCTGTTAAACAGTAATTGCATGTGCATGCATGTGAGATTTGTTTGTATTATGAAGATGGCTATATGATTAAACATCCTTCTAATATTCTCTTTCATTTTTCTAGGGAGTTTATATGGAAGAAATGCTGCGACTGTTCTCAAGCTCTTTTACAAACTGATTTCAATGTAAGTAATTTTTTGATCAGTATCATCAGTTGCATGGTGTGCCAGACACAGATCTGTGTACTCAATGAAAAGAAAAATAAATGACGTATTTGTAAAATTTCTCTAAAGTTTTTAAAAGAATTTTTATTTGTGTTTCAGTTTTTATATGCCAGGTCAGAAACCCTCCCTTCTCCGTGTTCAAACTTGTTAGTTACTCATCCTTAGTGCAAGCTTACACATGCTTCAGAGATTGCCTTTTTTTTTGTTAACCACTCTTAGCGGAGGCCATTTACAGGAGAACCAGTCACATGAGCTGTTGAGGATTTTCCTATACAACACGTATTTCTACCAGCTTAATTCTAATATATTTATTTTGCTCATGTTTCAGTGTTGCATCATTTTTTGTTGAGTAACAGAAGTTCTACTCCTCATTGATCAATGTGACAGTGTTTAGTAGTTTACGAGATGAGCCAAACTCGGGGGAGGTATGACTTCTGTATTGGTCTGGTGTTGGCTATGAGTTCCAGCATTTTCATTGGAGGAAGTTTCATCCTGAAAAAGAAAGGTCTCCTCCGGTTAGCCAGGAAAGGCTCCATGAGAGCAGGTAAATACATACATCTTCTAATAAATTGCTGATGTTTAGATATTGCTGTTTAACAGAAGATTACTTCTGTTCACTAGTTCATTAAACTACTGATCTTGTTTTGACTTTTTTGGTTTTTTGTTACATGTATAGGAAACCTAAAACATAGAGTTGGTGTATTTTTTCTCTGGTGTCAGATAGCCTTAACTCTGTGTGTGACACATGCTATTTAATGCATATGTAATGCCCTCTGAGGACACTTGTCAAAGGAGTCCTTTGTATGTCAGTTAAATCTGAATTGTACTTGCAAATTGAACTTGGAAGCAGCAGTCTTAACTACATATGTGCTCCTGAATGAGTGAATTTAAGAGAGTGTTGACTGTGTTTGGGTGTAAGGAGATTGTTTTAGAAAACTAAAAATCATGTGTAGTAATTGAGTGTGATGAATAGTGTCCCTCAAGGGTTCATGCTGGAAGCAATGCTTTGAAATATCTTCACTGGTGATACAGACACTGGGATTGATTGAGTGCACTGGCAGTGCATTTGTGGATCACACCAGGCTGAGGGGGGCAGTTGATGTGAAGAAGAGTGTCTAGAGTGAAGAAGTGGTGTCCAGAGGGACCTCGGTGGGCTTGAGGAGTGGGTCTGTGCAAACCTCATGAGGTTCAACAAGAACCAGAGCAAGGTGCTGCACCTGTGTCAGGGCAACCTCTGGTATCAACACAGGCTGGGGGATGGACAGATGGAGAGCAGCCCTGCCCAGAAGGGCTTGGGGGTGCTGGTGGATGAGAGACTGAACATGACTCAGCAGTGTGCACTTGCAGCCCAGAAAGCCAAACATAGCCAAATCAGGTGTGACAGCAGGGAGAGGATTCTCTGCTCTGGCGAGACCCCACCTGTAGTGCCGCATCCAGCTGTGGGATCCCCAGTGTGGGAAGGACATGGACCTGTTGGAGCAAGTCCAGAGAAGGGCCATGAAAATGATCAGAGAGACGGAACACTTCTATGAGGATAGGCTGACAGAGTTGGGATTGTTCAGCCTGGAGAAGAAAAGGGTCTTGGCAGGCCTTATAGCACCTTCCAGTATCTAAAGGGGGCTTACAAAAAAGACAGAGAGGGTGGTTTTTTTGTTTTTTGTTTTTTTGGTTTTTTTAACCAAGGCCTGTAGTGACAGGACATGGGGCAATGGTTTTAAATTGAAAGAAGATAGATTTAGGTAGGATAGTTGCAGCATCCGCAGATGATTCAGAAGGTTGACTGAATATTTTTATTCAGTACCTGTCATCTTTGCTTCTAAAAGATGCTTGATCTTGAGATATATAATTCATGCACCCTGGTTTGGAATGAGAAAATGTGATGTTTGCACATGTGATCAACCACATATAAACCATGCACAACTTCCACAGAGTAGCAGTCTTAGTAAGAGAAACATAACTTGGGTTTTCATGTCATTTCAGTGATTGGAAAGAACTGTTTCTCAGGGGGATGCAGATATGATCATCAGTGCAATTTCTAATACAAAAGAAATGAAATAACTTGTTACCAAAGTAGGCTGTAGGAGGCACATGCACATCAGAAATTGAAGATGCTTTGATTTCAACTCCTCTACCTAGAAAGCCTAGGTATCAAAAGGCTACTCATGTTTTTAAGGACATGGGTTGCAAAAATTATTTTATGTCATGGCAGTGTTATTAGTGACAGGATGTCAATGTTTTTAGTGGAATAGCCAACATTCTTTCAATTTTAGGTCAAGGTGGTCATGCATACCTTAAGGAATGGCTATGGTGGGCTGGACTTCTTTCAAGTAAGTATCAAAAATTATTCATCTAAGTGTCAAAAATACTATGTGCATTATATAATTTTAATAAATATGCCACAGATGGCAGCATGGTTACAAAAAAGGGAATGAGATTGAGATTCTACAATACATGGTAATGTTATCTGGTGATTTGATGGATGCAGTTCTAATGATTTTACTATAACTTCTCTCACACCATAAGTTCTTCCTTTAATGTAACTGCTCTCTTTGTGCAGTGGAACTGGGCAGACAGTGGTTTTGTATGTCTTTGCTACCATGTGCATTCTGGTTTTTGTCTTAGCAGAGAAGTGCTTAAATATATAGGATTTCTTAAAGGGAAGCATATTTTGGGATTATGCCTATTTTCTGAATTTTTTTCATTGCTTAAACTCTCAGCTTACTGGCTGCAGGTAACTGTGGCTTACTGTATGTGCTGTGCTATATCCTGCTGTTGCAGATTTTTCCATGCAGAACTTCATGAGTCAAGCTGGCAGGCTGGGGAGCTACAACATAGACACTAAAATAAAACACCTTCTGATTTGGTAGAATTAATTCTAATACCTGTTGTAGTTCCACGGCCTGTTTTTAATTTAATTTAATAGTGGGAGAGAGGGGCAGAGGTGTGTTCTGCTAGTACTGTTAGCTGAATGCTATCGTGCGAATTTTCCATTGTTCCCTTGCTGCATGTTTGTGTCTACATGACCTCTTGCCCTGGATCAGAGGTTTGTTGCATGAGACAGCCTAACTTGTGGGTTTTGATTCCTGTTCCTCTGCAGTGGGAGCTGGCGAAGTAGCGAACTTTGCTGCCTATGCTTTTGCACCAGCTACTTTAGTGACTCCTCTAGGAGCTCTCAGTGTTCTTGTAAGGTAAGAAACACTAACAGAAAGCAGTGTGACTTGAGAGAGAAAAGTAAAACATTTATTTAGAAATATGTCACTGAACTATGCTATAATAAGTGGGGTTTGTTCTTCACAGTAGAGTGCTTATAAACATCAGGAGTAACTTTTAAGTTTCTCCAAATATGTAGTGGCTATGATATAAAAGGGTTCTAGCAATGCATCTGCATGGCCATCTTTAAAAAGCTATTGTCTTCTGCATTTCAAAAACATGGTGATTACAACAGGGCAGTATTTTCATTCCTAAGTAAAGATTTTTGTCTGTCTTAAATTATTTTTGGAAGTTCTTAGGTACAGCATTTTTTTGGCAGGCAGCATAAAAAAGGGGTTCTGGGCAGAGATGTCAAGTAATAACAGGTATTAACTGTATTAACAGTTCTGTCCATAGCAAGTACCTTGAGATAGAAAATAGCTGTTTTTAAGCTGCACATGGTGTATGCAAGTGACCTGTATAGTCAAAACAACCTGTGAGTTGATGAGCAAATGAGTATTACTAATTCCATGTTTGTTGGTGCCTTTTTTATTTCTTAGTGCCATTCTGTCATCCTTCTTTTTAAATGAAAAACTTAATTTACATGGAAAAATAGGGTGTTTGTTAAGTATACTGGGATCAACTGTGATGGTAATTCATGCTCCACAAGAGGAAGAAGTAGAAACTTTGGATGAAATGTCCCACAAATTAGGTGATCCAGGTAAGAAAAATGCTGGCTTGATATGTACGCAGCCCATCATTTCCTCATTATATAGTTTCATTACTGCTGCTCTCAAGTTCCAGGAAGATGGCCTGTGTCTGCTTCATGTAGACATGCTGTCCAAATGAAGTAGAGATTTGAATTCTGTAACATAATTCCATAGGGAACTTTGCATGATGCCAATGAACTTGTCTGGCCTTGAATGAAGTGCCTCGATGGCAATCACTGAGGTAACTGTTTAGACAAATGCAACAGCACAGGTGGATAAAGAAAACTTCGATAAATTTTGATTGAAGTGTGTCATCTCCAAGCTCAACTTTGAGCTGTCCTTAAAATGAAAAAGTAGGTGTTGTGGTGTCTGCTGAGAAGTAAAATCCTAGAGATGAGCTGCTATTGCCTACGTGGAAGATGAGCACTCAAAAATGCACATCTGCAAAATACTAATTATACAAAGGCAATTCCCATCTTAAACATGAGGAAATAGCCAACACAGAGATTAAAAAGCTGTTCTTAAGGAAGGACCTGATCATTGGAAACCTGCTGATGAATACAGACACCTGCCAAAACGTATCTCCTAAAAAAGACTCAATTCAGACTCTAGCCTGTGTCCAGTGGCATCTACACCTCAGTGAATCTGGGTGTAAGGCAATTTAGCAATCTAATCCTGTAGTCATCTTGCCAGTAGACTGGTAAAGGTAATACAACATGCCTGAGGTACTTTCTTTGTTTTGGCTAGCTTACTTGAAAATCATCTGAACTGTCACGTTGGAAGAGTAATGAGAAACATCCTGAACTCTTCTGTTTAAGCTGAGTGGGTCCAAGTGTTAATGAGTGTTTTCCCTGTACCCCTAGGATAAATACCCCAGCTTCTGATAAATAGGGCCCATAAGTAACAAGTGTGTCCATTAGTGTCTATAAATAACAAGATTTTTTTTTTTTTCCCCAACCACAGGTTTTGTGGTCTTCGCAACGCTCGTTGTCATTGTGTCTTTAATTCTAATATGTGTGGTGGGACCTCGCCATGGACAGACCAACATTCTCGTGTACATAACAATTTGCTCTGTAATTGGAGCCTTATCAGTCTCCTGTGTAAAAGGTTTGGGCATCGCTATAAAGGAACTTTTTGCTGGAAAACCAGTGCTGAAACATCCCTTGTCTTGGATTCTGCTGCTAAGCCTTACTGTCTGTGTGAGCACGCAGATCAACTATTTAAACAGGGCTCTGGATATATTCAACACTTCAATAGTGACTCCAATATATTATGTAATCTTTACGACATCTGTTTTAACTTGTTCTGCCATCCTTTTCAAGGAATGGCAACACATGGCGGCTGATGACATTATTGGCACCTTCAGTGGCTTCCTGACTATTATTGTGGGGATCTTTTTGTTGCATGCCTTCAAAGATGTTAACTTCACCCTAGCAAACCTGCCCCTCTCTCTGCGGAAGGATGATAGAGCAGCAAATGGCACTTTGCTGAGCACATATGACAGCTTTAATGATGATGAAGAAAGTTCTGCCTGCCTAGGTGAAATGCAATCCACTGAGAGTCTCTCAGCCAGGAGAAATGGAAGCCTGTCAGCCTTCTGAAAATATCTACATGTTACTTAAGAAAAGAACAATTCTGTAACCCTGGAATTTTTTTTTCTGCTGTGAAATGTCTGAGCTTGTCTGGAAATTCATGTACTTTTTAACAGTATGTATAGACAATCGTTGATTTTTGAGTTGGGTTAGTTTGGATAAAAAACACTGAAATGGTTTTTATTTGCCTTATTTTTACTTTAAAAAGTACTAAAATGACCTCAGACCACAACTGGTGTTGTTGCTTAAGTTATGTGTAAATACTTTCATTTCATTCTTCTGTTTTTAAGATGTATTGCACTAATTACAATTTTATCAAAAATAAATGGCTTTATTTCTGCATTGGTGGTAAAAACATTGTAGCGAACCTGGATCCTTTGTAACTTATGCCCTGACTGACCATGGAGTTACTGTAACCATACTGAAACAGGAGCTGTAGCAATTACTGCTGTCCTAGTTTGTAAAAGAGAAAAGGGAAAGCTACAACCACGTACAACTGATCCTTTGAAAATACTAGTTAGGTAAAGGTGTATGCAAAAGTTGCTGGATTTGCTTAAAAAAACCCCAACTTTACCAAATCAGAGTAACTGGCTGGCAGGAACAAGAAGGCAGGAGCTTCTGCTCTGCTTGGATAGGTGAAGTGGTAGCTCCTGCCATGACAATTTATGCAGAAGGAAGGATCTGAGTCATTACTAGTAGCCAAAGTCCTCTTCTCTAGAAGAGGTCAGGTTGTGTCTGTGCTGCACCGTGCTGCACCATGCTGCCCTGGCTCTGCAGACCTGTTCTGCGTTCCTGATGTTACAGCTTGAACTCACAGAATTGCTATTTTGTTTGCAGCAACACAGGCACTAGCTGCAACACTGAGTTTTTCAAAAAGAGCCGAAAAAATCAAACATTAATGTCATTGCTTAAAAAAAAAAAAAGGGGGTGAGGCGGGTAGGTGGTAATTTAATTTTGTAAAGGCAGAAAATAAAAATTAGGGAAGAAGGTTTTATAAGAACATTTCTACCATGCACGTGAAAGTTGGAAATACTTGGGACAGAGACTAATATTTACTGCTGGATGTTGTCAGGTTTAGTGCGTAGTGTTTAAGAGAAATTTTTTTCCTAGGACAGAAAAAAACCCCAAGTTACTACCTATGAAACAAAATTCTGCTGCCTTCCTTTGGTATGTGTCATAACCTGCAGGAGGGGCAAAGGTGTCAAATGAGAAAAAGGTTCTTTATATTCTGGCTGAAGATCAGGATTTGAGCTTCTCCATAATTGAAAGGGAGATCACGTCAGCTGTGCTCACTGAGGGGAAAGGGTCCCTCCAGCAAAAACTAGCACAGAACCAGGGAGTGGCAGGGAGGACCTCAAACAGCTGAGGAATTGCTGAACTTGGGGTTGCCTGTTCTAGTGCCAAAGCACCAGCCTACCCCAGGAGCAGGCTATCACTTCACACAGTACAGTCTGATACTTTCTGTGCTGATGGGCACTTTGGCCTCCAGACCTGATTTTTGATAAGAACTAATTAAAAATGAAAAAGTTACATCTTTTCTGCACCTTGCTGCATTTTTCCTTTTAGGTAGGAAAGGTTATACCAGGCAAAGAATGTTTAGCTCCTATCAAGTCTATAATCCTGTTGAAAAAAAAAATTAATATACATTTTAAAAATGGGAAACAAACATCTCTTAGGAGTAATGTCTGAATTGTCTTAAACTTTTTCCCCTCAGTGATCATATAGTATGCATTTAAGCTAATAGTTTTAAGACATTAAGAGACCAATTCTCTTATTACTGAAAGTTAACTGGTAAGAATTAGAAATTATTCACATCATGATTAGTTATTTTTAAATAGTGCCTAAACAAAAAAATCAGGCTTTATTAATTAACCATTTCTGCACCAATGCCAAGCCAAAGCCTCAGGCATGTGAGACATCCCTAAACCAATGATGATGTCAACAAATTAGGAAGGTTGTTCATTTGCATAACTGAAGCCGGAAGCACAGGGAAGAATCTAGCTGACCAAAAGTCTTCTGCTATCTAAAAGAATGTTTCTTAAAGAAAATCATCTGTTTAAGCACCTTGTAAAAGAAATCCTGCAACAAGCTGCTGTAACAAAGCGCAAGCGCTTCTGACTTCTGTCTCCCACACACTGGACAGCCTTGTGTGCACTCTCACCACAACAGACACCACTCCAGAACGACAGCTCTCAAGCACAGATGTCCTAGGAAAACTTGTTATGGTGGAATCTTGCTGATAGATTGCCTGGAAAATCTCCATCCTGTTTTGCTGAGTAAATTTCAGTTAATTTCTTTCCTCAAAATCGAGTTCTCTGCCACTCCAATACCTACTATGGATTCCTCACTTCCTGTGTACCTCTTCTGTCAGAGGCTCATTTCTACCCACTGGTGGAGTCATTTTCATGGCTGTGAAGCACCTGGAAAGAGCTGAGCAGCAGAAAAGATGTGCTGTAACCTAACCAGGAACTAGTAAGAAGGAAGGGAGAAAAACAGGTTCTCAAAGGGATGCATTCTTGGTTTCACACTATAGGTTAGAAACACTAACCAAGTAACCAAGTAACATTTCCATAAATCCATATCCTGGGTAAAACATGTAATTATCTATCTGTGTCTGTTCTGACCATCTTAACATCTTGGTTAGGGCTGATCCCAAAGCCAGGTAACAAAGTGATAGGATCCTGGAGTAAGCAAGCAGGAGTTACTACTTTGGGCCGAACGGTTTGCTTTAAAATTCAACTTCTATAGTTGCAAAGTTTTACAGTTTTACTGATGCAATGTTTGCATAATACAGCAAGTGTAATTGAACAAATACTTTCCATAATAAATCATGATTAACATCATTAGAGTTTATGTACTGGGATAGATTACACCTGATCACTGTAGTCAAGATTCTCATAAACAAGAATTCCTCATCACTTGTAAATGTGTTTGGGTACACAGGTATGTATTGCCAACCAAAATATAAACTGTGTTAGAAGCTCTCATTAGGAAAAAGTAAACAGTCCCCATTCTAATCAATCAAACTTTTACCTTTTAAAAAGATCAGAATCCTATCGGTCACCTCCATGTTAAATAACTTTGAAACAAACACTTTAAATAGCCTTCATTTCCATAATTACTGATCTCTGAGAATAGTTTTGCAAAAAGGAAGAAGAATCAACTGACTAGAAAATTATTCACGAAGCACCAGCAGAGTTTGTTTTGTTTTGTTGTTTTTCTCTTTTTTTTTAATAAAGGGAAATTAAGCAATTAAGGCTCTAATACAAACAATTATGCATTGATTTCTAAAAATTTTTTTCTACAGAACCCAGTTTTTTATCCCCCACAGCCATTATTTCGATAGCTTCAGGGGAAAATTACACCAGTCCAGTCTAAAATGGCCACCTCGGGACAGGAATGCAAAGAGATTTCAAAAATCTTACAGGCTTTTAATCAAAGTGTATAAAATTTTAGTCTAGAAAAATAAGTATGGATTGTATACAGTTACTGTGCTTGGAGACTGGAGAGAAGAGTGTGCCACTCAAATGGCACAGGCATACTGAAAAATGCAGCTGAGAGTATTCTTTAAAACTGTTGGTGTGGGTTTTGTTTCTTGCTTTTTTTCTCACACTTTTAGCCTAAACAGGTGTAAAAAGTATTGTTAGGTGAGAATCTAGTTGCTGGCAAGGGACTGATGAATTGGTGGCTGGAAGCAGCGCACGTGTTCCACAGGTGTGCTCTCTCCATCGCCGGACTTCAAATACTTGTCCAAAATAGCAATTATTTCATCATTCAGAATCTGGAACTTGCGAATTCTCTCAACCATTTTCTTCAAAGGCTGCAAACATCAAAAAAACAGGCAAAGGAATTAGCTTTGGAGATGAAAAGCCTTAGCCAGAAAAGCAGCAAATGCTGTTACCTCACCTCTCCCAGCCTTGTCATTATCGGCACAAACATATACGAGATGGAAGGCATTAAGAAAATCTCATATATTTCATGGATCAGAATTCTGCTTGACCAGCCTTAATGCCTTAATCTTTTGTTTCTGAAAATCCTGGTGCCCTCATTTTCAGCAATTTCAGCAATTCATTCTAAAAAAAGGATTGCCACATTTACGCTGCATCTGAGTACAAACAGCTCTGAGTTGTTGTTGTCTTTATTACTACAGATGTTTTCAACTCACCACATTCTTGATAACCTCATCTTTGCCATCATGCTTTTGGACTTTCAACAGGTGGTAGCAGAAATCCAAGACATCAAAGCGCCGCTGCTGTCCCAAAAGCACGATGATCATACAGCCGGCCCAGTGCAAGCCGTCCCCAAAGCACTGCCTGGAACAGGAAACACAGCACAGAGCAGGTTTCACCTACATCTTCAAAACACAGTCACAGTAAACACTCGGTAAACAGCCACTACACTAAATAGTAAGTATGTTAGACATTTATCTAGAAAGCAAAAGCTCTGGTATATTGATTATCATTGGAGATATCACAAGCAATTCAAATGAATTGCTTTGAAACAAAAAAAAAGAACTCCCCTCCTCCTTCAATTTTACATAACAGAGTTACTCCAAAAACATTTATTCCCCATTAGACTACTGTGGCATTACATTTCATTTTCAGTGGAAACAATGCTTTCAAAGAAAACAAAGCGGGAATTCAACATCACTCTGGTCCTTTAGGCTGCAGGCATGAAAGGAAGCAAATGTCCTATGCTGTTTTCTAATTGCTCAGTAAAAAAGCGTGCTACAGCTCAACAATTTTTCAAAATCAGGATATTCTCAAAACCAACAAAACCAAGAACAAACAACAGTTCCTGGTTAACTCATGTTAATCATGTTAAATTCCAAGTGTTCATTCTTGCTCTTATTCAGAGAAGAAATACTTGTTAAAGATAGATGCACAAATATTCTGCTATTTTATTTAAGCTGGATGTCCGTAGGGGTATGACCCCTACTGAAAGACACGTGCTAGGGCCTTTTTGTCACGGGATCATTCATTATACACTGGCAATACTTAAAATAGAGGGCTATTTTCACTACAGATACAATAGTATCTGTGTTCGTGGACTATGAGCCCCTCCCGGTGATGGCAGCACTTTTCCCTGGTTTTGCACTACGCTCTTGCAGACAGGCACTCAAACGCCTCCGTTCCAGCCCCACTGCCACGACAGGACAAGCCAAGCACTGTTGCCCACAGGGGACTGCGGGCAGCTGGTAGCACGTACTCCACAGTGAACTCGTGTGTTCCCACAGGGATGCAGTAGACGAACTGCATTGCGCTCCAGAGGCGATGGAATTCCACACACTCATCCACATGCATCACCCCGTTGCTGGGCAGGGGCCCGCGCCAGATGGGATCGTCCAGGAAGGAGCGGATCCTCGTCAGGATGACCTCAAACATGGACAGGCCACAGCAGAGGCGTTCTTTGGTCAGCAAGTCCCCTTCCCTTGCGATTGCTATTTGCTAAAGTGGAGAGAAACAAAGTGCAAAATCCCGGTAAAAGCCACTTCACCACAAGATTTTATTTTAAAAAATGAATACAACACATTTTTCAGTTTCACATGGTTTATTCTAGGAAAAATGTCTTCTGACTTAAAGTGAGGTCAGACTGCTAACCTGGGGATCAGATCAGTGGAAAAACATTCAGAGAAAATTTTAAAAGCCTTTTCAAGCAGACAGGCTTAAAGTGAGTAACACTAACTGCAGTAATGCTAGTCATGGATTTATCTCAGCACAGTTTAAAGAATTCTTTGTCTGAACGGAGGCAGAAAGCAAAACCAAAAGTTCAGTGCTCTGCTGTAGCTCCTGCCTGCGCTCTCCTGCACACCTCCCTTAGCTGCAGCTGTTAAGAGATGAGAAATCTCCAAAGAGAAGCACCAACAGGCTCAGACAAAATCCATAGGAGGAAATGCTATTTGTGCTTGTCCCAGCTGGTGCCACCACACACACAGCACTCTCCTAGTGCAGCAGCACCTACTGACCTGCAGCACCTACGACGACAAAAGCCATCTGAACTCTGCTTTAGGGCATTCTGCTCTTACTTTCTACTATTCACATCTCAACCACTAGTAAACTGCTAAGGTTAGCAGGGGATTAATACACCCTCACACTGGGAGAAAGGGGAATAGTGCTGAAGCTGCAAAGGCAGTTCAAGAATGTTCTCTTTGGTCATGGTTTCCAGGAGAGCTCAGCTCAAATGACAGCTCATTTTCCAGGAGTTTCTAAGTGGCTGAAAGAGTGACAAAATGTTTTAAAAATATATATACATGTGCACAAGAGAACTGATTGCTTTTGGAGGAATTTGCAGGAGGAGCTCCTAGGCTGGACCTTACACTGGGAGGGTATCCCATGGTAAACATACATACCAGTCAGCATTTTCCCCCAAATGTGTCACTTCTGCCCCAGTCTCAAATGTTTTAAACTTCTAAGCTTTAACAGCTTTACCAAATTCATGGGACTAAATAAAAATCCTGTTGTGTGAACAAGCTAGATGTGCAGGGTGAAGTTCTGACAGAGCTATTAGGACAGGCTTTCTGATGCTCAGAAATTTCTTGAATTGCCTCTGACACAAATGAGAGAGATTACCTGGGGTGTGCCAAGTCTTTCAATGAGAGGAACCAAATGTAGTGAAGCATATTTTGATTCCAGTCTCTTCATTTTAGCATCAAGTCTTTCACCCTCTGAAAGAAAAGGAAAAAAAAAGTGAAGAGAGCAATCATAAATTGCAATTAACCAAGAGAATTCGTATTTTAACACAATCTTTATCCAGTGAGGAAGAAAACTGCGTTATTTTTAGGCAATTTAAGTACTAAATAGCTGGTTAATCTTCAATGTACTTTTAGAAAAATATACAAATATTTTAAAATGCTACATTACATGTGCAAACAGAAAGAAGGATTTGTAGTAGAATACATCTAATTAACTAAATTCAAGGAAGAATATAAGGCTCTGTCATGCTGCTGCTGCTATTTGACCCCCATTTGTACTAAGACAACTAAGTTGTCTTTATGCATAAAACGTTTGTCTCTAGAAGGTGAGGTAAAATGAGGATGAAATCTTGTGTATGGCAAGGCTAAAAAGCAGCTGGCACTCCCTCAACATTGGCAAGTGAGGAAATGTCCTCTGGCAAATGGGAAAATACCGTTTACAATGGTCTAGTTAGTTTTATGCAGAGAATCAACTAGCTACTGTGAGCCTGGAAATATTCTCAGAGTTTTGTAGCTGATGGGATTTCTCCAAGCAGAACAAATCAGCTGCTCCAGCAGTGAGAAATGGAAAAGAAAGGAGACAGAAGAGAAACACAGAAAGAAGAGAGGGCAAGGGGGAGGGCAGACAGCTCACTTTCTGATGATGAAAGATGAGGAGAGCAGATACCATAGGAAGCAATCCTGCAAATACTCACTACTGCATACTCAGTTCAGTGAAAACGACATGAAAAATCTGCAGGGACCACTTGTATTTACTTAGTCGCTGACAGACTCCCTACACCCTGTGTGATCAAACCTACCCCATTTAACTGACAATTCTATAAGCTAAACAGCAGCTTCAAAAATGCGTCTCACTATATCCACAAAGCAGGATAATACTGCCCTGGGCATCCATCCTGCTTTTCCCTGTCATGGCATTTCTCCTCTTCTCCCTGTAATTTGCACAGAACATCGCCAGGAAACATTTGTTTTTTTCAGCCAGGCAAACAGGCCTGGATCTGACACCTCTGTCCTGTAATTACCAGCACCGTGGTGAAGGGTGGCTGGAGGTGGTTACTTGAAACTGCAGCAGCAGGCAGGGGAAGGGGAAAGCATTACCCAAGGAAGGCATTTTCACTTTGCCGATACCTTTGACGTGAACCCTGGGCAGGATGTTTTGGAATGGCGCTGCGTGCAACAGGTCACACACTTCCTCTAGAGACTGGGACAAAAAGAAAACGAGAGGCATTTAGGACAGAAGCATCAATCCCCAAACCACACCAGACCCCCACAACGGGATTCCAAATGCAGGCCGATACCACTGCAGAAACACCAGAGGGCAGCCGGCCTCTGTCACCACCGCAGGGAGCCGCTCCGACTCCTGCCTCCCCTCATGGATCACTCCCAAAGACCACTTCATTTCACCAGGTTAATTTAAATTCACAAATAAACTCCAGCAACTCCCCTCCCACCCTCAGCTGGCAGTTCATAAAGGACAGGGTATTTATTAAATAAACTAATGCAGAGTGAGTAATTTCGGTGGAAAAGCGGCAGACGGTTCCTGCAAACAGGGGACGAAGATGACTCACTGCTTGGTTATTTTTACCAGAGCCACAACTCATTTATCCTAATCGGAGCTTATCGTGGTGGGAGCATCTCCCTGCCAGGCAGGCTGAGACATATGACAGCAGCAGAGAACCATGTCTAGGAAGTATTTTACATCTTTAGGGACAGGGGAAAGGAAGACAGATGTCTCCTGTTTCTTTGCTCCTGTGCGTACGCACAGAGAAAATGCAGAGATGACCAGAAGCAGATGCATGACTTTGCTAAGACCTTCTCCTCATTTTTGAAGCAGAGGTCCTACTAATTTGTAATCCCTCAATACTAATAGTAGAAAAGTTGGTCTTCCTCCATACTTTTAACAAGGCTAGGGCGCTGGGGCTCATGTGCCTTTTCCAGGTCTAACTTCTTGATGTCAACCAGGGAAATGCATGTGCTAGGCAGTCAGGATGAACAAGACACACCCACTATCACAGATATACTCAGAATTACACATTGCACCACGCTAAAGCCTAGATTAGTTATGATGGATGACCACAATGGAAAAATACTGAAATACATGACAGGACATGGGGGCCTGACTGAGGACAAGAACAAGAGGAGAGGCAGCGAGCACAGGTGTATGACTGGAAAGGGTAACCTCGGCGGTGTCCCAAAGAAGGTACCTCCATGCTGGCCATCACTCTGGTATACCCTCAATCCTCCCAGGAGGGTGTGAGGGCCCTCACCTGCCTGGCCTTTCTCCAGGTACCCACTCAGCCTGAACCCAAAGTAATCCAGCTTCTCATTCTGTTTCAGCTGAGCCATTATTGACTACAGGTTTGCTGCTTGTCACCCAGCCCTCCAATTACTCTCCCCCAAGAGGGAGGGATCCTCCAACACCACGAGCAGGAACTCTGAGGAACAGCACATCTTCGTTACCTTATCTAACACCGACAGCTTTAATACACCCTAGAGAAGGAGTCTTCTGTGAAGGTTTATTTCTGTCCAACAGCAGGCACCCAGCCAGCTTGCTGAGGAAATGACGTGGCTGGTTTGCAGTCAGCAAAGAGCTCTGTGTGCTGCCCAACCTCAGCAGCAGCGTGAGCTTGCACAGCCTGGGCAGGGTGCCTGTATGCACAGCAGGAAGAGACCCCCACCCAAGATCCAACAGCACCATGCAGGTAAAGGAAGGGAAGCCAGCACACCTGCTGCTGTTCTGATCCATTACCAATGCCCAGCTTTCCTCAGTAAGCACCCAAAAGCATTGAAAACAAAGAAATTACAGGCCTGGCCATCTTGTCTGAACAGCAAATAGTAACAACACGGAAGAAGGGTGGGAAAAGAAAACTGGAGGTAGGGATAAAGATCAATTGTAGCACTGTGCCCTCAGCAGTGGGCAGGTTTGCACAGTGTAAGGTAGGCTCCAGATACATCAGAAGCAGCTGAAAGACTGACACGTTTCACAGTTTCATTCAAGTTAGGACAGATGGGTGAACTTCTGCACCACTGTCAGCCATCCAAGCAGCAAGGAGGATGTCCAAGGTTGTCCATGATAACTTCGTGATGTTTCACACCTTAACAAGAATGACATCCAGGAAAGGAATACAGCAGGACCAGATGCAAAACTCACTGACATAAAGAGTGGCCACACCACGACTGGCTGCAGGAGTACCAGATGTGATTACAATTTATGGTGAAGATTGCAGTGTCAGATCCTCAGGTACCACGCAAGAGGCAACGTCTCTCACCCAGCCAAGTCAGGCATCACTGTATCTAACAGACATGAAAGCCCCTGCAAGACTGAAAGAGATGAGAGCAGGGAACTGTTTCTACCCATCTGCCCATCAGTAACAGCAAACTCAGATTTCAACCTTGTTATTGATGACGTTAGTAACAAAAATATGAGAGTACATTTTGAGAGACAGATGGATTTTAAACTAGCACAGCAGGCACCTACCAGACTCTGTTCAATGAGGAGGCAAAACAGGACAGCATTTCCCACTTCCCGTAAATTCTGGAAGCAGACAGTCTTCAGTTCTGCATATTCAACAATGTCCTTCAACTGATGGTGAAAAAACTCCAAGATACCTGAAATCAGAAGAGAAGCAAAAAAAAAAAGTCTCAGGAGCCAGAACGAAATCTAGTGATGACCACACAGACACACTGTTACCTCAGGAAAGCAGACAAAAGATACTGGCCATGTGAATAGGAGTCATAGACATCAGGATTAATTTTAATTTCTGCTTAAAAAGCCCTCTGATTTTCTAACCAATTTTTCTATGCAAAGGTTGCACAAATGTGCATCCATACACTGTTTGAGAATACAAATAACTGAGGGTGCAGGTTTAGAGTTCCCTCCCCATGTATCAGCAAGTGAGATTTTATCTCCGGACGTGCAGCCTAGAGGAAACTGAAAGGAGCAGCAGTTAAATGCATTAAAACTCAGAGGTTATGAAGTGTTAAGCCAGTGCACTGACCTTTTTAACTGGATAAATCATGCAAAGTGCATGATTTAAATTTTCAGTCCTGGAAAAGGGAGCCAGTATAAGAGTTAAGAAAAAAATATCCAGGGGCAGGAAGAGAGACTAGAGCTTTCATTCGTCTCCTTTAAGTCCTGTTGCAGCCACCATTCCCCAATCTGCTGCACCACCTAACCCACCTCAATCCACAGCTGCTATTTTCATGGATGACAGAGCCAGCAACAAGCAGAAAGGTAAGATACAGGGAAGAGGAGTAGTATCAGGCTACGATTCTGACAGTGCCAAAGGGCCAGAGGTGATGATCTGCGACCTCTCAAAGCAAATACAGAGATCACAAGTCAAGCTCTATTGGCAAGGGTACACCAGATCCTGCTGACAAGCACAACCAGAACACAGTTTCTGTCAAAGTTTTGCCAAAAGCTGTTAAGAACCAGCTAAAATTATGATTTTCAAACCCACATAGTTTACATAAATATATGTCTTTTCCACAACCTTCTCCTAAACAACAGTGATGCGTAACTTGCTGGTGGACTTCCAGCTCCTTGCCCTCCAGCCTCAGAAAGGCTGTGCAGTCCCTTGGTTAGAGAGAAGCCCAGGAAACCACAGGCTCAAGCAGCTTCTGCAGAGACCCAGTCTGGTTATCCTTCAGAGGTTAAAGCCCTGTGCAGGATGGGAGAGGAAGAGCAGAGAACTACAGCAGGTCAGACAGCTCTTCAGCTTTTTACAAATTAATTTTTAGCAGCATTTCTCCATCTTTCTGCACAAGCCTAGCCCTTCTAAAAAGCCACCAAAACACTTGACTGAGAAGAAAATGCATCATAAAAAGCTTTCAAATTGTATGCTGCACATGGCAGTTCACTTCCATCACACTGCATTAAGCCAGACAAATCTCCACCCAACTGCATCTAAAGCAATTGAGAGAAGACAAGGAAACAGAACACAGATGCCCTTCAGAACCATGGGTTCCTTTGACACAACTAATGAACATTTCCCATGCAGGAGATCATACTTGGCTATCTACCCAGTGAGGCAATGGCTGGAGAGAGCACACAAACATGAAATACAGCCTGCAGTGTATCTCTTCCAAGGGAAACCCTCAAATTCAGCAGAGGAACTTGAAAACATACAGTGAAGGAAAGAATTACGTAGGTAACCCACACACTTCTACAGAAAGCCTCACATGATTAAAATTAGTAACATAAAACATCAGTAAAGTGCATGATGAGGGGATGCAATGCTGGCTCTGTTACATCTCAAAGAACTGTTTGTCAATAGAAAATTAACAGTAAACGTTCCCCCATGCATTCAGTGGAGGTGAATTTCAGACCTAACTTTAGTACTTTGGTGACTTGAGAGAAAAACAGAACTGAAAAACTGATGGAGAAGGGTTAGATGTAGCGAGTGCTTGCTGAGCTTAATTTATTCCAAGGTAACGCATTTACAACTAGCTAAAAAGCAAACAATGCCAGCACATCACCAATTCCCTCCTCTCCACAATACAGGGACTGTGGAATGGAAAAGCTGTGGGAAAGGCTGTCAGTATTCATTGAATACTGCAGGATGCAGGCCAGTCACAATCCCCAGGTGTGTGAGGACTTGTGTGAACACTTGTGTTTATCATTTAAACACACCTGCCCACCATGGCAATGGGATGCTGCAGTGCTGAATACTGGGACTCCCATTTTAAAGATGAGACTGAAAAGGTTGAAAATCTTTTCCCAAAAAGTTTTTGACGCTAGGAAGAAAATGCAAAGTTAGGGAACTGAAACCAGCTTTATCACAAACCTACAGTGTGTTTTAGTTACACACCCTAGTATTTCTTTTGTGTTTGTTGATGAAAGGATGAGTAGAAAGAAAGGTATTCTAAGGATGAACTGCTAGAAGCCAAACACTTCCCTCATTCCAAGACTTTCTGCAAACAAAAGTCTATTGTGTTATCCTGGACTTAAGCCTGTGCCATAGAGGAAATCAAACTAGAACATCTACCAATGTTTCTGGTCTTAGTATCTGTGCCACATACACAGAGATTGATGGTGAACCAACAGAAGGGCTGGAAGACTCCCTGAAACACAATGAGGAACTGTAGACTTCTCCACAGGGTCACCATGGAGAGAAAGCACTATCTGAGCAAACAGGATATTGGTGACAGGCACGGCCACGGGCATGCTCTTCCCTTTAGCTTTAGTATGGTGTGTGGGGAGCAGCTTGGTGAGAAACAGAAGCTGAGCAGAACAGCAAGGAAGATTCCACTGCTGCAACATGGAAACAACCATTGGTCATGACAGGAATGGAAAAGAGTAGGGTTTTCAGACTTCACCCAGCCTGTGGATTTTGTAGGGAGTTTCATGGGCAGTGAAATCCTGAGAATAACCCATGTCACCTAGAGCAAATATAAAGGAGCAGGATGGCACAGAGAGAAACCAGGAACAGCATAGAGAACTGTGACCAGAAACAAGAAACTCATACTGAAAGTGTGACTGAAACCAAAGTGAGACATTAAGTCCACCCAAAAGCAGCAGGATAGTAGAAATCAAAGAGGCTTGAGGTTCATACCATCAAAATTACTTACTGTTTTTTACAGTTACTCCAGTTGACAGAGCTCCTCTCAAAGTCCTTAACAAAGTTCCTTATTTCTTCACTCAAAGCCTCAGTCTCCATATACAGACATATAAATATGCACACCCACACGCATTCATGAACAAATTGTGATATTATTTTGAAAATCTGACAGCCAGTATTTAGCATGCAGGTGTTCCAAATGCTGCCATTATCAGTGTACTTCCTCCATTTATATCAAGAGCTTGATTTACCAGCAGAAGAGAAGAAAGTTTACAGAGCTACCCAGGCTATTTCTGATGAAAGACCAATCTTTTCCTAGTGGAGTCCCGTGGCAGAAATGCATCATCATGTTTTCATTAACGTTTGAGAAATGCCATTCCAAATTATGCTTCTGTGCGCAGTACACAGAAGTGTATTTTTATGAAAGATTATGCACATCTACTAAAGCCCTGGAAAAAGAACAAGTGTCTTAGGAAAGTTAATTTCACTTAATTGCCTGCAACCTTCCTTCTTCCTCTAATTCTGTTCGTGGGTGGAATTCATAAGTTACTGAATTAGTTATATATGCACAGAATTTTGCAAGGTAAATGAATCAAGGTTTTTTGCTCCTCCTCTCCAAGAAAGCAGTTTTAATTAAATTCCTCTATTCCCACAGATGGGACAACATTAGGTGTCATAATAATTGATTATATAATCCCAGTTTCTGATTTTACACAGATCACAACAGAAGCAAAGACTGTTGATATAGAATAGATCCAGTAAAGTACAGAAGATTAGTAAAGGATTAGGTTTCCTCTCTGCTTCCAAAATCCTATCTCAACAGCACTCAAACAGCAGATGCCAAGTTTCAGCTGTGCAGTCTATACACTGATTAATTTAGGAAGTCAGAGAAAATCAACACACACAACTCAAAGCTGATTAGATTCCTTCCCTTTGGTCACCTTTCATTTCTCAACTCACACCTACAGACTGAAATCAAACATGTTCCAGAGCTTGTAACAATTCTGGTACCTAAAAGATTAGGACAAAAATGAGCTATTAACTCTAGATCTGAATTTCTGATTACAAACAAACTGAATCTTGATTGTAATTCTTGGTCTAGTTGTATTTTGGGTTATTTTCTGCAAAGAACTGACTTGACTATTATCAAATCAAATCTACTAATCTGCAGCAGCAAAGCTGCTCCCAAAAAACTGCGTGCTATAATGACTTTTAGTTTATGTTCACTTTCATAGAGACCTTCAAATGCTGTATCCAAATACTTCTTTGGCTTACAAGAGACATCGTTAACTCTGCATATCAACAGCACTGCCATCCATTCCCTTCAATGGAAATATTCATCAGGTTTAAGCATATACATGTATTCAGGAATTATGACCATGGAGCCTGTGCACTGTGGTTTTTTTTGCTAGAAAGAATTATTCTGTTGTTCTGTGTATCTAATGAATTCTTAATCATTAGATTAAGAATCTTAAAATCATCAAGGTGATCTGAGTTTTCCCTAAATTCTTTCAAATAGTCTGTGATGCCTCCCCAAACCTTTCTCCAATGGACAGGTTTCAGGAAGACCTATGAATACATTTCCTTCATCCAATGTGGACTCAAGCCATTGTGCCCCCACTTAAATTATTCTCCTCCTTATGTGAGTTTGATCAAAATCCTGGGATAACAGGCAGAAATACAAACCCTTCTGCTACGCCCCAAGTGATGTTTCCCTCACAGCCTCCAGCCACTGCTGCCCTTCCCCATGCTTCCCAGCCCAGGCTTGCTCAAGTTCCTATTAGACTCTGACCTGAAATAGTACAGAAAAAGAAGGGGTGGAAGACTTTTTTTGCCAGGTTGCTGTGCAGAAACAGCTCACAAGGTGTTGCCAGCAGCACAATCAGCCCAGGGAGAGATGGGAACACAGCAGCTGATGGCATGGGGCTTTGCAGGGCTTCCCCAAACTGTCATGCCATCCATGTGGGATTTCAAGAGGTCATGGCCCGGGATAACAAGCGCTTTGTCCTGCACCAGCTTTGAGTGTTCTGTTTCTTTGGTTTGGTTTTGTTGTTTTCTTCTCTAAAGAAGAAACATGGAAATGCTATACTTAGGAAAAAATACACAATTTGGCTACTTTCTTTGGCTACTTTATATCTTGCTAAGGTCATTGATTTTTAAAAAAATTTCTTTTGGAGGAGTGGTATACCAGTGACAAAAGCTTCATCTCACAGGAGAGCTGACAAACTACTTTCCTCATGGTATTCAATGACACTTCAGAGTGGCAGGATACTCATTCATCAAATGCAAGAATGACATGTTCAAATACTCAAAAAATAGCAGAAGAAGATGTTACCTCCAGGATGAAATTTCAAGCTTAAACTCTTACAAGGCAAATATTCCTTTAAGATCTTTAGCAACTTTAAAAGGTCCCTTTAAAAATCCTTATGCTTAAAGTATTTTTAGACAAATATTTTTATGACTACAAGACGAACAAGTTCCCCACTGCTTTAGACTGTTCCTATGGAAACAAACCCATTGGCAAAGAGCAGTCCTGAACAACTCTGATGCCACTGTCTGTACCCTGCTCCTTTTAGCAGCAATAAATCACCATTTAGAAATCCACAAGTCTAGAAGGCTGATTATGGAGGGGCCAAGGAATTGCAATCAGTAGAGTCCAAACAAAACTCTCCAAATGAAAAGTCTGAAGTTTATGAAAGAGCTAGAGGCTTACTTACTGAGTGTGCTTAAATCGCTTTGCACCTGGAGAATGGACTCAGGAAATTAATTCTGAATTAATAAATGCATGGTACCTCAAGATAGATGAGAATCTACATATTTCATCTAAAGACTGGAATCCCGGTTTTGGTCTGTATATGTGGGTTGTGCCAGCTATAAAGAAGTTATTAAACGATTTGTTGTGAAAGAACAGAAGCCGCATACAGACATAGCCCACAACACTCAGGCTTACTACTACAACTAATAACTTCTAAGGAAGCTTTTGGAGGCAGAGGAGGGAACAGACAACAGTTGGTGTGTATTGGCTTGCATTTTCTGTGACAAAACACATAAACAAGGTGTGGCAAAGACTGCTAAAGAGAATTCAGCACAGAAAGGGGAGGACAGTGACTCAAAGGAAGCATGCTTTGAGACTGCCCTTCTACAGTCTGGCAGTTCCTCTCCAGATGAAGGCTAAAATCTACAGCACATCACAGAGAACGTTGTCCTTTATCAGCCAGTGCTGCTCCAAGGGCAGACAGCTCCGTGATGCGGAGGTGTCAGAGAACACTGGGCAGTTTTTCTGTGATGTGAGAGAGGGATGGAGGTGTCCTGATTTTCCACAAGCCTTTCTGTCCAGCATCTTGGAAAGGAAGGGAGAGACAGCATGACAGTGCTATAAAGGTTGTCTCTGCCATTTCTTGGAAGAGACTCTCCTGGGGATTATACACGTCCACTGCTGAAATAGTGAATACACTCCTGTTCTGAAATAGTTCAGAACAGGAAAACTATATGTTTTAAGACAAAACCTGACAGGAACAGGGGCAGTAAAGGAGCAGAAAATCACTTGGGGTTTTGAGATCTAGTCCAATTCTTCAACTAGGTATGATATTCCATTGTAAAACCAAGAGTGAGTTGCTTTGATCTCTTGGTACAGTAGGCATCTAAACATATGGCATTTGTTTTGAAAGAGTAAATATGAGGTCAAAATAGTTTGTCACTATCGCACCAGTAAAGTTCTGCCTTTCCTACAGGATGGATTAACCTTAAGAGAAAGGTTTCTCCTAAAATCCCTGGGCATCTCCTGCCAAATATTTAGCCCTTACAGGTGAGGATTTCTGGCAAGCTTCCTAATGTCATGTGTAGCATCACAGATCGTGGTGATGCATTGTCTACATTTGAGAATACCTACTGCTTTTGCGGTCAGACCTTAATGAATGGCTAAAAGCCTCCGATAGATTATTTTTATACTCCTAACTACCATGATTCATCCATTTCTATGCTCCAGGGAGAAAAACAGGAAGGAAACACTTAGTAAGACCTCTATTTCGTTTAACATTGGTAATGAACGTCAAGCAAGCTGTGGGAAGCAGAAAAAACCCAACCTCATTCCAGTTGGAGTGGCATTTAATAAAACTAAGTGACTCTGGAAAAATAAACTCAGGAGGTGGGTGGCACATGGAAGGACTAATTTGTGTTAATTAGAAGTTGTGGAGGAGGAATATTTTGAAGGGGGAAGCAGATTCAGAATTTCAGTGAACAATGTGATAAATACTAATTAGCCAATTATTTCTCTATAGTGGCAAGCAGCTTTCAATGCCATTTCTTCTTTTGCAACTGTCACACCTCCTGTTGAAAGGCTAGGATGCACCCCACACAAGCCTCAGACATAACTATTCTGGCAGGACCAGTTTGCCTCCCAGCAGTATCACTCCTTTTATCTTGCATTTGGTGAGGGCAAAGGAAAAGGGAATAGAGGCTGTTCCAGAGAACTGGGTTATCTAAATTAGACATCTGAACACAAAATATATGAGAGGCTAATTTGCTGAGGGAAAAGCTCAACACGCTTACCAGAAAGACTAGAAATAGAAACTATTGTGGACATCCCAGCTCAAGATCAGTTATGTCGTAAGTCTGTCTCTATACAGATTGTCATCCTTTTGCCCTACATACAGAAGTCTTAAACCTTTATTAAGTACTTTCAGAACCCACAGCAATCAATGATTCTTGTTATGGGAAAAAAAAACAGAACGAAAACCAAAGCCAGACTGAAAACTGATTATCAAGAGCAAAAGGAGGGAGGGAAAGACAGAGATATACAAGATTCAGAAGATAGTGGTTACTATCATCTTATTAAGGCTGCTAAGGTAACATCAAACACAAACTAACCTGGAGAACCATACTCATGTCTTGGTAACCTACAGATCTTAGGCATCACTTCCATTAGGGTCTTGACATACTGAAGAATGGTCCCTTGTAACTAAGAGAAAACAGATGTATGTAAACACGTTAGTGTTGTTGAACTAAGGAACTTTACAACAAATTGCATTCAAGCTATACATGAACTGAAGCAGCTCTAAAAATCTGGCATTTAATTCTGCCAGTCATCATCTTTAAAAAGGCAACTTCTTCAAATTAAAAGAATTCACATGGCATTAGCCACCTTCGCTACAAGAAGAGTGGTACAACAGCTAAGACCAGGAAGGTAAAAAAGAGGAAAACATGTTTTTCTCTTACAGCCTTTTTACTGCCTAACTAACTTTTAGGTTTTTGGTTAAAAAGTTGCATTTGAATGCTTTCAAAACCATTCAAAAAAGCATTTGAATGCGTTCAAAAGCAACATGAAAAAAACCCTTATGATTAGGTATGGCTGTAACAGCCTAAACTGGTTCTTCTGGACATACCAGTTGAGACAGTCCCAGCCTCCAGTCATCCTGTCTTCCTACCACTAGACACCTCTCTCTTATCTGTCCCCCTACACCTGAGCATCTGCGTCAGGCATTGGCAGGATACCCTTCCCCAGGCCTTTTAACCTTCTTTTTAAATGACCAAGTGTTCAATGCCACCTTTAATAAATTGAGACAATTTACCACTAAGTTATAAAAAAAACCAAACCCATAAAACACAACGAACCAACGCCTGACACTCAAACCCCGAAAAATATATATGTTTTTCTCTTTCTCTGAAGATTAAACTACAGCACCTTTTCAAGCAGGATTCACCCTTTCTAGAACATCAAAAATGTACTTAGAACATTGTGGGAATTACAGTAAACAAACTGCCAAATGAGTCAAGTGCCTGCAGTAAGATTATGAATACCACAGCTTTTCCTGGTACAGTTGGATTATTTTGGCAGCATGCTCCTATAAGCAATAGGGAGTAAAATATAATTTCTTTGTCTTAAATTAACTGCAATGCACTATGGCTGTATATATAGATTCTGATAGTATAGCAAACGGCCAGTGCCACAATCTCCTCCCAGCTACAAAAAAGGCCCTTTCCAACACAGGAAACCCAGGCTGTGTGGATCATGCCTTCAAAACTGGCCTGAGCAGCATCGCTCAAGCACAGGGGTTAAATTCTCCTGTTGTTAAGGAGTCATCTATCAGTGATGTCACTAATGAGAGCCCTGAAGTTAGGTGCCAGGCAGAAAGCACACTACAGCTGTTCTCAAAAAATATCAAGGAAGTGAATGTACAGTATAGTCTTTAAGTTGAAATCAACTAATTTGAAACATTCATACTTTTCCAGAGCCTACCTAGGCCCTAACAGCTCAGGTCACCACAAATTAAATTAATGTCCAATGAAGAATCAAAAGTTTTCAAAACACTGCTCAGGGCACCAAGGAACATCTACTGCTCACATAAGACCTTGAGTACTGTCAAGGACAGTTATATTGAAGTTCAATGGAAGTTATTTTAATTATTTCTATCCAGGATCTCACTTTTACTTTGTTTTTCCCAAGACATTTCCTATCAGAAACCATCTAGACTAGCAGAAAAATAAAGACAATTAGCATACCAGGCTCTTCACGACTTTCAGCAACTCCTCCATCACCACAGCAATGCCCTGATATCCAAGAAGTCTACAGATGACTTTAAAGTGAGGGGGACCAACAAAATTCCTGTAGTTGCTGTAAATGCTGGAATATGCCAAATTCAATGCCTAAAACAAGAAAACAGATACGATTGATGAAAATTTCGTCTGCCTGTATCTCAATAATAATGTAATTTAAACAGCATTTTAAAGCACATTAAAACTGAAATAATAACTTTGTATCTCACTGTCTCTGAAAGAACTTTAAATACAAATTTTCTCTTTTGTAAGGCAGGAATTTCAACCAAAATCTATTAGCAAGACAAATTTGTGAACACTTTTTTCAACCAGACATCTTCCATTTATCATTTATAAAGCCACTTTCTCTTTTGTACTTTTCTATTTACACAAGCATAAAGATAGTCAATGCCATGTCCAGATCCCTGAATTCAAAGCACAGCTTCTATTCCCATATCTTCCATTTTATGCACAAAACATCTTCAAAGAAATTACTTCAATTTTCTGTTCATAATAGGTGTTTTAAGTCTCTGAGTACTCAACTACCAAAAAAAAGCCTTCTGCAGTTACTGCTCTCTGCAACTAATTAATAAGGATCTTTCTTTTTCGAAACCCTTTGCTGTACACAAGATCAAAGCAAATCTAAGTCTGGGATGCAACCTCATGGAAATTCTTCCAGACTTGCATAAATAGGACCAGGTGCTTTGCCATAGTCATGCTTATTTCTGTGGAAGTGAACACAGCAGTACAGATGGATGCGATGTGGGGATTTAGGAACTGTTTGCTGAAGCTGCAGATTAGAGATGAGCTGGCTAACTTAGCATCCTCCATTTCTGCAAGTGGGTTGTTCTCCTAATATCCTGAAATTTAATTTTGGTGGGAATCTTGGCGACCTTTGTTACAGAAGGGACTGTTGTGTTTCCTTTAGTTTTGCAGTTTCATTCTCTCCAATACACACATGGAAAACAGCATACTGTTAAACTTTCAACTTCACACAGAGCTGTAACAGAAAATCTTCCAGGAAGAACATTCCCTTCAATGCAGATCCTGCCCTAATTACCCATGCAAGTCAACACCAGATACTGTAATACATGGCATTAAGCTAGTAGGAATTCAAGTCACAAAACTCTACCAAGCTCTTGGAGGATTTTATTCTCATAAAAGGACTTAATCGAAGCAATCAAGATAGAAAATGCACAATTTTATTTATGTTGGATATCTCTATATAAACACCTGTTTCCAACTGAGGCCTTAGAAATTTCAAAAAACTGTATTCTAGATGCAAACTACAATAGACATTTGGATAACTATTAGAATCCTAGTACATAACACAGTCCTGCTGTTACATCAGAGCTGGCTAAAAGGCCAAACTCTAAATGTGTCCCACCAGGGGACAGCCTAAAGCTGTATCCCTCTAGTACAACCTGTGCATTTCCATAACTCTCCGCATACAAAAATGCGGTCTGAAGCAAAGACAGCAGAGAGAACTGGTAAAACCTTAAAAACATACGTGCAGAGGAATGTCCTGATACACTAAGGATTTATACAATTGCCCGTAAAAGATGAGATTTCCTTTTTCGTTTTTGATATTTCCAAATAGGTAGGTCTCCTACAACAAACATGTCAGAACTATCTATTTCAGCTACAGCACATGGAGAATTTTACTTTAGTGGGTTGAAGGCTTGAGGTTAAGGGGAGAGAACCTCTCTTCACACAGCAGGAATTTGTCATAGAAAAGCAAGCCCTAAAAACATGATTTCAGTATTTAAAAAGCTTGCCAATACATAACAAAAAGAATCCAGCCAAAATACATCTTTCATGTAAACCTCATGGGGAAGTACCTAGAACTTACAGTCCACCTGTAACCGTTGGATTACTGGATCTTTCTAAACTATGACAAGGGATTTAGAAGACAACATTACACACAAACACCACTTCCCCCTCAATGAGGCACAAAAGCATAAAATCCTTAGGGAAGAAGCCACTAACAAGAGGGGGGGTAGAGTTGGAAAAGGAGGGAAGGGAAGTTACTGTTCATTATTTTTTAAACTATACTTGCTCCCTCCTCTACTCAAATTTAAAAAAAAAAAAGAAAGAGTTGTTAGTTGCTGATGTCATCAAAGTGCTAACATTAATCACTCACAGCATCACTGGTCCACACACTAGAGTATATAACAGGGATGCTCAGGCAGCATACTGCCAAGGGGAGGCAAGCAAGAGAGGGGGGAAAAGACATCATTTTTTTCCCCCTGTGTGGTCTTTGAAAAGCAAGGCAACAGCATCTTTAGACAAGATGTGCTCTTGCATGAATTTAAGTGGAAGAGACAAAGAAACCGTGCCACCAGCAGCATCGGAGAAAAAAACTGAAATCACCAAGCAATGAGAATTCAGTCCAGAGAATCTGAGGAGAAGAAAAAGCAAACTGGCAAACAGAGATCAGTCAGGAAATAATTCATGCAGAAAGGCATACAAAAAATTTGGTGTTTGTAACATTTTCACAGCAGCATCGCAGTAAAGAAATTCTGTTCTGGAATTTCCGTCAGGGAGTGACGGTAAGTACTGACTTTATGATCCATAAAACATCAAATGGCTTTTCCAAACACTTACTTGTCAGTAATTGTGTGTTTTCTAATGACTGATGTTTTATAACAAAAGAAATGTATTATTGTTATTTCATTATAGTTCAAACATTCTACTTACAGAATGCTATGAGCATTAAACTGTTGAAACTATTGTTTCTAGGCTGTGTGAGGAAATGTTCTATGAAAAAAATTTATAATTTTAAGTAATAAGGATCTACTAGCTAAAGAGAAGGTAAAAGAGCAAGTAAAAGCTCTGATCTCACTAATGCACCCTATTTTAATATCTGCAGTAGTTGGGTAGATGCCAAAATGTATCTGTTAGATAAGTTTATCTGATAGCAAACTCAGTTCCTTTATATTGTTGCTGCATTAAAAAGGGTGCACCTACCACAGAATTAGAAGAGCAGCATCTACCCAGATCAGTCATATCCATGGGTTTACATTGTCATGAAAATAAACATACATCTTTTTCTTCCCACTTCCCAGTAAGTATAATCCAAAAGCCTTGAGAAGCAATTTTCATACATAAACAGACACAGAATTCTTACTAGTAATGTAATGTCACTATCTAAATCCCATTAAAATAACACACGTTTTCCCAGTCTCCTATCTAGTATAAAATACAAGCATTACAGAAAAATTTCAGAACATGTTATGAGCAAATCTCACAAGCTTTCTTCCTCAGGAGAATTTTCAATAATTAATTGTTATTTAGTCAGGAAATGTAACATTTTAAACCTGATCTTAAAAAAAATACTAAATTTAATTTTCATAACAAAGTCACAAACAATGAAATACAGTGTTATTGTTATGGGCATTTATAGTCAGAAAAAAAGTGAGAAACTTTCAAAGTGGAAAAAAACTTCCACAAGTGCCACTGGAAACTGATGATCAAACTAAGAAATCAGATTAATTTGCTGAGGTAAGCTCTTTTTCAAAAGTTACCATCACAATAGTAAAAGCATAAAACCCAAGCCAAACAAATGAAAATATCCACTGGTTGTTATTATATATTCTTTAATAGATGTGTTTAGAAAATTGCAGAAAAGAGATGTTTTCCTTTCACTATTTTCAATGGTAACACATACTGAGAATCTCAAAATACTGGCAGATTTTCTAATTTGAATCGAGGACGATGAGGAGTATAAATTCAGGGCAGACAGGCTACGGGATTACATAAAATTACTTAGAACAGAAAAGAGCATTAGTAATTTTTAAAAATCCCCACTCTTGATCCAAAAGGTAGGCTATAGTGAAAGCTGTATGTCACTAAGCTTGAGAAAGCTTTTCCAAGAGGCTGACTAGCATCAAGACTAAATATTGTGATACTGATACCACCAATGTACAGTGTTCACAGCCACTGCCGCAGTGCAGCTGCAGTGGCCACAGATGTGCAACTTAACAGCAAAATGTGGACAGTATCATAGAATCACGGAACAGTCTGGCTTGGAAGGGACCTTAAAGATCACCTAGTTTCAACACCCCTGCCACAGGCTTCTCTGAGCAAGACACCTCCCACAGCTTCTCTGGGCAACCCATTCCAGTGCTTCACTGCCCTCACAGTAAAGAATTTCTTCCTAATATCTAATTTAAATAAACCCTCTTTACGCTTAAAGTCACTCCTCCTTGTCCTATCACTATCTGCCCGTGTAAAACGTCCCTCTCCAGCTGTGCTGTTAGCCCCCTCTAGATACCAGAAGATGCTGTAAGATCTCTCTGGAGCCTTCTCTTCTCCAGGCTGAACAGCTTCAACTCTCTCAGCCTGTCTTCATAGGGGAGGTGTTCCTACGTGTACTTGTGAATAAGAAACTAACGTAAGATATTGGAGGCAAAATAATATCTGGCCATGTTTCCACATACTCTTTTGTTTTTCAACTGATTGTTACTGGCAAAAATAAAGACTTGTGGATGGTAGAGGCGTTTATCCCTCAATATCCACTCCTGGCAACCCCTCTTGCCACTTAACATAAAAAGCAAGATACACAGATTAGAGAAAAAAACAACTGCTGCATTTTTTTACAATCACCTGGGGAAAAAAGTGAAAGGAAGTGATTTCCCAATTGCAAATTCTGCAAAAATTCACCATCTCTCAAGACACAACTGGTCAGTTTTACAGGCAGCAGCTCTGGTTGAATTTCTCTAAGTTTATGCTTATCCTTTCACTTGGAAGAGAAATACACATTTTAAAACACCCCAAACTTTATGAACTTTCATTCCTATTTTTACACTGCAGTACCAAAGATGAGAGCATACTTTCCTAACAAACTCCATTCCTACATTACAGAGCACCACGATTAAAACACAAGCAACATCCTCAGTGCTGTAGCTTCTCAGTTACCTCCGAAGAACATCTTCCCTTTCCCCAGGGAGATTAGCATCAAGAGAGAAAAAAACTCCCAAGCAACATCCTGATGGGAATAACTGTCCAAAACATCACAGGAAACACAGCAATGGTAATATGGCCAAAAATGGCCGGTTGTGTCGACAGCTTTTACAGCATCATGTACCACCCTAACTGGAACAGCATGCTATCCAGCTACTCCAGAAAGAGCTTCCAGAAGGAAGAGCGGGTGCCCACCACTCGTTCCTCCTTTGTTGTTGAAAACCTGGCTCCCCTCACAACATACATCATGTGCGTGACCTGCCAGTCTGCAAACCCCTCCAGCGACCAGTGCAGAGTTTTTAACACGCTGGAACGAGACCCGGCATCTGCGAGCAACACCAAGAAAGAGCTGGCACTGGGCATCTGGCTCACCAGCAGCATCCTGCTCCTCATCATCGCTGCAGTCCTGCTCTACGGCTGCCTGCACCTCCTGTGCCGCAGGAGACACGAGCGTTTGCAAGAGCAGAACAGGACCTCCAAACAAGAGCACGGGGAGCCATGGACCAAAAGCGTGGCGTACACCTCGGAGGAGTGCAGCAGGCAGAGCCAGCAGACACGGGACGCTGAGGAAAAGCATCCAGGTGGCATCCAGCTGGCCACAATCATAGAGAATCCCTCAGTGTGCAATGAGCCCATCACGCCATCTTCTGAAAGTCGGGAACAAGTCCCAGCAACAGGACAGTGCTCTGCTATAAATTAGAAACCTTTTGTCTGGGAGAAGGTTTTTGCTATGTACGGTCCCCCAACTACTTCGAACACATCACGTGCACTGTCGGTGCTCACAACAGGGAGCTCCAACTGCTTGCCACAGCACTCCTGGCTGTACCTCTGATGTCACACTCCTTTCCAACAGCCTATATGCAAAGGTTCACATGCCCAAGAAGTGAGCACTTCAGCCACCCTCCATTATTTAGAAATGAAGCATGCAGCAAGGAACTGGTTTACATTTCAAGGGGATTTTTTTGTTGCTTTTCTCTAGTCTAAAACAGCAAACAAATATAAAAAATGATCAAAAGTGACCAAAAAGAATTTTTGTTAACTAGCAGAAATAAAACTGAGTAGGAGCTTTCAGATGGCAACCCCGACTGCTACACTATAGGCAACTGGAACATACACATGGAGTGCAGTGGTTTGCCAGTGTGAGTTTTACCCTGACAATTCCAGCTGCTTCCCAAACCACACACTAACAAGCAGTACTACACTCAGACTACACACTTCACTGCCCATGGTGTTGTCCATCCCTCTCATCTGCACTGAGGTCAGTCTCAGAATGTAAGCTAAACTTACCAGGATTTTAATTGTATCCTCTCATTCATTTTATTTTCCCTCGGTCTAAATACATGAAAGATATTGACTTTGTAAGGATGCTTCTAATTAAGGAAATATCCTGGGTTATCACATTTTGCACTCTTCTGCTCCCCCCACAAGCTACCTTCTGCTCCATGGGCCAGTGACTCCCTGCAGAGGAAATGGAATTCAGAGAAGCAGCTTCTGGCCCTTCCTTTTCTCTTTCCATTTCAGTTTTAATGATAACTCGCATTAATCAGCTGCAAATTTCTTTCCAATTGCACAGTACATTCTGCGTATTGTGTTTTACAAAATACTGAAAACATACCAAAATGCACTTTATTTTTGTAACAAGAAAACCCGCTGATCATCTCACTCTGCCTGGAGCTTCATGGCAAAGTGCCAAGGTCCTTTGGACAGAAATCTGTTCACTCTCACAATGTGACAAGTGTTGTCTGATTTACATGTATAAGTTACCCTGTTTTAAACCTCTTAAGCGCATTTGTGTTCCATAAAAACATAATAAATCTTAGTATCGCTGTATATTACGCCTAAAGAACAAAGGTGCACTGTGACTGCAGACACTTAATTGCTACTGGTACGAATGTATGTGTGAAGTCAGCTCCCACTGACACAGCTGGGTTGTACCAGTGAAGGCTGGAGAACTGCTGGCTGGGCAGCTGCCATTCCTCACCACCAGGCCCTGGAAGCTAAGAGGGGGTGCAATTTTGGCAAGAGCTCCCCATTAATATTTCACAGCAGGTAGCGGACCTTTTCAGCTACTCTATTTTGACAACAATTCCCACAACTTGTGAAATGCATCAACTCTCAGAGCGCTAGGAAGAAGCTGGCATAAGTGTGATGAATCTTCTTTACTTTTTTTTTGAGTAGGATAAGCATGACACACAGAAACGTTTGCTGAACGGGGGCGAGTATGACTTTTAGAAAACACTTCAAAAGGCCTTTTTATTGTGTGAAGTTAGCAATAACGTGTTCTCCACCTGCTGTGGAGCATTTCCTCCAGCTGACACGTTTTCCTTTGTCTTGCACGTCAGTCTCAAACTGCGAGAATAACAGTTCACTGCTGTTTCAAATGATGGTGTTACATGAAATAGGCACTGAAAAACCCTCGTCAGAGCATGAAGCCAACACAACAGGTTTACTGCCAAAAAGGGGTGCCTGGGTAGTGAGAACAGAAAATATGCTTTAAAATTATCTTGTAACCAAATTAACAGTAACACTTCTCTGATTAGGTTTTCATAAAAAAAAGAGATGATTTTAATGTTTAAAGGGATGAAGCCAAGAGACACACAGTCAATCTCTACCAACGTCCTGGGCTCTTAGAAACCTCTTTACTCCTCTGCATGTCCATTTCTTTATGAGGATTTTAAGGCAGTCCAAGACATATATTTACACACATTCAAGTTATATACACATGTACATTCCATACTGAGACCAAGGAGCAGTTCAGTCTCAAAGCAGTTTCAAGGCAATTCACCTACTGCATTTTGTTATTTGTACACGAACACATATATCCAAAAGGCGTGTCTATATCCAACTGAGAAGGCAAAGAGCTACTATGGAAGTGCTCTCCAAGGGATTTACCTTCTCTAAATATAAATCCATTCCACCCACAGAGTTTACTGTGCACTACTAAGATAAACATTTATATCATCTCACAAGCAATGGACTATCTCGCACCTGCTGCAAATGAGCAACTCATGCACAGTGTCATCTGCTTTCTGCTCTAGTTTTGAAAAACTCATGTCATCACATGCTCACAGAGCTACATGATTCTTTGTGTCTTGCTGAGAAAGTTTTATTACAGATTAATTCAGGTTCATTCTGGCAATTCTGTATTAGATTTTGTAATTCACCACTCAGTTTTAACAGTTGTCAATTAAGGTGCAAACATTCTAAGTGATTACCAAACTGATAACAAGTTGCAATATAGTGCAAACTGACTTTAATTTGTGCACCAGCAGTAGATAAAAAACATCATATTCACAGCAAGAAGTACCTTTCAAACATGTCTTTTCACAAAACAAGTGAGTTAGCACCTACAAAATGCTGGAGACATAAAAACATGACAATATTTGGAAAACGTTGTTTAAGACAGAAAGAAAGCTCTTCAGTTCTGGTCTACACAACCTCTACAAAACCAGGTATTTCATTAGCATGCAAAGTTAGTTCAAGTCCCCAGAAAAGATACTTTCTTATATGTACATTATTAAATATCTCATGCATCCACCCATGTTGCCGAATTTCAACCTGCTAACATTAATTTCATTAATCCTACACATACTTTACCCGAGTAAAGGGATTTCAATGACCATGCTCAACAAGCTTTTAGAAAAATCCAGCTCACTTAAAAGGCTAACGAGCTTTTGCAGGCTGGCTCCTTCCCACCTGATAGCTCTGCTTCCATATCAACCAGAAGAAGTAAGTTGTATCTGTGGGTTTTTGTTTTGCTAATTACATGAAGATACCACTCAGAAAACTTCAGGTGCTAAAGAGAATGTTACTACAACTTTCTATGCTAAGTATCAAGACACATTAATATAGACCAGATGCTTTAATCCATTTAGAAATATCTGGGAATATGTGAATGTTCTGAGATACAAACAAAAATTTTCTTTAGTTACTATTAACCAAGGCGTGGTGCTCATGGCAAAGCTTCTGCACAGAAAGGGTTTAGCCATTACAGTGCAACACACGTGTGAGTCTACATATGCACAAGAAATCAAAATACTCCTGACTTGACCTAAATAAACACCACACATTGCTAAAAAAACCCAAAACCTAGAACCCCAATCCCAAAAATGACAAAAAATCCAAACTAACCAGCAACAAAATAGTCCAATAAGAAAAGTCATATTTCTTGGCTATAGGACCAATGCAAGTGCTCACCAGAATATCTCAAATAGTTCAAGAACTCAAAAAAGACAAAATTTTAAAAAAACCATAGCTACTCCCCATTTCATTAGCACCCAGTCACGAGGCAATTCAACAACGTGACTGTTAAGGACATAAATAAGGATGTGCTCTGTAACAAGCCTGGCTATGTACTACACAGAATAACATCATGCAATCATATCCCATGCTACAATGTGCAGCCTCTATCATGTAAGAATTCCTATCTGTTACTGGCTATATAAAGTAGAAATGTTAAAAACTCTGTTCAGATATCTTCAATTTCAAAATACACTAGATTCAAGAATAAAAATATACTCTGTTAAAATGTAAAACTACAGAGAGTCATGAGTATTTTCTAATATGGCCTATCTAGTCATGAAATTTGCCCCAGAAACGCAAGGAAGACCCCACCTTGATTGCTGCTGCTCATACAGAAAAACGATCAGAAATTCTGAAAATGTATAGCTCTCAGCGTGAAATTACTAAACTCATTTTAATAATATAACCTGACTGATAAAAAAAAAAGTGTTCCCCAGTTAATCTTCTGTCACTCACCCCACTGTATCATCACTTAGATAAATTAAGTTAGCAATCTCTATGAAATTCAGTCGGGTTTTTGCTCTACAGTGCATCTGGTCAATTCCTAAAATAGTAAGGAAGACAATAACTCTAATGTAAGAAAATCCCACTTTCCTATAATTTACTGTTCCTTGTTGGAGAACAATTATATAAAACACTATTCACAGGACCAGACAGTCAGCTGTTACATTACACAGTAAGACATGTGAATCCTTTTCTACCCCCTTTACATTTTAAAGGCACGAAAGTTTTACAAATGCAGCAGATATTTTAGGACTGAAATTTGTAACTCCTGAGATCTCTCTTCAGCTCTCAAAACCTAGACTACTGGGTTGAAATCGCACCATATAACTATGATATGATGTGTAGAAAATAACAGTAAGACAAGGACTAATTATGTTTATGTTTAAGTAGGAGGTAGATATTGAAAGCAGCCACCCATAACACTTATAGCACACTTGTATAAATTAGATGTATAATTGAGTACATATTTTAAATAATTTTAAATAATAATAAATAATTTTTAAGCTTTTTTATTGTCCATCCTTTAACTTAATCCTTATATTTTCACTTATCTTTTCCATACTTCAGCTTGCCACCCTGATACTCAAGAAAACATCGTGAAATTAGAGTGACAGCTTGTTATATAGTCTCATATGGTTTGCTGAAGATAGCACTGCTGGTTTTTACTGCTGTCAGATCAATATTTCTGACTAGATACTAAAAATGCACATATATGTTAATGCACTATGCCTTTAACTGTCATTAAGACTCAGGTAATAATTCTGAAGAATGAGAAAATAAATCTGCAGTGATCAGGGAGAACAAATCTATCACACATGAGCATAGCATTGGTCCTGTGAGTATAGGCTAACTTTCCTTGCTTGGGTAGCCCACAGCTGTTCTCTTGTGCCAAGTACTCTTCCAACTTGTCACCCACATAAGCTCCTTTCCAACCTCAGTACTGGGAATTGCCGTAAGGACAGGGTATGTGACTGCACACCGTGTACACTTCTATTGAAAATTTGCATAAACCTTCCAAGCCCTCCTAACTGCAAAGCAAGAAACATGATGCTAATACAGAAGACGAGATGGCCAGGACACCAAGTTCATCACAACGAGTTTGAACTCACTGGTTATAGATGCCAAAGAAACATTACATTTTTTTTAAAAATAATTGAAGTAGTTTGGTATCTGATATTTTAAGATGGTCAGAATATATATTCCTTTTAAGTCAGATAACATCTGAAGCAGTTTTTCCTATCTATTCCCTTTTCTTCTGTCATCACAGTCTTCATCACTGTAACAAGGGAGAGCTGCACCCAAGATGAGCTCTTGTTCTCACTTCACCAGATGAGTAAGCAATCTTTACTTTGAGTCTGCTCTGCCACTATAAGCAATGCAAGGTGGTTGAGAGAAGGACTTATTTTTAGCTTTGTCAGATAAGACTAATCATCAGACTAATCAATTGCACTTTGGCTGAAACATATGGTGAGCTTCACAGCAAAGTCTTAAAAAAAGTGTATGTTCAATTTAAAATACACACAAAATGTATTTCATTTCATTTCTAATAACCTTCATATACCATAGTTTCTATAATTAAAAAAGATACCTTTAAACATTAGCAAACCATAAAGATAAAGGGAATTACATCCAACCTTTGATCCATAGAGATACTGTGGCTGTGCATTAGGTTGCTTATCGCGCTGAAACTCCTGAGAAAACGGTAGCACGGTCCGAACAAATCTATATAAAAAACAAAAACAAGAATTGATTATTTATACTTAGGTTAGCAGGTGTGCACCTCATGCACCCTACCCTGTAGAAGACTGCTTTTGTCTGCGCATACAATCAAAGCCAGAGCAGCAGCCTTTCAGCCCTAGTAGAAACTGGGGAAGCACACAGCCTGAATTGCCCAAAAGCATGGACACAAATCATACTGCAGTTCAACAATTACGGTTCTTCCCATGGTGTGCAGGGTCCCAAAATATTCCTCACCTCTACTCTAGCCCAGGCCAGCAAATAGGGAAGTAACTAACAAAGTAGCAATAGCCTCTCACAGGGAGTAAGGAAACTCCTTGTGCTTGCAAAATTAAGTCCTTGAGAAAGAAGTACACCTTCAAAGAATAACATGACATTTCCGTTTAATGTTTTGGAGCTTTTCCCCCAAAAATTCACATCAGAATAAATATGTTAGACTGTCGCCTTTAAAAAAGGTCATGAGGAAGGGTATAATCCTCACAGTAAAACCAATGTTTCAAAAGTTTGATCACACTTCAGTGTGAGCATGTACCAATACAAATCACACTTAGCTTTACCTTTGTATACTGTTAGGGGGATGGCAAGAGAACTACAAAGATAGGGACCACCACCAAAGATGGGATCAGCCATCTCACTCAACAACTGAGGGCACCAGAGTCTGAAGGACCATTCCAAGTCCTCCTGTGAACAAGCAGCACAAATTTTCCCCCTTGATGTCCCCTGGTAACTGCGTAATGCACATTTGGCAGCACCGCAGTCTTAGTGCAGGAAGAAGTTAATCAATACCTACTACAATTCTGATTCTGCTTAACTTCACTAAACAGAGGAAAATTATTGGGGGATGTATGTTTATGAGTTGGATGGCCACTTTATATTTTACCTGGATTAAAAAGCATTTCTTGATAAATTTCCTGCATATGCACAGCAAAGAGAGAAAATAGCTATTTAGGAAGTGTACCTCAGATGATTGTATAATATCAGGCTGGTCTGAGTGATAACTGAGCAAAATAAATGTATCTAGGAAAATGTTTCAGGAAAGAAAACTTGCCTTACATTATACTATCATAACATACAACTGTATCTTGATCTCTTTTTGTTTAAACTATTTACATTTAATCAGCACACAAAATTAATTATTCATTATTAATTCTTCCTAGAAAGAACACAGACATTCTATTTTTAATATATCCATCTTCTAGCTAAAAACAAAAACAGCCATGCTAATCAAAAATTGTTTCACCCAGACAGGTATAAATTGCACCATGTTGCTTACAATTATTTCCACGGTGTTTTATTTCTGAATCATTCTTGTGAGAATCTGTAACTTCAGGGCAATGTTTTCTGCATTTTTAACCTTTTTAAAAATAGGTACAGCTACTTGTTCATACATAGTTTAGCCCATCTTCCCAAAAACACTCGTACTTGCTGTAGTCCAGAAAGAGTTTGCATTTAGAGCTTTTGAGGAAAAATACATTATTTATATGTACTATTTTTGATACTATATATATTATTCACATCTCCTTACATTTATATTTCCTCAGTTTACAAGTTTCTCCCCTTCTCTCTCACTTACATAGAAACTGAAAACTCTCCTTTGAGAGAGATTACTTGAATCTGTATTCTGCAGATACTTCATTAATGAGTTTACCAGAGATGATGTAAACATTTGATGGAATTCAAAGTAATCTGCAACATACGTCAGTCCCAGAGATTATTCTATTCCCTCTTTTTTTCTCTCCAAAACCCATTCCTTTTTAAACTGACATCAATTTTCAAGCCCTAAGAGAATCTCTGAAATAAAGTCATAAGAGATACCATGTCATTTGAGATAAGATTGGGTTTCAGTGTGCAGACATTTGGCGAGAGCAGATTTGTTACCACTAAATTAAAACGCTAACAGGGAAAGGAGCGTTTCAAAATATAAGTGGGTGTATCCCACGACTCTGGAAGCTGTAACTATAATTCTTAGACTTTTCAAAAAGGTATTGTGTGTATCATATCTCAATTATAATGTAATTAGTGTCTGAGAGCAAACCAGTCAGTACAAGTGTGTTTCCCAGTGTTCCTCTGCATTCTTGGGGGTTTCTCCATCTCTAATGCTTCAGAGTAGTAGCAAAATAGCCTTAAAGTTTTCTTAAAGACTTGAAGCAAGCACACTTGCTTATACTTTCTTGGATGAAAGAGGTCAAGAGAGAAAGAAAAAGAGTAGGGAAGTAGGAGCAAAAGATAATAGTCATTTGTTAAGTTATGGAGAGGCAACATCTAAGATTGAGGCTACGGCAGCCTAAAGAGCGCATCATTCTAGTGCGTATGTGACTAATTCCAACATATCATTCAGGTAAGTATTAGAAATTTCTTCCCTCAAAACTAAGGGCTATATGAAAACCTTACAGTTCAGCATCATCTACTGTCCTTCAAACTTTTTCAATGTGCATGTGTGTGTGTGCTTTCTTTCTGACATTCTGCTGGTTGGCTTCCTCCTCCAAAAAAGAGAAACGTCTCTTTGAAGGACTGAAGCTCTTTGACTATCAAAGCTAAAGCTAAGCAATTTTTTACTTTCCCCTGGGTACTGACTGGATGCAGGTTTCAGCATACTCCAAGATTATCAACACTGATTAAAAATGAAACTGATTATCTCACAGCAATTTATCCATTTTAATCAGAACAGGTTGTTAAAGTAGATTAAGCAGATGAAAAGCCTTCTGGCTTACCAAAGCTTTGTAAGTGATTGCTAGAGGACAACGTGAGCCCCCAAAGTAAGTATTTTAGGGATCAAATAATTTAATGTTAGTTTTTCAGTGATACCTACCATGAGCACTTCACAAACTAATCTAAATGATTCTATGATTTTAATTACTATAATCTATTTAAGGAGATAACTGAAAGAGACCACTTTGGTCAATGACCCTGCTGCCTTGCTACTGCAGGCACCAGGTCAGACAAATCTCATTCATAAACTTTCTGAGCTTCATCTTAGAAGTAATAAGATATGACAATCTTCCCTCCCTGCTCCTACAGAAAGTGTTCCTCTGCACCTCCCTGTCTAATTGGTATGAACACTTTTAACCTCCAGCATTCTCAAATTAGTTTGTCCTGTCTACCAGAACTAAGGGTAGCCCGACACCACCTCTCAGTGAACACTAGATCTGACTCACTCTTCTTAAACATGGCTGTCAAGATGGAGCGAACAGAGGAAACAGCAGTGAAAATAGTGCATGAGAGTAACAGATCCGCCAATTCACTGCTGTCGCTTCTCCTTTTGGCAGAAAGACTTTGGTTGGTTGCTTGTTTTTTAAGAGGGGAAAGGTAGTTGACTACAGTCACCCCTGCTTTGCGTGAGTCTATATCCCTGCAACATTAGGCTCTTTGTAGCAGAAACTACATGGTTTTCACTGCTACTTTTCAGGTTTCCTCCAGCAGTATCTGAAAGGGCTGAAAATTTTTTTGAACAGTGACTGTCAGAGTATATGCAACACAAGAAGACACAGCTGTTCTCTTGTGAAAACCATCTCAAAAGCAGTATGAGAGAGAGAGAGCTCACAAAAAGAAGGAGGAGAGGCAGTCAGGAAGAGTGAAAAATAAAAAGCTGGTCTTTTTGTTCCTTCTGTGACAAATCTGTATCCTTGGAAGAAACATGTCATACTGCATTTGGAAGAGTGCATGAATTTATACTAGAGAACACAGATTTGGGTAATGTGTTAGAGGAGATGGAGCTACTAGTTTGACTACTGTCTCCAAAAGCTTCTATCATTTGTGTCAAGAAAGCACAGAAAATCTTCAATTCAAATATATATAAGGCTGTCTCACACTTGTTCCTCTGTTAGTCCTTAATACAAAACAAGCTGTCAAGGAAGGAAAAGACCAGCTTAGAAACAGTAAAGAAAATAAGGCAGAAAAAGGGACACCACAGACAGTGGAAAAAGGCAAAAAGAACAAAAACGTACAAGTTGTCTTTTTGTCTTTTAAATCTTCTGGACAGCCCCAGACAACCTAACTTCACAAGAATAAAGAGGAACGAAAAAGTACAGACGCAGGCCTAAGCATGACAAATATTCCTGCTGCAGAAAGACTTGTAGCTTGAAAAGACAGGCAACTGAGGGCCAACATGAGAGAGGGCTCTTGAAAAACAACCCCAGGCAGCACAGAAAAGACAACAAGAGGGAAATGGCTGTTTATGGCCACTTTCTGTAAAAGAACTGGTGGACAATAGCTTGAGAGCATCTAAAAGAAATGCAGCACAAGCTTCACTGCAGACTCCTCACTGGAGCACATAATGAATGCCAAAGCCTCACATAGCTTTATAAAAGGGACAGGGCAAAACAATGGAGAAAAATCAGTACCCCTGTAAAGGGCCACAAATACACTAACATCCCACCATTTTTGTTTTACAGAAACATCTAATCATTGCTAGAAGCTGGCGTGTTTCCTGGGAGAATAATCACCTCAAGCCACCCTTGTTTTCATATGCAGCCCCTTTATGGCTGCTGACAGCATCAGGACACTGGGCTAGAGACAACTTTGACCTCACCTGCAGTTCATATGCTTGTGCACTATCCAAAGGTTTGCTTTCTTTCTTTCATCATGGTCAACAGGTGGATTAAAAACACCTTTGGATTTCACTGTTAAGGCCCATCTGCAGAGGTCCCCTCTCTCATCCCCCCATTCCTTCTCCACAAACTGTTGTCCCTGAGTCTGTGCAGCTGGCCAGCATTAATGAGACTAAATTTCAGATAAATGGCAACTCCAGTTATTAAATTGCTAAATCTTTTAATAGCAGCCTCACTGTTTAATCTCAGTACATTATCAGACATTAAAAAAATTCCTAAGTCCCAAATAATTAAACATGCAATGTGTTTCAGCACTTCTGCACGAAGAGCCTTAGCTTTTGAACTAAACCTGCAGGGTTTCTAAACAGTTGAACTCTTTTACAGATACATGAAATTATCACGTTCAAGCATTCTTGAAAAAAGAGCTTCAAAAGGTACTGGAAACAAGCTAATCTGACCAAAACACTAATTTTGAAAGAAGAAGCCTTAAACCAAGCTGTCAAATTAAAAGAAGACAAGCCACAGGTATGACACATTTTCTAGGAACTCTGCCTCCAGCCCCTCACACCACCAAGTAACCTCTCTGCTTTTCATCATGATTATTTCTCTTTCTTCTAGCCTTCCATTGCTACTTTTCTTCCCTTGTTTACCCGTAACCTTCACGCAAGACACTACCTATCAAGAGTCAAGCATTAAACCAGCAGCTCTCACACAGCTCCTCACTGTGTACTCCTGTGTTTGCACTCAATAACCTGTACACTTGAATGCAGAGTGAGCTCATCAGTTTAAAGTTCATGCTAACAGCAAAGCAGTAACAAACATAATGAACGTGCTTAAGGACTATAAAAAGGCTAAAAACTTCCTGTTCTCTCTCTCACCAAAAATATCAAAGGGCACTGTATAGCATGTGCAACACATACATTAATTCTCTCCACACTGCTGCTTTTGACTGAAACCAAAGCACTTCTGTGATGAAATCAGACACATGGTACACATACTGCCTAAGATCTGGCTCCCTTTAACATCTCTTAAATTGATTATCCTGAATTAATTACCTAACAAGCTGAGCCTAACTCAATTCTTGTGTACAGATTTTAAAAACAGACAAGGATCTACAGGATCCTGCTAATGTCCTTTGGCACCTCACATTCACTTCCCAAGTGCTGTGGTCTGCAGTGCGTCAGCCCTTGTAGCCAGGATGAACACAGACTAAACTGTACAGGAGCCATTGAATGTCTTTCAGTAAAGCTGACAGGTGAAGAAGCAGCATTTCATCAAGATTTCTCTTAATATTATGCTTATATGATTCTTAATACAGCACACTGAATATTCCAATACTGATCTCCAGATACATCAACCACACAGTAGCTCCCTCCAAAATACATTCAACTTTCCTGTGCAAACAGATTCCTGTAACAGAAGTTTCTCGGGTAAAACTTAACCACAAAAAAACCACTCCTTTTTTTTTTCCTTTGCAGACAGAATCTTGGATCTAAAATACAACATAACCATCACAGAACATGTCAGACAAGGAAAGCTCTCCAAGGAGACAGTGAAAGATGAGAACAGGCTTCCTCCTCTTCCTACAGCTCAATATTCACTATCACTTTACTGTCACTTCACGGGGCTTTAACCAAAACCTGAGTAAAGACTAAAAGTAACACAAATCCTAAAAACAGCACATGAGCAGGAAGCCCAGATATGCAAAATCTTGAACACTGTGCTTCCCCCTCATTCAAACCTTAGATCCTACCTTCCTCTTTCTATTTCTAGTACTCAGTCTCCTTAAAGGCTGCAAACTGCAGCTGCAGTGAACACTGAACTCTTTCTTTCTCCAGGAAATGATTTTTTTGTTCACATTAACACAGAATCAGCAATATAATTTTATTTCCGTCATCTCACAGTTGAAGATCCTGTTTCAAAATACCTTCCTGAAACACACTTAGCAGTGTTTTGACACACTCTGTTTTTCAGCATATCATTACTACGTCATCAAAATGTCAGAATTTGGATGCTGTGGTTCCATTTGCCTTCTATTGTGGACAAATAACAGGCTTTCATACATTTACCAGTACTTGGTAAAATGACTCATGCTGCTTCATTTCAAGTAAAGCATTAGAAGTGGAAAACACTAAATGAATAGAGATGAACTTGTCAGCATTTGCTAGGAAGGAAGTTGCAGGAGGGTGGTAGAATAGCAGCTGCAAATAAAAAAGCTGCCTTGCTAACCTGTTAGTGGATCCATTGTAGCAGTAGTTTGGAAGGAAATCATAATTGAGTTCCCAAAAGACATGAAGAGTGATTCTGCCGTAAGGGGCTGAAACATTATGGTTGGCTTCTCTGAACATGGCATCAAAGCTGTCCAAGGTCATATATCTACTCAGAAGCTTGTGAGTCATTTTGTTTACCTCTATCAAGCCATCCAGCTCCTACAAAAAACAAGATGAAAGAAAGAGAATGATGCATTTAATGAAGTGGAGAAACTGAAGAGAGTACATAAATAACCTTGACAGAAGAGAAGACTAGAAAAAAGTCAAAATGAACAACTAACTCTCCCCCAGTCTCTTAATTTAACAATAAGGGCTGGAAAGAATCAGTACTCTTGGGATTGTTTCTTAAACCTTCTGAGGCTTTACGGGTATTCAGATGCAGATGGGTCTCAAACACAAATCTGTGCTGTGGTATTGTATTTCCTCACTCCTCTTCTTACCAAACTCCCTGCCTTTCCCACATTGTCCCCTCTTCCCCGCCCCTAGCCCTAACTGCTCCCTCAGCTTTCTCCCATTGATTGTTACCCCAACTCCGCCCATGTACCACCCCTGTGCCCTGTGACCATTGGTCCATGTGCTCTCTCCGCCCCCCTCTTCCCCAGATAAACCCAGTCTGAATGCCATTGGCCTCTCACTTTCTCTGCCCTGCCTTGGGGCATCAGCCTTTCTGCCTGGGGGAACCATGCCATGTGCTGGCTCTCTACCTTTGGGAGCCACCACATGTGCTGGCTCTAGGTTTCTGGGAGCCTCCATGAAATAAAGATCCTCTGCAGTCCCTATGCGGAGAGCCTTCTCGCCTCCTTTATCGTCACCATGTTGTGGAGCTTCAGCTAGCCAGAGCATGCGAGGGGCAGCCTGGAAGAGGCTACGGGACGCAGCATAGCTGCTATCCCCAAGAGACCCCTGCAGCGCTCTCCTGGAAGGCTGTGGCATGCCAAGCCACCACAAGGAACCTACACACCGCGCCAACACTTCCTCCACTGAGCAAAACTTAAAACTCCAATATTTAAATGGGGTCAGACATAGGCCAAAAGCACCTTTCTGCATTTCATACTTTACAAGCAATCACAAAGTAATTTCTGCTCAGTAGAGTAACTGGTGAACTAACTCTTGTAGTGGTAATGTTAGGAATAACATCACATTTACCATAAATCCTTGTCATGGTCTACCCCAGTGAAGGATGTACTAAGATGCAATGAAAGACCAGATCAGACATTTACAAATGTTGTGAAGGTATCCACAAAATCACTAGCTGCAGGCTACATAACTATAGATGAGTACTGCATTTCATAATGTTCTCCTCTTGACAAGAAATTCCTAGTATCCTTTCTGTCAATTTCTTTAAAATAAAATAAAATAACTCCGTATCTGACATCAGACACTGAAAACACCAAACACAAAGAATACAACTTCTACTTCCAAAAAATCCAAGCTTTGGAAGATTATTGTCCAATGACCTACTGAAGAAATATCCAGTGGCTTTTTCTAGCTGTGTATCAAACTACTGGTCATCTTCCCAAAGACTGCTCTCTGATTTAAGTGCTCCCTATTTCAAAGGAGTTTTAAACCTGTGAGCAACAGTTACTTCAAGGGAGAAAACCCACTATGATTATTATTACAGAATTAAGTCCAATTTGAGGGGAAAAAATAGCTCAGTCTTGTAAATACCTTAATTTAATTTATTTATCTTGAAAAACAGCAAAAAATTACAGATTACTTAATCTATAAGGATCAGTTTCTCACTGATGAAACCAACCAGTCTTCAACAGAAAATATTTCGCATAAAACAAAAAAAAAAAACACCAAAAAACCTAAATAAAACAAATTAAACAAAAAAAAGAGGAGCTGGTAAAGGGGCAACCCTTAGTTCTGTCACTTTCTTACTCAAAGAATGAGAACCTGTGACCTAAGAAACACATCATCGACAGTTTGTGTTCAGCCAGCCACTAAGAGTGTACTGCACATAACAAAGAAAAACTACATTTCAATAATTCAAAGTTAGAAAACCAAGCGTTCAGAAGTCAAGAGGCTCTATGGCCTCAGTATTTGATTTCTCTTCAGTATAGAACAAAATTAAACCAAGGTAGTTAACCGCATGACAAAATATCACTGGTAAAAAACTTATTACAGAAAGACAAACAGTAAACACGTTTGCATAACTTTTAATTTATTTTTCATCCCAGCAGAACTGAATGTGCCTGATATTTTTCTTGCTGACTGCGTATTTACTTGTCAAATTCATGCCGTCTGGAAATAAAATTTGGTTTTTAGCATTTTAATCAGGAAACTAACTCAAAAGGACACCTCAATATTGCACAGATGCTCTTCTTCCACAGGCACAAGTCAGATCTCATTCCTCCACAAAAAAATTATTTTTGTCATGCTACAAAACCAAGCTGCCTGAGTAAATAAACTAATTTTGATTCTACCAAGCACAAGGCTGGTTTTTTTGATCTGCAATTTATCTACAAGCACAGGGAGATGTGGGCACTTACAAAAATTTAAATCGCAACAATGCTTGCTTTCCTTGTTTTCTCATGGCTCCAAGTACATGTCTTCTCTACACTTTACTCCCAAGGCCCTCAGTTGCCTCAGTAGGTTTGGGGTTGTTTAACCTCAGCTGCTGTGCCAGAGATCTGGCAAAGCTGCAACACAACACTCACCACAATGGAAGTCAAATCCTCGCTTTCAAAGCGGCCAACGGCCAGTTCCATCGACCTGTACATGGCTGCCGAAATGCGCTGCGTGATCAGTCGGTTCAGGTCTATGGACCTACCAAGCAGCTAAAGGAAAACATGCAATGAGGTTTTGAACTGACAGTCAGGTTACAAGACAAACTGTACAAGGACTATGAGACTCCACAGATTAACAGACTCTCACTTCGTGAACTTGCATTCCAAACACATTGAAACAAAGCAGATGGACAAAATTCATAAATTCATGAGCAAATGCGGTACTACAGTTTGCATCCCAATTCTCACAAAAAGAAGTACACACTGCATCTACATTTAAGTATTTATATCAGCATTTTATGCTTCCATGACATTATGCCAACAACATACTGAACACTGGTGAAAGACATTACTAGGAAGACAACGCTACCACCCATGGCATTCCTATTTGGCTTGTGTTTTCTTAACTGCAACAGACATTTGCATTAAAACGGGGTCTTTTAAGGTTTCTTTCTTCATTTACGCCTTCATATGACAAAAAAAAAAGTAGATTTCAGATGTTCAGTTAGGCTACTTAAATGAAAGAACATAAAGCACAAAACGAGTTTTGTCTACCTACATGAATCAACACCACTGGAAAGTTGCCAAGCAACTCAAATACAACATGGTAGGAGTTAACTCACTTGAACATGTCTCTGTTTCAGCAGTGTCTCATAGCGGTTGGACTGCAGCAGCTGAATGGTTGCTCCCTGGTTCTTGCACTCTGAGCGCAGCCGTTTATCCAGAAGCAGGCTATGAAGAAAGGAAGAAAACAAAGTATATTAAACAGCAAAGCAGAGCAGAAATGTGTGAAGAAAAGCTCTCATAGTGGAAGGAATAGCTACCTGCCAGCCATTGCCTTGTAGTATGCAAATATTTGGTCTGCCAGCTTGTAGACAAATTGGTCAAAACACAGGTTTACCTTGGGGGGGAAAAATATCATGCGTTTAGAGATACTTAAAATTTTAGAAAAGAGAGCTTATCTAAGACCTCCCACTGTCTATCAAACATAGTCAAGAAAGTTAATGGATCCAAATTTCCCAGTACAAGAGAAGAAGATGCTCAACTTTCAGCATTAATGTGAGGCATTTTTGCACAGGTCTACAGCAGGTTCCCTCACAACATATCACCCAACCAGTTACTCATCTTCTGGTCGGTCTCCTCAGTTTTTCTGTTATCTCCAGCTATTCTGAATCTCTTATATAGAGATCATCCTTTAGCAGGATTTTCACATTCAGGTACAGATTATTTTTGTCCAGTAGGTAAGGTTACTTTACCTCTGCCTCAATTTCATCATACAGGAACTGCTTCTTAAATTTGGTAAGTGCATAATGAGCACTGTCATTATAAAGGTCCAAAGAATACAGAACATACCTGCAAGAAAAAGAATAAAAAAAAGAGGGTTACATGTGTATAAAAGTCATGATTCTTTAGGATAGTGCAGTCGAGGTGATGTAAGCTAGTCAATATTGTAATCCACATGTGGTTCATGAAAACAGGATCTTTTTTAGTTTATATAAAAAGGATCACAATTTTTCCTTTAAGAAAATATTTGTTAGTTCATGAAAGGGTGTAGATATGTTTGAAGTCTAAAACTTGTTTTCTAGATGAAGCTTTCCATCCGAATGGAACTAGGCTTTTACCACTATACATTATATTTGACATCCTTGAAGAATAAGTAAGGAGAACTCCAGGAGCAAAATACATGGCTGGTGCAATGATACCTATATGAAAGGTTTAGCATTTCAATTACTCACTTCAAAAAGAAAACGTAGAGAATCTGAAAATGGGCAAATGTAAGACAAAAATTTTATAAACATTTAGAATACCTTCTCAAATGACTATTTGTTAAAACCAATTAAAGCAGCAACATTATAATAACGAATGGCAATCATTAAGAATAATCATTCAGTGGAAGAGCACAAGTGGGTCTTACTCCATCATTGATGCCTCTTTTGTCTCCAAAATATGATCTGTCAAAATCCAAGGCATGGACATCTCAATGGGAAACTGGATTCTTCTGCCCATCGTCAGCTCTAAGAAGAATTCCCTGAACCACAGCTGGGACAGATCACAGCATTGCTGCAGGGTTTCTTTCAGAATAAATAAGGAAGAATTACACTTCTTATAGAAATACATCAGGTACAATACAACTGATTCTGATGATGCAATGTGAAACAAAAAAAGCAGGTGCAAGTCACTAGAGCTGCACATAGGCCAAACAGTCTAAAGCAAATTCAAAATGTAAAGCCCACGACTTTTCCTAAGAGTTTTGAACTCCCCACTGGTCCCCAAAGTGGTGCCTTCTTAAGAGAAAAAAAAAAGACTGGAAGTGGACAAGACTATCAGTTAAACAGAAAAACTATGTATGCCAGTAAAAAGGGGTTTCTAGTTTAATTTCCCAGCTGAGGGCTGAGAAAGCCATACACTGAATTTGGGAAGCAGCAAGTGAAGGAGACAAAACTGACTGGAACTACCAGTACCATCCCTCCCTGTGGAGGCTGAATTGCGCCACATGTTCCTGTTGCTTAGATGGGGAGGAAATGACAGACAGACACATGAAGTAGGGATTAAAACAAGTTTCTAAGGATGCTGTCAAGAGCATAGAGGTGTGCTTCCCACCTCTCCAGAAAACACTTGGTACAATCCTTCTTTTCCAGAAGGCTTGAGAACTAAAACAGGAATGAACTTTTTACACTAAGACCTTCTGAAGACCTTTAGCGGTGCTGTTCCCCAGTAGCACTATGACTGACATTAACAGGCTCCCTCTTCTCCAAGGGTAAAGGAGGCCAGCAGCAAAACAAAAATGAAAGACAACACAGCATGGTGATGACAAGGACTAGGTACACTCAGTGTCAGTAGGTGAATTCTTTAGGACAGCATGTTTCCGATTACAATTAACTGAATAGTAAGAGTAGTGAAATGACATCAAATTTACCACAACAGAGAATTTGTTTCCTCTGTACTTAAAACAAAAACAAAAAAAAAATCTCCCAAAACACAAAAACTACTTCCTTTTAAAAATTTCAATGTGTATAGGCTTATTTGTCCCTTGTTTATATAAGTACATACATAAAGAAAATAGAAAAGGGAGGTAACAATACAAAATTTGACGCATTAGAAACAAACGTATAACAAGTCAAAATAAAAATCCCACCACAATACTAAGTACCATTTCATAAAAAGTTTGGACAGACCAAGGGTTTTGATAAATAAACCAAAGGTTAAGTTGACTTAGGCAATCGGAAACATTTTCCAGGTCGTGTTAGAGGTGTTAGGACATGCTAAGCTGGACACTGATCATCTACATATCTTACCACTGAAATTTATCAAATGAGTGTAGAAGAAAGACTCGCGATGGAATTTTTCTATGTCCAATATGGTGGGCCCCTCAAGGCTACTTCTCAAGGTTTTCTTGGAACCACTTTTGTCAGCAATGAGGGACTCTAACATAGTTCTCACCATGTAAAGCTGTATCATTAAAGGAAACAATTATGGTGGAAAGGAGGGGGAAAAAAGGAAAATACACACGGTACATTAGTTGAGCAACACTGAGAATTACTATCAGTAAGCGACTGCTCCACTTCAAACTGAAAACTGGCACTGTGTGGATAAAAGCCTTTGAGGCAAGAGGAACAGATGCAACACTAGCCTACACATCAGCACAAATGCCTACCCATGCCAAGGGGACCTCCATTGACACTCAGCAGCAGACCACTTGTAGTGGAACAGTTCATATCACCACAAAAAGTAAAAGTAATAAGTAATGTCTTACCACCAAAGTTTAAAAGAGGCGGATAGATGTAGGACTGCCTCAGAAACTTGTGTGTCACATGCAATAGCTTTTCCAATCCCAGAGACTTGAGCTGCTTCAACAGCTCAGCAGAGTTCAAGGACTCTGTCATAGTGCGAACCATGAAGAGCTAAAAACCAACAGACAGGGGCAGGCAGGGGAAGAGAATCCGTTAATAAAAACACATGGGTAAATAAGGAACGGGAAAGAGAAGCAGAGAAAACATGTTAGTTTGTTAAAAATGAAAAGCAGTATAGTGAGCATGCAGAGGAGGTCATACAGAAAGGTTGTTCAGAATAATCACTGCAATCTGGGGCTTCCTCAAGCAAAGGGAAAGTTCCCATTCGTTTCAGAGGATGCTCAGAGAGCCATTAGCTTAACAAATGATTTAGCAAAGATTTCCAGGTAAAACCAATTACCCATTCATACACAGCCATTTTAGAACGACATGAAACTGAGAAAAATCTATCTAAAATGGATATATTTGACCTCTTGCCCTCCTGTCAACCCAGACAGACAAGTGTGCCAGCCCAAGAGCAGAAAAAGCAGATAGAACCAAATACTCTAAACAGACTGTTGCAAAGGTGAAGCAAAGCCCTTAAAGCACAGGAGAAGCAAATTGGTGGTGATATTTAACCTTTTTTTTCACCCCAGGAAATTAGAAATCAAAACAATTTTTCTGCAATTATCAAAACAAAATCTTCATTAAACCACTCATCACAAATTAAGCAACTTTTTGTTACCCCAAATTATTAACCATACATGCTCTCTTTCCCACAGATTTAAGTTATTAAAAAATTATCTTAACAAACCACAGTTGCCTTCAATTTTTCACCCAAAGTGCTCAGTACCTCATTTTCTCAGATGAGCTATGAATATCAGACCATACACTCTCCAAACAAATCCACAAATTAAATAAAAAAGAGAATTATATGAAGGTAACAAGAATGAGCATCTAGGTATGGGATTTTGATGACTACCACAGAAAACATTTGAAATATCTCATTTTAGTGGCAGCAGCAGAAAAATTAGATTCTAGGGACCAGCTTTATCATTCATTACTGAACACTGTGAGCAATCTTGTCAGAAGTCATATACTTTCCCATATTTTAACAGGCATTCATTTATATTTTAAGCATATTTTAAAACTACTAGACATCTACTGAAGAGTGGGATTCAACAAAAAAATTGCACCAGCCATACGAGAGATAGCAGTCAGTCAAGAAATAATTCAAATAGCTCAAAAATATTATTTTAAAAACATTAGGAGCTCAATGAGAAAATATTCGTTCCCAGAAAATCAAATTAAAGAGATTGAACATTTGGAAAAATTATGTATCAGAGTAGCAAATTACAGCAATCCAGACAGAGGATCTTGGTTAAGTGCATATAATTTTGCAAATATAAAGAAGACTATATTTTTAGCATTAAAAAAAGACCACAATAAAACCTGCAATTTTAAAATAGTTCAGGACAGAAGGAAAACACCTCATGCAGTAATTGTTGACAGATATCACAACCACCAGACAGGAAAATACCTGAGTGCTGGAAGGTCCAACTGCACGTCTTGGGACTTTGATGTCAAAACCACTTTTGGGGTCCTTCTCTCCCCTTAGTGCTGGGTCATTGAATGGCTCGTGACCCGCTTCCCAGTCACACACTGTCTTCCTTATGGCCTGCAGAACACTGAACACAATTCCCACTACTTCAGACCGCAGCACCTCCAGGTGCCCTGACAGAACCCTTGACTTTTTTTAAGCGTTCTTCCACAAGCACAGAAACTTTGCAACAGCATTCAAGAGTTCAGGGTAACTCCAACCAAGAAAAAAGAAGTCCACCAACGTCTTCAAGAATGACACATCCACAAAATAATCACTCCATGCTGCTTATCAGAAAGGGTAGTCTAGAGCCCTTAAAGACCATCTAGTTCCAACTTCCCCCCTGCCAAGGGCAGGTACACCTATCCCTTTATCAGGTTGCTCAGGGCCCCATTCAACCTGGCCTTGAACACTTCCAGGGATGGGGCATCCACAGCTTCTCTGGGGACACTGTTCCAGTGCTTCATTACCCTCCAAATAAAGGATTTCTTCCTAACACCTAATCTAAACCTGCCCTCCTCTTTCAGTAAAACCATTGCCCCTTGTCCTGTCACTATCTGCCTGTATAAAAAGTCCCTCTCCCGCTAAGGTACTGGAAGCTGTAATAAGGCCTCCCAGACCCTTCTCTTCTCCAAGCTGAACTATCCCAGCTCTCCCAGCCTGTCTTCATAGGAGAAGTACTCGGGCCCTCTCATCATCTTCATGGCCTCCAGACCCTTTCTAACAGGTCCACGTCTTTCTTGTGTTGAGGACCCCAGAGCTGGATCAATCAAACCAAATTCATATTAATATGAATATATGAATTCAGATTCACTATGAATTCAATTAATATTCAATCAAACCAAAGCAGATTATTAACCAAATTAAAGAGAGACAATGGTGGCTTGAAATGAAAAAAGCAGAATTCCTGTTTTCAGAAGAAATTCAGATTCCAGAATTCAGCTGAAATTTATACAAACAGCTTCATACTTTTAGCTCCAAATACTGAACTGGAACTCAGATACTTGTCAGGAACACAGCCAGCCATATCTTGTGGCATGCTGAATGATCAAGAAAATGTCTCATCCCAAATCTGAGCAGGTATAAAAGTAGTATTTTCCTATTTCATTAAAATCCTGTGACAAAAAGACTCCCTGCAAACCTGATAATGTGGAGCAATTTGTTTATTTTTAGCTTATGATGATATTTTTGTGGTAGTCAGAGCATTTAGCAATAGCCTAATTAGCTAAGGACTTTCACCTCTAAGAGCTTTGCAATGAAATGTGGGAGTAAACAAACGATAAACAAGTCAAGATTAAAAGCAAACAATTAGGGACAAAAAAATAAGGTCAGGAAATGTCACCAATCAGTGTGGGCAGATGGAGCACTGGAAGAGAAGTGTAAGGCTAATAAGCCAAAGGCAGCAGAAGCTGAGAAATAAGACAGAATGCTAAGAGAGGCAGAGAGAAGAGAGAGGGGGATAAACATGAGACACAAGGAAAGGAAACACTGGAATCATAAAGGGGACAGTAAAACCTTTCTTCAAAATACAAACACTAATCTTGCTTGCAGTATTACTGTATTTATATTTTCTGAAAATAAAAATAAACAACAGGGAACACAAGACTTCCTGAAGCAGTCCTAAGAGGCTCAGGACAGCCTGGACTCCTACTGCAGCCATGCTGGCAGCCTTTCATTTTTAACTTCAGACTTCTTCAACCTCCAATTCATATCCAACCAAGCTAATTATGAATGCCAGACAGACTGGGAGTACAGACTTAGAGAGGTAGAATTGAACATCTGTGCAATTCTGCAACAAATTTACTAAGGTCTAGGGGAAAGAATATAGAAAAAGATGAAAACAGTAATTCTACCTCTGAATGACATTTTTCTTCTTTTTAATGGCTTGTCTTAATGGCTCCCTAAGTGTGACCTGGGCAAAGTCCTGAAGAGCTGCATAAATAGTATGACGAATTGCATGATTGAAAACACTTTCCATCCGTCCCATCAGCACCTGAAGACCTTTGATCATGGCAATCACCTGCAAATAAAAACCCCAGACAAATGTATTTTTCTTATTTTGCTTGTATATTTGTACAAAAAGCGGATTTTTAAATACAAAAAATGAGAAAAGGGGCTATTAACAAGTTACAAATGATAAAGGATAGTTTTGCTGTGCTCCTCCCCTATACTGAATGGAGGAACACATGCTGTTCCAGAGTCAGCACAGGGCAGGCTGTCTTTTTGCACTGGGTATGCAAAATGCTTACAGAGAATGTTCTCTTTTGTATAGAATTAATCTTTGGAAAATCCCTATAGAAAAACACTTATCTTACCTCAACCAAAGCAAACTTCTCCTCACTAGTATAATTGTATCTTGTTGCTCTTTCATACTCTTCTGCATTGTCTGGACAATCTTTATTAGAGTATTTGTCAGTTGGGTGAACCAGCTTCCACGAGTACTGCAGTTCACAAGGCAGAAGAGGGAGAAAAAAAGATGTGGGGAACAAAAAGAAACAAAAAGGCCTGAGAAACACAAACACAGCTGGACACAAATTACATGCTTTGAGAAATGCCCCAGTGTTTTCATAAATATTTGAAAAACAGTATTTAGTACTATGTTCAAACCTCACATAAATTCTGAAACTACTATCTGGTGGAAATGCCAAACAATAATTTCCTTAAAAACTTTTCCTGAAAACCAGTGATTCTGTATTATTCCAAAGAAATGCAACTCAAACTCAGCAGGTATTGCACTTAAGGGTATTTTTTACTGAGTAAATGTTAGCACAGGCAAAAGTTTCTTCTCTCCTTCAAACATGAGAAGCACAGAAAGACTTCAGAGCATAAGAAAAAAAATTCATCAGACCTACACACAAAAATAGGAGCTTTCTACTTGGTGAAATATTCACATTTAGATTTCAAAACACAACTGGAAAACTAGAGGTTTGGGAGTTTTTTGGTGGGGGCGGGGGGGGTGTGTTAATTTTTAAGTTTACTATGCTGAAACGTGTGGAAATAGCTGTGTTATCTGTGACTATATGATCTGCACAGCATGCACTTCTCTTAAATACTGCCTTTTCAGCCACTGCAAACACAGCTCAGAATGTCCCTGAGCAGTGTCAGGCTGGCCTAATATCCATCAGGGTACATCAAGTGAAAAAGCCTGGTCACATTTAAATACAATTTTCTCACAGCTTGAGTTCAGCACATCGTAAGATCTGGTTGACACTACCTTAGCATAAATGTTAGATTACAGAGCAATATAAATTTGCCTACTAAAATGGATTAATAGCACCAATTCACCTATGACAAAGGGGAGCATCACACCCTGCAACCTGAGTGCTACAAAGAGGACACTGGGGAAATGATTAAACAAAGATGAAGTACTTTGGGGGCATTAAACTGACAGGGTTAAGACGCACAACAAACATACACTGAAAGTTTTTATCTGAACATGATGCATGTAACTATGTTCATGGATACTCAGTGAAGGTGGAGACAGGCAAATAGTTAGGATACTCCATGGCAGAATATATTCTCAGTAGGACAGGGAGAAGGTGTACACGAAGTTAGATGAGAAGTATTTATGGGAATCCATACAAATTAGAAAGACGAAGAAAAGCAGTGAGAATAGCCAAAAAAACCTGCAAAAGATTGTCCTGGAATGAGTAGGATAGAAACAGATCTAAGAATGAGAGATTTCCTTCAGAAATATAATAAAATAGGAAGATCTTCACTATGAAGAGACCCTGGATGCAGCAATTTGTGATGACAAATTAATAAAATAAATGAAATAAAGGGAGCAAGTCTAGGAGCTGCAGACGCAAGGAATAGATGACAGCAACCTCTCTTAAGAGGAGAAAAGGAGATCAACATTTTCACCATTAAATACACTGTGGATTTAAATAGGAATAGGATAATACAGCAAAAGGCATGACTCATCTACTGGCTTTTAAAGAGGCAGTTAAAAATAAAAACGAGAGAGAAAACCAGTTCTCCAGCTATGCCCACTGTGACTGCACTTGAGTCACATAGTGCAAATTGCTTCATATCCCCTGAGACATCTGAGGCAGAAGAGGAGCAAGTCTGGCTTCTCTCATACAATACGTCATGTTTCAGTCCTTCCTAGAACATATTTTGGTTCAGCTGAGGCACACAGCTTTTATCCAGTGTCTGCAGCCTAAGAAGGACTCCTGCATCCTCCTCTTCAATTTCTGCCTTAAGCAGCTTCTTATTGGAAGAAAGCACAGTCACTTTTCTAACTGGTATCTGTTTTTAAAATAAACTATTGCAATACAGAGAAACAACGCAGCATGTTCTTTATTTCCCCTCCCTCATCTCCTCTCAAATTTTCCTTTTCCTGCACTTACTTTCCTTTTGACTAAAAGCCTAATCTAAAGCCAATGGGAGCCCTTCCATCCATTTTTGTGTGTCAAGACCATACATGCTTCAATTTACTCAGTGGTGGTGTCTAAACACAGCCAGTTGGAGCTGTTTTATCACCTCCTCGGTGACTGCACATCAGTACGGATGTTTCTAACAAAATAATTTTAAACAATGTTTATAAGGAAATGGTGAAGTCTTAGCGTACAAAATGTTCGTATCAAGAAAGACGTTAAAAATCTGGTGAAGGTTCACAGGTGACAGCCTATCCATTAAATAGAAAAAGTTGACTGTACTGTGTGAGCTACGAGCTACTGGATCTTCAAAGCAGTAACATTACTCCTGGACTCCGGGAACTTCATGTGCCATCCTCTAAGAATGAGGTTTGAAGCAGAAGGAGAAAAGAAGTGAAGGAAGAAGGAAGAGGGGAATTAAGGGAACAAGATTCTTGTGGGTTCCCTTTCAACTCAGAATATTCTGTGATCGTGTGAAAACACAACATGCATTTTTCAGTCCATAAAGCAAAGCTGTTTTATTCTGTCTAATCTCACCAAGCCACCTCTTTTTCATTTGGTTTTATTTCCCATGTTACATACCACTTCCATGACATGGGCACTCCACTGGGAGAGAAGCTGCAGGCCTTGGAGAGAGAGATCAAAGAGCTTCCGATATTCCGCATCTGTTTTTTGAGCTTCCTGTCGACCAGACCCAGTCACCACCTAGAACATTATAAAAAACAAACAAAAAAAAACCAAACCAAAACAAAACAAAAAAAAAAACCACACCCAAATCCATATCAGAACATGCTATATTCAGCATCCACAGCCAAATTTCTACATCGACTGAGGCACTAAAACAGCATCATATACCAACACCTGCATTAACATCAGCTTTTTCTTCTAGAGACTTACGTAGATAAACTTCACAGATTTTGGTCAAGAGATGGAAATCACTGGTATCCCTAATGACCACAATATTTTTGCAGACAATCAAGACATCAATTACATAGAATATACAGTTATATGTTCTCTCTATATACTATATATGTATGAGTACAGATGCATTTCTGTATTCTTTTACTTAGCTCTTAAATTCAAGTTTTGTTTAAACTGTTACAAGCACCTGTTCAGAGTAAGGGCTAGGTAACATATGCTAAATGAGATATAATAAAATACCAACATTTCTAGGATAAATCTGAGATACATATAGAGAAAGAGGCAGAAGGACGTTAGAGTTTGGATGACGTGTCATTGTTATGTTAAATTTAAATAGTACAAATATAATGCAGAGGATGGGTACTAGACCTGCAGCCAACTTTTCTTGACTCAGGTGGCCAAGCTTTCTCATTTACCTAGCCAGAGATTTTACCTGCTTTTCAGATACTTAACAATCACTGTTAACGAGTGACGTGAAATTTGCACATGTAGCTCCAACCCCACTCACCTCACTGTTACTGTAACGAGCCAGTTCAGATATGAAACGCATATGGTCTTCTCTGATTTGGATCATCTGCTCACATATATTGTACTGGGGACTGCTGCTGGAAGACGTGCATGTCCATCTGTTTCAGAAGACAAAACAACCCCCACCTAAATCAGTTTGGACAATAAACAGCACAACTGATGCTGCAAAGAAAGATCCACAACGCATTACTTTTTTTTTTTTTTAATACATTTTCCTTCTCTGTTGTTTGAGGCTTTTCCTCTCTTCACACCTCTACCTCTACCCCTGCACAAGCCATTAATGATGAATTGCCCTTCTGAGTTCAAATAGCACTTCTTCTAAGTCTTAAGAAAGAACTGTAAAATTTTTCTTTTCTGTTTTGGGAGTTTTTCTTTTTGTTTTTTAAAGGCTATGAAATACAAACCAGCATCTCTCTTAAGAACAAGACCAAAAAGGATTGAAAGCTAGGGCAGAAGTACAGGTATAGGCTGTAAGATACATGTAGCCACCTGCAAATATTTTTTTGTTCATTCTTGTTGAACTCTGAAGAGCTTATCGTATGCTCCCAGCTATAAAAAAGGCATTATCAAATACTATTAACATGTTATCAAGAGGTACACAAAAAACATGCTACCAAGAATGTCATGTTAAGTAGCCTCAAATTTTTAGTAGCTCAGTAGGGCCATTGCTGTCAATCTTCTCTCAGCAATTACATGCAAGTTATGTGTTTTTTTCTGCAGGAATTAAAATGCAAAGCACAACATTCTAAATTCATGTGACTGCATGGAGGCAAGGTCTTGGAGGAGCACAGAAAGGTTCACTAAAACAAAGCAATAAATAAAACCATGGAACCATTAATGCAACAACCGGCTGCATTTTCCAACTGTTTTGCTGTACTGCACACCTAGCCAAAAAAAAAAAGGGAGAGACAAGCTAAGTTGCTGCTCCATATACAATGTTCACATGCCTGTTTACCCATGCACTGCTACTGCTCACCTTGCTTAGTAAAATCCTTCATTTCATTTAAAGAAAGTTTCATATTTAAAGGAAAAAAATTAAATATTAAATTAGTGTAATATTAAATTAATTTCTTCTAACCCAGGTGATAAGAAATGTCACAGATACAAGAATGAGCCCAGCAGCATAGAAAGGTTTTAAAATCATCTGTAGTTGTATCCATTACATAAATTATATTAATAGTGAAATACCCACACCAAAAAGATGACCAAGGGAAAATCCTATTAATTACCACAGACCCATGGACTAACAGGTGATTATGAAAATATACTCCAAGGGTCAGACTTTCCCCATCCCAGATGCTCCACTCAGTTTCTTTCTCCTTCCTACCTGGATTTATTTTCCTCGTAATGGGCACTGGTCTTAATGTATCTTGCAAGTTCAATCTGCATGTCACCGAACAGTGGGACAACCTGCAACTGCTGCACACAGTGAACAAACCAGATTAGATAAATTATTAACACAAATCGTAGTGAAAGGAAACCATTATTTACCCATATTATAATCCAAAGGGATCTTTATTCTATTTAAATATATTTAAAATGCAAGAGAAACTACCTTTAAAATCACACCTTAACCAACCTTAAAGTACTTGTCTATCTTGGCTAAATTTATCCTTTTCTTTGCATCCAACTTATAGATGTTACTGACACTTCCATCCATCAGGTATAATCCAAAGCCCATCACCTGAAAAAGGAAAAAATTAAGCCTTCAACGAAAGGACCTCAGAAGTAAAAACCTGTAAGTCTGTTCTTCATATAATTTAAAAAGTTGCATTTTAAAACCATCCTGAAATACCCAACCTCCTTCAAACAGAATAAATTCAAACAAATTTCTGTACTATTCTTTTATTATCTGTATTAGCAGTTTTTACATTAACATTAGCCTGATCAGTTACCCTTAAAAGATGCTGCTTGTTTGTATAAAGGTTTAGCATTAAAAAAAAAATCTCACTGAAACGAGAGTCTGGCTATTTTTAGAGCTTTTCTTTTCACTTCCATTTTATTCAAATTCTGTACATGCAAACTGATTCGGTAACAGAGGTTTAGATCTAACATCTCTGAGAGATTTTTTTTCTGGCTTTCAGTGCCTCTCTGAATTATACACACAAGAACTCAGAAGCATCCAAAAAAATCTAATTACATTTTATCCAAGGTATTAATTAACATAAGGTTATAAATTTATCCGGAAAAAGTTCTTCAGAGGGTGGTTGGGCACTGGAACAGGCTCCGCAGAGCAGTGGCCACAGTACCAGCCTGACAGAGTTCAAGAAGTGTTTGGACAACACTCTCAGGAACATGGTGTGACTTTTGGGGATGGTCCTGTGCAGGGCCAGGAGTTTGACTCCATGATCCTTGTGGGTCCCTCCCAACTCAGCATGTTCTGTGATTCTATTTAGTATTTACAGAAGCCAAGCAGAGCCACTTACTGTGTTCTAAGCATCTCTAGCAAACAAAAGGCCTAAATACAAAAGTCACACTGGACACCTTTGCAGACAGAACATAAATGCTCTAGAGTTCATGTGTGGTTTCAGAAGACTTCCATTTACACCTAATAAACAGAGCTCTTCAAAAGTTAAACACTGAAATGAGTCAAAATATTTGTCATGAGGCAAATTTTCAGTCCTTACTCTACATCTTTTCTTCCACTGTAAGACATGCACCTGATAATATCAGCCACATTTCATACTGCCCAGCACCCTCTTATTACATGTCCATACTCCAGATAAGTAAACTGACTTATTAATCCTAATTTCAAGATACTTGTTCCCTGAAATATTTGATACACAGCCTCACTTCCAAAAGCTTTTTAAACAAACTTGCCACATATCTAACATAAAATGTAGTAGTTCCTTTCTGCTGTCATTATACTTCACAGAAACACAATTCCATAGAATTGGATGCAGTTCAACTGGGTCAACTTCAATTTATGAAAAACAAAAATGGATTAGAGGCTTTCTAAATACTTTTAACATGTAAAACAACAAAAAGACACTGACGGGGAAAAGCAATAATTTGAATTATTTGCTTAATCTGGTTCCTTTAAAAAAAAAAAAAAACCAACCGGAAACAATCTGGAGTTCAAAGGCCTGTGCCCTGCTTCAACACTCTTTTTTTAATTTTGTACCCAAAAGAAACCTACTTTCAAAAGCATGTGTTTCTCACTGGGTGTTAGATACATTTTGTTTTCATAGTAGTCCACACACAAATTCACAATATCTGCAAGCAGCTCTTCATAGCCAATAATCACCTCCAACTGCTGCTGCAAAGACTGGAAAAAAAAAGAAGGACATTAGTTAACTAGTTACACTGACTGGGAAAAAACAGTTACTACCAAACTGGGAGACCTTTTTTTTAATACTTTTGCAAAGCATTAGGTAACTTGCAAGAAGACAATTAAAGCTTACTTGTGTTATCTTGTTGTGGTTGGCAAGGAACATGGAAAGGTTCTGAGATTCCTGAATGGACTGAGGATCTGCCATTTTCCGCAGGAACTGAGCAGCTCTTTAAAAACAGAAGGAAAAACAGTATTTCCCTCAGCCAGAACTGTTTGTAAGTAAATCTATCTCCTCAAACAAAAAAGGTGAAAAGTTCAGCAGAAGAGAGAGATGGACTTAATTTATCCAAAATAAACTGATTTACTATCTCGAATCCCTCACTACACCCCTACTTAGAAGGTTCAATAAAACCCAAATGAAAAAGCATTGGCTATATCCTTCAGTTGGGTGCAGCTGTGGATCTATACATCCGAGCCACTCAACAACCCAGGAAAAGTCAGTCTTCCAGAAAACAAGAGTTTAACCTCCAGAAGCACACCTCCAAAGAAAAAGAAAGGCAAACCAAGTAAGTTTAGGAGGTCTCCAGGCACACCAACAACTACAACAGGTGGAGGAAGAAACTAAATCTCACATAAGTAGAAGCAACACAGGTAAATTTGGCTAGTCATTGACTGAATAGTCTTCTGCATGAAAGACCACAGACGCTAGAGCTGGCAAAAAGGCTGTCTTGTCCTACTGCTCTGACCACTGTGTTCAGCAGAAGATATCTGATACCATCTGGTAGCTCAAGTACAAAACTTGGCCACTGGTATCTCACCCCCTCCCCTCCCTGCTATACCTGCAATCCCAATGATTTTGAACAGCAAAGCTGAAATATGTTAAGAACAAGTAAAACAACTCTCAGCTACAAATGTCAAAAGTGGATGCCAAGAACAGAATAGATCAGATCAGAACAGATCAGAATAGGAGTAGCACAAGCAACCAGAAAGCCAGCTTCCTCTCAAACTTAAAAACAGAAGCTTTACTGAACAAAGTATATGCATTACATTTAGCATACACTAAGACATGAGTATTTGACAGCTTGGCATCAAAGGCAGAAAAACCTTTTGCTGCTGGAAGAATAGCACAAAGAAAACAGATGTACTCAACTGCCTAACTGCAGTCAAGCCATCCCTAGTTTCAAGGTAACCTGTCCCACACGTGAAGAGACTATTTTTGAAGAAAAAGCTGTCAGAAAAAAAGCAACTGCTGCCATCTCGTGGGAGGCCTGAATCCTGGCAGCAAAGGCCTGGGTCCTGCTGCCCCTTGCCACTTACCGCTTGTAGGCTGAGTGGTCATTCTTCACACTGCACTTCATATTTTTCAACTCATCCAACACTGCAAACATGTTGATGAACTTTCCCAGTGTGATCAGATACGCTTCAGACACAAAGTCCTTCCTTCTCTCCGCGTGGCACAAGCGTCTCACCTCCCCACAAAACCGTTCAATTGCATTTCTCTAAGGGGAGGAAAAGACAGAAAAACAGGGAGTAAAAGCCATGACATTTCCAGGGAAGAAGTTTCAGCACCTACCCAGAGTTGGTCCAGTAAGAAAGCTCCACTGAAGCAGAAAAATGCTCAAAGCATGCAAAACTAGCAAGGCATGAGTACAGGCCTTTCAGCTCCTCCTCTCTCTACTTTATGTGTGCTGCAAGTGTCACCAGTGATTTCTGCCACCAAGCTTGCCTGACACAAGAGCCAGGGTTTCTCTTTGCAAATAAAAGTAATTAAAAGTATAAATAAAAAATAGGACAAAGGGTAATGTTTTTAACCTAAAAGAGGGTCAATTTAGATTGGATATAAGGAAGAAGTTTTTTACAATGAGGGTGGTGAAGCACTGGAACAGGTTGCCCAGAAAAGCTGTGGATGCCCCTTCCCTAGAAGCGTTCAAGGCCAGGTTAGATGGGGCCCTGAGCAACCCGATCGAGTCAAAAATACCCCTGTTCACAGCAGGGGGTTGGACTATATGGTTTTCAAGACCCTTTCCAACTCAAACTATTCTATGATTCTATGAAGTTTAAATCTCTCAGAAAAAAAGGGATTTCATGCTGTTTAGTGAGGAAGTATACATGAATTAAAAGGCAAATTATAGGAATGCTCCCTTCAAACAAACAAACAAAAATCCACAGCAGACTGTACATGCCAGCTCTCTTAAGTCATCCTGGCACATGTTTATTTGAGGGCTTATTTCCAAGCACACACCAGGGCCATTTCAGACAGAGATTACAAATACAAAAAAGACAGCAACTTCAAATGTAAAAAGGAATCTGTTCTGACTTTAGAGCTCTAATCTGCTTGAATGAAAGGAGATTGAATGAAATGTAACATTTCCTGTTGTCTTCCCAAACCGGGGGTCTTACTGAGTACAATCAATCTCCTCCTTCCTGTGTGCTCCAGGCCTCACAGGCTCTAGTTGCTCCAGCTCTGAATAATGCCTGGAAACATCCTCAGTCCATTGAAATAGATGGCAAGCTTCCAGGAGGGAGGAGAAAGCAAGACAGACTGCTATTCTCCAGCTCGGGTGGCTGGCAGGTCACAACAACTGGGTTAGCTTGCCTCAATTATGAATCGCCATAGCAAAGTTGCACCTGCTGCTCTGCTGTCCAGACTTGTGGATCCCTCATTCCCCAGCAAACTGTTTCTGTGCTGAGATATTTTTATGCACACATGTGAAACACATTATATTTCTACTTCCTTTCTTCCTAAAGTGACAGATCTCTGTCCCCATGTGCTGCATAGGGACTATACGCAATTACTTTTGATTTTACGTTGAAAGTCTTAATGGAGATTGCCTCAAGTTTTTAAGATAGGCATTAAAAATTCTGCCCTTCTATGGGAGAAGATGGTGTGTTTTTTCTAACGTATAACAACTAGGTTCAGTACCTGAGCACACAATATGAAGTATACAAAACAGGAATATAAAATTACAAGCCTACTGACAAATTTTGTTTCCATTCCTTTTACCTGAAAATACATAAAATTCATCAGTTTTGTGACTTCTGGCTCCAGAACTTCCACAGTTTTCTCATAAATTTCTACTCTGTTAGGCTGCTCGTTGCACTTGACCTGTGGATAATTAAAGAGGTTGTTACACTTGGAACTTTCCCTGACAAAGCCTCAGCAACTAAGATCCTGAGAAAGTGCATTATCATCCTAAAGAGACCAACTTCAAGACAAAAGTTTCCAGGTTTGGTAGTTTTATGCTAATCTTCTAAGTTTAACAGCGTGTACAAAAAACCAAAACAATCTAAGATCTTCCTATTACCTTACAGCAGGTAATTTAGTTGTCAAACACTTCCGTAGGGTTAGAACAATATTCTTTCCACATTAAGCAACTTGCTCAAAATCATGCACTAAAATAGGGCCACAACTGTAAATTAAAACAGGTTATCTGACTTCCACTCTAAATATTTAAACCACAGGATAAGACTTCCTTGCATTTCAGTATGAAAATAACTGCATTACAAATTCATTATAAAGGAAGGACTCAACTCATGGTAATAATTTTGTTCAATTTTCTGATGCCTCTTAATATTCTTCCCACCACACTCCTGTACAGCCATTCCCAGACACGTGAAGCTGACTTCTGCCCTTTTCACAGCAGAGGTTTTTTTTGTATACAGATCAAGAAAGCACTACGTAGCTCTGACATTTAGAAAGTGGCTACCTTGGAGTAGTAGTGTCTAGAAACTTACGTGTTTAACCTGAATGTTAATTGCTCCACGATATGCTACCTGTTTTGAATTTCAGTATTAAACTGGGGAGTGGGAAGAGTCCATTCTCTTGAATGAAATGTTGACCTCAAGCAGATCCCACAATCCAAAGTTTTCCTTCTAAAGCACATTACCCCTATACTACTCTTGAACCAAAAAGTAAGACTGACACAAACCCCATGAGGTATTGCTATAGATGCCTTATAAAAAAGTGAAGACCAACTGGTCCCCAAGTGCTAAAAGACACTATTCTATGGCATTCCCAGCTTAAGAATTCAGTAATCAAAGCAGACTCCAGATCTCACTGACAAAGCTCTGTCTGTGTAACTCCCCACTAAAACAAGACAGAAGTTCACACATTGCACAACAGTATGGTTTTCATCCATTACCTGGGGAATGGCTCTTGAGCAGCTTCTCCATGTGTATAACATAATTGCATATTCCTGACCTTCTTCTAGCATTTCATTCTGTAGGGAAGACACTCAATATAATTAGGCATCATAAAACAAAATTATTATATCCACGTGTCTTCTGTCATTCCAAGCCCTTGTCCAAATGAACCTATTTCTCTTATCAGAATGTTTATGTACAAACACACATATATTGCATGCTGAATGATACATCATCTTTATCTCTCCAGATCAGATTGGTTTATGTGCTGTTCTTTTTTCCCAAAACTAATGACACTGTGATCTATTAGTATAAATAAAAATGCTAATCTTGGGGTGGGGGAGAGTGATGGGATGGTGTTTATTCTTCTTTTTAAATTCAGGGACTCCATATGGAATGGTCAAGGATGAAAGAGTCAGTACATGTAGAGCAATTTTTTACATGGCAAAGGAGAGGTACAACAATATTGATACAATCAAAACAGGTTAAGGCGTAACCATATAAATTTAAAAGTAGATTGATGTAAACATACATAATTTTCAGTAGCATGTAACCAGGTGCTTTATCTGCCCATTCCACCATTTGTGAACAGGCCTCTAGAATTATAAGACATATTATTCCTAATTTTCCAGGAATGCCATGAAAGAAGGGAATCTTTGAACAACATTAGTTGCTCAAGAGGAAAGGCAATTTAAAAATTTTTTAAGTAGTGTGTTTGAAAAAAAGAAAAGCCACATACTTTTTCATCTCACCTCATCCTGGAAGTCTTGTAGGTAACCTGTTTTCTGTGACCATAATTCTTATAAGGAACTGCAAGAAGACACATTCCTCTCCTTTTATTCTAAGTAAGACCAAAGTGTACATCAGAACATCTACTTACCATGCTAGAATGGACTGTAGCTTGCTCAATGTATCTTGCAATACCAGTGACAAATGCATTTCTGTCTTCAAAATTAGTGTTGAAGTTTGGCTGCAACGAAAGGAAAACATGGAATTAAGTCTTCAGTAGCAGCATCTCTCCTATGAAGGAAAACTGAGAACCTGGCATTTTTCAGCCCAGAGAAGAGAAGACTCTGGAAGACCTTATGGCAACATCCAGTACCTAAAGGGGTCCTGCAAGAGAGCTGGAGAGGAACTTTGTACAGGGGCATGTAGTGACAGGACAAATGGGAATGGATTCAAACTAAGAGTAGGTTTAGATTAGGTATTAGCAAGAAATTATTGACTGTGAGGGTGGTTGCCCAGAGAAGTTGTGGCTCAGTCATCCCTGGAAGTCTTCAAGGCCAGGTTGGATGGGGCTTTGAGCAACCTGGTCTAGTGAAAGGTGTGCCTGCCCGTGACAGAGGGGTTATAGACTAGATGATCTTTAAAGTCCCTTCCAACCCAAATCATACTATGGTTCTATGAAAAAAAAATTTATACATATGGCAAATATAAACACACTTTGCTTTTGGGCAAAACATATTCTTTCTTAACAGCAATGGGAAATGGAAAGACTTTTTCCTGTAGTAAGAAAATACCTGGTAAAGAAGAGATGATGGTGGGGGCTCAATACATGGTTGCTGATCTGGCAATGGTAATTCCTCCAAGAGATCCACGTTTGACAAGGCATCCTCCAGAGTTACTTGAGCAGTCATTTTGCACCTGGTTAGAAAATACATACATACATATAGATATGTAGATATACACACATAGATATAACTTTATATGTCTTACTAGATACACAGTAAACAAACGAGCAACATGAAGAGCAGGGAACTATTTATATTGTGGGAAATGGGAAGTTTCCCTTCAACCAAAATAGAAGGGAAACAGTCAAACAGAAACTCAGTTGATTTTCGAATACAAGTTTAAATAAAACTTTTGAGACTAACACCCTTGTCCTTACTTTTAGGACTTGAGGAATGTTTCTCTTCCCCCACTGCTGGACACCAGAAATACATCAAAAATAGAGGAAAGGATGATTCTAGGGCTCAGTTTTGAGGCAATGTGCTTTCAAAACTATGCACTAGAGCTACTACAACTACATCATCTTCAGGAAACCAGTCTGTCAAAAGGTGCCAGCAGTCTCCAGCGTTTCATGTCCTAGGACACCCAGACCTGCTTTGGGTAGTTGATGATAGACCCCTCAGGGCCATGGCAATCTCCATAAACCTTTGACTGCTGCCACTGCATGGGGTTTTGAACCAAGAACAGCAATGGGAAGAAATCTGGGCAATCTGTGACCAGTGACCAAGCACTGGAACAGGCTGCCCAGAGAAACTGTAGAGTCTCCTTCACTGGAACTTTTCAAGAACTGTCTGGATGCAATCCTGCTCCAGGATGACTCTGCTTCAACAGGAAGTTGGACCAGATGAGCCACCATAGTCCCTTCCAACCTTACCCATTCTGTAATGTTGTGAAAATGTAGGAAGAAAACGTGGGGTGGAACAACTCAGGAATCCACTTTCGTATGATGATCTACTCATTCTCCTCAGTGGAGTGAAAAAAATACTGATTTTTAAGGTAATGTCTCTAATCAAGATGTCTTTTTTTTTTTGCAAGTTATTTTCCCCCATTTACCAGAGAAAAACCATACACCTATGGTGCAAGGAGCAGCTGAGCACTGCCCTCAGCTCTAACCAGGAGGGAAGGAACACTGAGCACCTACATCCCAGAGGAGCAGGACCCTGCTTGGCATGTGTCACCCCCATGGACCTGTGCTATCCCCACATACAGGGAGGGTACAAGCAGATCCCGATGCAGCTTTGACAACAACTAGCTGCAAGACAGCTCGTATGGGCTGGTGATCCCACCACTCACTGCACTTTTATTGGCCTGGCAGAAACACCTCACTTTCTCTTGACTAATTACAGATTCCTGGGGAAAGACCCACAGAAACAGCAGCTTTACCTCCAAGGAAGGGCTCAGCTGACACAAAAACAGAACCAAAACCCAAACTCAAGGAGAGACAGCAACCAGGAATGATTACCTATCTATCTCCAGAGATCAACCCTGTGTACCAAGCCATTGCTGCAAAGCTAATGTACCACATATGGAGAGATCTTGCCAACGACTTTATAAGCAACAATCAACAGAAAAATTCAGAGGTCTGTTTCTTCTTGAAAGCCCAGCCCAAACCTTGCTCCCAGCCTGAGCATATCAATTTTTGATAAAATAAATAAATAAACAAACGCTCATATTGTGCAATCTGTGATCCTTGCCAAAAAAGAGATGAAGGACTGGACTGACAGGAGTGCTGGCTGGCAAATCTGCACCAGGGTGCTTGCCCAACACCTGCCTACACCCAGATCAAGCTCCAACACAAGAACCACAATTATTCTCAAATTAGAGACCAGCAAAGAACATTGTGTCCTCCCTTTGATAAATGAACACATGCCCAAAAAATTCCATGGCTGGGCAAAAGTCCTGTGAGGAGGTCAGACTGAACAGTTTTACTCTAAAGGAAACTGAGCTGCCAAGTCAGAACATCTACAGATGAGTCTATCTATGGGTAATTTATATATGAGTCTGAGTATCTATAAATCAAGCTTTAGCTAAAAAAGAAAACAGTTTAACTGAGAGTCTCCCTCCAACTTGAAACACTTCTTCCTCTTAGCCTCCCTATCAAAGTAGAAACTCCCAGTTGTGCAGCTGCTCTGGGATGTGCCGGTGGTGGGATCAATGGGCCCATAGCCCTCTCCCCCACCGGACAGGCAAATGGCCACAAAGCATTGGCTCCAAGAAAGCACTACAAAAAATGTTCTAAAACCCGTAGTGAAAAATGGCCAGCTGTTCTACACCAAAAACTACCACAACTGTCTGTGTAAAGAGAAGGTGTCACTGCAAGGAAAGTATCAGCACCCTCTCCCCATCTCCCCAGTCCACATATCTTCCTTCTCCTCCTAAAACATGGTCCACCAATGACTTGGGCCCCTGCTGTAGAACAGAGCCAGGCATTTGCAAAAGCCAGGCTCCTGACTTGTACTTCCTCAGCACTATAATGAATATTCTGAAGATGTGGCCCGTACATCCCAATTCTGAAAACACACCTGCATGCTTTTGGCCTCAATATTTACAGCTGCACAGGAGTAATCCTCCAGCATCAGCTTTTTGTGTTCAGACTATGAGACATTGGACTATCTGTGGATTTTTTTTTAATACTTAGAAAACAATTTAAAAATAGAACCCAAAATACCAGCTGACTTACACTGCCATCTATTTAACAGCACAAGTCTGGGAAACCCTCACTAACAGGCCAGAGGCACAAATAAGAAACAAAAGCTTCCTGCTGCCCTCTGGGTTGTGAAAAGAAATACAGGAAGGAACATTTTTTGAAGTCCTTCAGCATGATTTCCCAAAGATCAGCATTTTTCAAAGCAGGAAAACAAAAGCCATTGGGCAAAGACAGTTGTAAATGTGTTCCTGTTTTGAGGTTGCTCACTGACAGCTCCGCTTTTCAATTTTGCCAAAAGTATCCACACGCCTGGTGTTTTCTTGGCCAAGTTCAACGTCCCTGTTCTCCAGTCTTTGCACTCCAGTATCTAGCAAGACATGAAAGAGGAAGCAGCTCCTTCCTGCTCAGCTTCGACACATTTGCAAACGTTGCGAGGGCGTGATTCACATTTCCCCTCTGCCCCCCTAGAAGTGAGCAGAGGAGGTTTGACAACACCAACGGCAGAGGGACAGCTGGAACTGGTTCAGGGTTTTTTTCCCCTTCTTTATCTTTGTTGATAAAACAAGCTCCAAAAGACAACAGCTGTTTCTTATGCACAATGATGAAAGGCTGGCAAAACCAGATTTTTTTTCCCCCCCAAGCTCAGAAAAATTAATTTAAGAAAAGCTAAAATTCCCAAGACACAAAATTGGATAGCTTTGCCTCCTTAAGAGTCATGAGTTTTTAATAGATGAAATTACTGGGCAGGAGAGCTAATATTTTAACAGATTCCTTTATGGCAGAGAACATAAGAAACTTCCAAGACCTACTTAAAAAAAAACTTTGATTAGGAGTTTACATAACCGAGAACAGACTAAAATGCTGCAGTCATACTCATCATTATAGTTATACAAGGACATTTACCCAAACTGAGAATTTCTTTCTCTACTAAATTCCTACAATGCTGTGTTTTCAGTTCTGTACTCATGTGAGATTTTCCAGGACAGGTTTTCTCAGGTAGAAGATATGTAAGCACTACTTCTGAAATAATCTTTTTCTTTTTGGTATCTTTGGATTATGACCCATCATTAAAGCACTAAAGTAAAAACGCACTCCAAGAACATGTTTTCCTGATTGTATACAACATAATTAGTAAACATTCAACATTCATTATCTGGCATTATCCCTTGAGGAGAGAGAATCACATACACCAGCAAGCTGTTTTGCTAAATTTTGGTGTTGGATGAGCACAAACAGCTTTCTAAGCAGGGGAGAGCAACTCCTGTGCAGATTCTCAGTTCCTTTTTCCACATTTCAAAGCAAGAAAATCCCTATCTCTAAACAAAGTTCAGCCTTACAGTACCAAGTCCCACCATGTCCAAGGATCAGAGATATCAGTTCCAGGGTTTGGGGTTTTTTTAGTATGTTAGTGCCAGGCCACAGACTAGCTTAAACTAGGATATCCTTCTTTTTCTTCAGTTCTGAAGGCGATGAGCACGACATGGGCCTGACCTACTCAGAAGAGCTTGTGCTGTGGAGAAGCTCACTGAGCTGCCTCTCTCATATTTTGGCCATGTGAAAAACCAAGCCAAAAAAAAGGAAGTTCCTCTAGCATTGTTTACATTTTGATTTAACTTCAGAAGTGGATTATTATTGAAAACATTCACAAAAAAAGAGTTGGCAATCTTTTTTAAATGTCATAGTTCTGTACCACTGCTCTCAGCCATGCAACTGTGTGGTAAGCAGTGCCCTGCTAACAACATTGCTTTGGTATTTAGAGGACATGACTGTCAGTTCCAGTAGAGGTACCATTTCCACATCTCCATCCTTACAGAATAATGTCTAAGTCTTTGCAGAAGATCTATATTCTTAATTCCAAGCATATCAGAAAACAGACAGCATGCATCTCTCAGGCATGCTCTTTTGGGCCTCCTGAAGCTTCAGATTATTTGGAAGAAAATATGAACAGAAGCAAATTATAGGGAAAAGTGTTCTGGACAAAAAAAAATAGAAAACTGACCAGAAGAAATAATAAAAACTACAGAAGGTAAGGACTGAGAAAGCAGAGAATAGAGAAGAGAGCATTAATTTCAGAATCACTGTGAGAGAAAGGATTGCTGAAACTATTCTGTTCTCAAACTTAGAGGTAAAAAAAATCCCCCAAATTCTAGAGAGTTAAGTAGCTATAACAACAAGTTTTTAAGCTTTCTTTCTGTGACAGAGTTAAGCAGGACTCAGCCCACAAATAGCTAAAACTGGAAAAAATATGCTTGATGGTACAAGATAGTTCTTATACACGTTCAGCAGCAGTGCACACAATCCAACAGATATAACTTGTAGCTATCAACTAAGTTAAAAAAAATAAATATGGGTAATGCAAATGAACTTAGGTAACTGTACCCTTATTGAGATCTTCTTATAAGTGCAGAAATTACCATACAGTTCCTCTTTAGCCTCTGGCCAAGACTTCCCAGAAATGCCCTCTAATGGTCTTACGAATCTATTCAGCTGAGTTTCAAAAAGACATTGATTCCCAACATAAAAGTTCTACCTCCAGTAACTGGGTTTGATGATATCTACTTACTGGTGAAAAATAAAGCCCTTCACCACAAAAGTTAGCAGATGCAATGTTATTTATGGCTGTGTTAGAAAAGATAGGGAGATGATGAGGTTGGTATTATGTTACCACAAAACATTTAAAAGAACCCAAAAGGTATGTTGAGTATCTTGAAAATACACAGGGAAAGAATGGAAAGTCCTTGGAGAATACAAGTACATACGCCATTTAAATTACTTGCAAACTGTCATTATCACCGATACTAATATTGTCAAGTGAACAGTCCCACAGAAAACTGATGAACAGTATAATTCAGTCCTTCAGTTATAAAAAATAAAGGTAGAGAATATAAAGCTACACTAAAAGCCAACTTTTCTTCAGAAGATTTAGACACAGCAAGCAGAGGCATTTACTTTATGACAATTCTTCCTTTACTTCATGGAAGTTGGAGTAACAATGTTAAACTTCCCTGAAATAAACAAAAATAATTAAAATCTAAATACCACATCTGACAGGCACTTTGTTCCTTCACATCACTCACTCAAAGGTTTGACACCCTGAGGACACCTAAGCACCCTCACTTCAAAATCTCTAAGGATTTATCCTCACACAACCACCAGAGCGATAAGACAGCAGGCTTCCCTCTCGAAGCATGGTGGATTGCAGCAGGTAACAATCTGGAAACAGATTTCCAGGTGGTTTTTTACTGTCAGCTCCTTTCAGTACATCTTTTGGTATAGTGCTGCATACTGGAAAGATCAGACAGTGGACACAACTGTGTCTATTGCTACCACATGCTCATCTCGTGCCCTGAAAATTAAACTTCCACGGAAAATAAAAGAAGGGTTTTGCTGACATCACAGCAGGGGGAAGATCTGAGTGAGCAGTCAATGCTGTGGATGATATCTCCCCCCAACACCAGAATTACACATGGATACACAGCAACCAGCCTCACCATGCAGGGCTGACAGGGTTCATCCCACTTAGGCAACAGCTCAGATGTTCAGGGACAATGATTTCCTTCTGTCATTAACCTCTAATAAAAATAAAAGTATAAAAGAGACAGTGATATAAAGGAACGCACTTTCTTCAGCTAAACTTCAGCTGAACTACCAGAATGTCCCCAACATTCTTGAGAGCAAAGCAAGTGTCTTTTTGTTCAGCTGGGTCTTTATGCTGCCCTGGTATGAAGGGCTGCAGCAAGCTAGTAAGGGTAGATGAAAACATGTTGGATGAAATAAATTCCCTTGAATCATTCATCCCACTTTTCGGACTGACTCTGAAAAAGGGTGTTGTAAACTGAGGCATGTCCCATCTGCTCCTGAAGGAACACCACATGGTAGTGACAGCAGAGCAAATCTCTCCTGAAGTCCTGTACTCTTCAGAGCAGCCCAACTACTGCTACTGTCTCTTTCGACACACCCTCTCCCTCCCTGCCCCAAAACACACATCCCAGCACCTCCAGCAGCACTTGGCCAGGCACATGGGAAGAGCTGAATGGGCAAAGATTTGAGTCACTGCTGAATCTCAGGGTGAGAAGAGTCAGAAAAATATCAGCATTGGCCTTACTTCACCATTCTTGATACCATGCTACACACTATACCAGTATCTTAAATATGCCTCTCGGGGGGAAAAAAAAAAGAAAATAAATTCTCCACATCTTTTAACTTCATTTAACCGCAAGCTCACAGAAAACTGAGTTTAAATGTAGCATGCATCCATTCAAAATGCAGACAGTTACACTTCAAACAGTCTGAAACAGTCCAGGAAAAACATATCCTATGGTCGTCACAACTGCAGGGCAAGTTCCCAGCCCTCGAGAGGGAGTTTGGGGCCCCTGGTCACAAAGCATTGGATCAGCAGTTCTGGGCTGCAGCTGGCAGCCAGGGGCCTCACACCACGCTCTGAGCTGTGATCAGCAAAGCCTGACCCACTCAAGCACAGTTTCTCTCTCTTTCCCCAGGCAGGAGAAGTTACCACAGAACATTCAGGGACCTGTGAGTGCAAGTGCACAAGTGGGACAAGCAGATGTGCTCAGCACACCCCACCTCCAGCTGCACCCAGGACAGTGAAAGCCCTAGAAACCAGCACGCGTCCAACAGCAATAAAACACATGCAAATATTAGCTCAAGAATGCAGCCCAAGAAAGCAGAGGTGGTTTGGGACATCCAGGGAATTGGTTTTGGTAAGAGCATTCTCTACGTAACCCAAAAAACTCTCCAACACTGGAATTTTATTTCATATTAAAATATTATTTCATATTAAAAATATGGAGAGGGATCATGCCAAAGAGTGAGTTAATTAAGGTGGAGTTTCCATGATCAACAAAAAATTGCTGGACTGCAGAAATTTTTGAATATCTTCTGACTTTGCAGATGAAAATAGTGTTTCATTTGACTGAAAAATGGTATTGGGAAGGGATGCCCCATGTCTTTTTGCAGTCCACTGGACACATTTTGTTTTTAAATAGATACATTTGATCTCCAAGTGCTTGTACATGTTCCCAGGCCCAAAATAAGACAAAGAGGAAGCATGCCTGTATTTTAAACAGCAACTTCCTTTGATATTGCCTCTCTTCTTTCCCAAGTCTGCAAAAGCAGAATCTTTGAATCTTAGATTAAAATATAGTATAATGGATACTGAAGATTAAAATTGCCATGCAATCCATTAATGAAATATGTATCCACATGAGTGGTTTTGCCTAAAATAAATAATTATATATTAATATAAATATTAATAAATAATTTTTAAATGTCTTTTGTATACATAAATAAATCAAACCTTACCCTACCTAAAAGCACAGAATTCTATGATGAAAATCAGGGAAAATTTTATGTACTGCAGTTAAAGAGGGAGAAGAGAAGCATATTATTGACAAAAAAAAGAGAAGCAAAGATATTCCATAGTCCACACACTGAAGGAAAGAAATTAAAATGAAAGTATATTTAAGGAGATGATTGACTGGCCTGCTGAACTGGGGTCTTCAATAAATTCCATGGCAACTAATGACAACATTCCCACAAGAATAGAATTGGTCGGCACAGCAGCAGAAGTTAAGTTTTATCCCTATAGCAACACAACATTTTCAGGTTTATTCTGTCCCATTGTGTCATTCTTCTATGCCACTGGATTGCAGAAAATCAATTAAATCATTTTTCTATCAAGAAAATTTGATTCAATATTCTGTCTAATGTTCCTACTCAAGTTAAACCATGAGATTCCAATCACAAAGGGCCCTTGTAATGAGAAGAGAACAAAAGGAACGGATTCTCTCTTCCAAGAACAGCACAGCAATTACTAAAATATTCATTTTTATTTCAAACCTCCAAGATCTCTCTCAAAAACTCCCTTTTAGTTCTATTTTAATTAAATTTCAAACACCTCAGCTGTTCAACTGCTTACCTATCAATTCAGACTGAGAAGAAAACATTTTAACACCCTGATAGCTAAAGCACTTCAGAGAACAGCAACACGATGGATCTTCCCTGTTTGAATGCTCTTTTTCTGTGCCCTGGACAGCACAATCTGCCTTTTTGCCAAGTGGATCAGCCTAAGATGTTCCTTTTGGGACTGGAGCTCCCTTTCGTTCCTAAGCAACAGATTTGCATAAGCTGAAGGAGCAAAGAAAAATGCTTTTGACATCATTTACTGGCCTGCCTGATTAAAGGAAAAGACAGACGAAAGCAAACAGCAGCTGACAGTCCTTTGTGCAACAGATTTGACATACTGTTAGGCTTTCAAAAATACATCTGCAATTGGAATTCAAAAAAAGGCTTAATATGTGAAAAAGAGAAAAAAATTCCAGCACTGAATTATCCCATCCAAACATCATAGTGAGTCCCAGAAGAATGGCCATATAATGGAAACAATAAATTTAGTATTAGACTCCTACAGGGTGATGTGGCTCACATTAACTGCTTTGCCTTGCTGTTGGATGGGTGCAGGGAAGAAAGCAGGCTTCCAAAAACAGGCACAGACTGGGGGAAAAATGAGAGGCTAATAGCATGGTATAAAATTTTTTTTTTTTTTTTTTTTTTTTTTTTTTTTTTTTTTTTTTTTTTTTTTTTTTTTTTTTAGGAAAATCTCAGCTTCCTAAATTAAAAGCTCTTTGTGTTCAGTCACATGTGAATTTTTCATGCAATCCACACTGCTACCAGTCCAGCTTCTGTCCCCTGCAGGGAAACATCCCAACAAGCAATCCCCATCCCTTCCATCTCTTTACACAAGCAATGTCTGTCTGTGCTATGACTCCGCAAACAAGGTTCAAGCGCTCAGTGATACAGCAGTCTTATCACCCGGAAAACTGAGTTTTGGGCAGTATCAGTAAGCAACAGCAGCACCATTAATGCAACCTAAAAGCCACACTCAGTGAGTCAGTACCATTCCTCCTACAGGATAATCAAGGTCAGAAGGACACCACTGCTAAGGACGCTGTCATGCAGCAGAAATGGCTTGCTGGCACATTGACCACCAGGACTCAGAGGACAGTTATGCTCGTCAAGTAACTTCCCTTTCAATATCCTGGATGAATTCAAGCACTTTCCAATAAAAGGAAGGTCTGACACTCTACTGTCATCACAGCAGGTTATGAATGTGGGAGTCTCAGGCTCTTTGGATGAAGCCTAGATCAAGACTGGTGAGTCATGGCAGTCCAGAATTGCCTTTCCTGATGCCTGCCACCAGGTGTAGGTCTAGTAGCTACTCCTTTTTACAGCATCAGTAAGAAAACTCTCCCACAACTAGGGAGCACAGTGCAATCCTAGTACTCCTGTACCATAGCACTAGGCTGGAGTCACTATATTTGTGCTAGCAAGGCACCACAAGAGTGAATTTATCTTTTCCTGCTGCATTAGAAGCCAGCAGGAGCACATGGATGGGCACATACTAATTCTACAGCAGCAGCATCTGCAGTGGATGACCGTGCAGCAAGTAACAACCAGGTATTTCGAAGGGCAGTGTCTTGGGGTGACTTTATGCTGTTGTATCCCCTATCACCGCTCTATGCCCAGATATGATCCTGAGCCTTTCTGTGTCTTTAAAACTGGGTGCAAGAGAGAGAGAAAAACTGAGCAAACTTTTCAAAACAGTTTGTGCTTCAAGGACACAGAGATTAGCATGCTGCTGTAGCAGTGAGAGGGGAAGAAGCACCTTCTTGCTTTTCAGCCAGCTTTTCAGCTCCTTTTCTCTGGAGAGAGAAAGACGGAGAGTTGAACCTTGTTTTCTTGAAACTTTGGTGTTTTTTTCTTCTGCTCTTCTGAACTGTTTCAACATCAGGACACATCGGGGGAGTTTTTTCCCCGAGACCCGGAGGTGGGCCCACCTCGACCCAGCTCCAAAGAGGAGAGAGACCACACCTACAGAAGGACTCTAAAATCTTCCCAGGTTTCTCTCCAGAGCGAGAGGTTTTATTATTTAGCATTATTATCCTTTTCTTGTGGATATTATCCTATCCTTTGTTAAATAAATAGTTTTTTTCCTTCACTTTCCTCCGAGGAAAATCTTTGTTTTTTTTCCCGAACCTGGTGCAGGAGGGGTGGCTGTAATCTGTTTCCCTTTGAGGAGACGTTCCTTTTGGACGTTTCCCTGAACTTGGCCCAAACCAGCACAGGCAGCCTGGCCAGTACTACGCATCTGCAGCATCATTCCACATCTTGAAGCTTTGGAAGAGAGACACAACTTCCTGACGTTAAAATATAGGGTGACATGCTATCTCTCTGGAGGAAGTTCAAGCAGAGGATGCACACACTTCAAAAATGAAAAATTAATTCTGTTCATTCCACTTATTTTATTTGAGAATCTGTTGCAATGGCATAGGAGGAGCCTAAGCCTCTAAAATTTGCTCCAGAAGTATCCCACTTAGATGAACAAGGAGGGAGGGCCTGTCCCTGTAGTTTGTCCTGCAGCATGCAACCCCTTCTGCAATGGCACTTGTGCTACAAGAATTCACAGAGGTGTTTTGCTTGGTTTGTTTTATCTGTGAATCTAAGTCTGAAGCTCAAGATATGTCACAAATGTAAAATAATAAAAATCTGCTGTTGGTGGGGCGAGATGGTTGAGAGGGTTTGTGCTGATTTACTAATTAATTCTCACAGAATTGAGTTCGTTCTGAGTGAACTAAGTAATGTACGGAATGAACCCCCTTCTGTAATATTTGGCCTCTTTCCAGACTGCAATGAAGTTAGAGATTTAAGCATTGTTTCATTCTAGGTTAAGTGTCCTGAGATCTGTCTTGCTACCCTTACTTGCCTTATCCTATTAATACTCTCTAGTATTACATATTTGAGTTGCACCGTTTCACTTTTTTGACCAACTCCCTCCCCTTCTCTTTTTTGTGTTCTTTTCCTCTCATCCAGTTCACTCCTCTGCACCCCTTTTTAATCTTCTCAGTTTGCTGCCATTTTTGCATTCTGCTGATGCTGCTCTCTCCTGCAGCTGTTCTCAACAAGCATTTCTTCTGCACTTCTGTTCCTGATCCTGCTGCTGCATGGGTGGTAGGAAGCAATGCTGCACAGCAGTGCTCTGGACAAGACGGAAGTTTAGCACAGAAGCTAAGCACTGAAGCACAGCACCTACAGCATGTTCAGCAGTTGTGAAAAGCTCTCTCACTTCTTAGCAAAGCTAACACTCCCACTGTGAACATTCTGCAAAGAAATGAGAAAGGAAGCGGCAAGAGCAATAACCCCAGAAAGCAGAAAGGAAAGCAAGTTCACATGGAATGAGCCTGGCATAGCTCAAGATGAAGTCTTCCACCACAGATTGCTCCCACCTGCTCAGCGTGGGTTTCCTTGGCTGTCCTCTGTGTCCAGTGTAAAGAGGGTGCTGGTAGTTTAATCAGAGAGGGCACACCTGTGTGCAAGGGCTGAAAGGAGCTGGGTATGGGGGGCTGAGCACCCCAGCGAATGGAGGACTGTCACGTTACAGGTAACAGAGATAAGCCACAAAGATGGAGAGACAGACAAGAGCCTGGAGTCTTCAGACTTCCATCCAGGCAACAACACAACCCCTCAGCCTTGGACAAACTTGTTTCTTTAGAATCACAGAATGGCTTTGGTTGAAAGGGACCTTAAAGACCATCCAGTTCCAACCCCCCTGCCATGTCCAGGAACACCTTCCACTAGAGGAGGTTGCTCAAAGCCCCATCCATCCTGGCCTTGAAGACTTCCAGGGATGGAGTCCCCACAGCTTCTCTGGGCAACTTGTTCCAGTGCCTCACCACCCTCACAGTCAAGAATTTCTTCAATATCTTTTAGCTAAACTCCGTCTCTCTCAGTTTGAACCCATTACTACTTGTCCTATCACTACAGTTCCTGATAAAGTATGTGAGTAATGTACTTTCATTTCACAACACTGGAGAGAAAGAAAGAAAAACAACATTGTTTTCTCAGGGGAGGGGAGGACAGCACTCTCTTCCTTAGCCCAGTTACAGAGATGGTTGCTCCAGGGTCAGTCTTACAGCTTCTCAGGGGAGTCTGCTTGGCAACACTCCTGACTGTGGGAAGGACACACCCACCACACCACTGCTGGGGGCAGCTGTCCAGGCAGGGGCAGCCCCCCAGGTCTCCCTTCCACAGTGCCTCTGCATTTTGCATCCAGCTCCACCTTACAGCACATGTCCCCCAATGATAAGACAGGCATTAATTACATCCAGTGGGTTTTTTCAATGCAAGCTTGCAGCTGAAGCTCTGGCTTCAGTGTTGCCTTACTTTGAGTTTAAAAATCGAACAAAGGCTTTAATAAAAATAACTCTGAAACAGAGACTGTCTGCTGTCATTCCCACTCATTCTCCATACCTGTAAGGACTTGGCCAATCAACAATACAACACTCTCCACTTCCAGTTAAAAAAAATTACACAGCTTCATCTGAAAAGTAAGTTGGAAGACATTTTAGGCAAATTTGTATTATCCCTGCTTAAAAGTAGCTTTTTATTTAATATCTAAATCAGTACAATAGTAATATACAATTTTTCAAAATTACAGAATTTAAAAAGAAAACAAAAACCAAACCAACAGGCTTCAGAAGCTGTTAAAAAAAATCTACCACTATGTGCATTTCTGCGAGAAGAGGATGAATCAGACAAGAAGTCATGGTTTAATAATTCTATTAAAAAAACTAAAGAAATACTATGGGACAGGGTAGAAGAGAAAAGAGAAATAAATTTTAGTTTCTTAAGCTCTCTTTTTTCTCTGAAAGAGCTCATCATCTGTAATATTTTATACAAGAAAATATGCAGTTTCTGTGAAAATTCATCCAAAGCTTTACTTCCGATATCACCTGACAAGCACTCACATCTGTCTTGAGCCATGTGTCATGACAGTTTGCCTGAACTTTACACTCAGAATGTATCATTCAATGTACTCTCCTTATTGATTTTATATCACTGAACCAACTTAAAATAATTAGAGCTATACTGAAAGACGGCTATAAACAGCTTCAGGTCAACAGCATTTTTATTTCCTGACAACAAAGTGTCCATGTCCCTATCATAATTAAAGTATTTTAAAGTGAAGTACAGTACTAACATATTTTTATCTAAACTCTGAAAGCAAATCTCTTGTATAGGTGTAGTGAATAAAGCAAGCATCTCCAAAAGCACCTTGTGTCATTTGCACAGCTGCAATCACTACGCAAGAGTCAACTCTTGAGACTCATGTCCTAACATAAAACCAGAGTACTGGTTTTTAAATCTGATGATTTGTTTCTAAAACCAAAAGCACTATTTAATTTTTTTTCTTTTACTTTAGAATATAGTAATTCATAAGAACATTACTGAGACTCAACCCTGCTAATCATTTGCAGAGTGTCATCTAGTAAGCATAAGTCTATACACTGCCTGAATTCTTAAGATGCCTTTCAGTGGAGGGAGGGGAGGGGGAATGGCATTTTTGTCCTCCAAATGAGCAATTATTGGCTTTAAAAAGTTTATTTGTCACGATACTACCTCCTGACCAACACTGCTGGAAAGCAGACCTGCAAAAACCAGCCATGCAAAAGGCTTGCTGAAAGACAGACTGTTAAACTGAGAAAATCTCCCAGTATCTGGTTCAAGCAAAGAGAAATCATACAAGGTCACCCCACAAATAAGCACTTTGTAAGCTAGGAGCACTCACAAACCAGGAAAAAAAGGGCACCACAGCCTGCTGTTCTGGCATTTACCTCTGATGAAAGCAAGAACAGAAGTGCCAATTCCAGACGTGTTACCTGATTACTTGAAATAAGAAAAGCTTTAGTAAAGTTAACAGATAGAATCTCCCCTCTTGTAGAGGACACTCACTTTAAGCTCTGCCTATGCCAGAGCACCTGTCCTGGCAACACACACAAAGAGAACCACAGAACAACCACCCAGTTAAAGAACTACCATGTTCACTTTTACTTCTCTGTAGTCATTGAGAAGCGTGTAACTGGGACCTCACAGCATGACTAGGAGGGCTGCAAATCTACAGCAGACCACAGCTGGCTAAGTCCCACACAGGGCGTGTCCAGCAGGCAGCTAATTTAGCAATGAAGGAATTTCCACCCAAAGAGCCCTCCCTGAGCTCACCAGGCCATCAGACTGATGCCCTGCTGGGGTCCCTGCCAGCAGGAGCAGAGGTCTGGCAGAATGAAACAGCTGCAGAAAATGCAGGGAAGGGATACAGCAGCAGGACACAAGTGTTGCTCCTCGGGAGCAGGGACCATCACCATCTCCCAGCTGGGAAGGCTTGGGGAGATGGGCTCCCTCTCCAACATCCCGAGCTAGATCTGTGCTCCACTCAGCTGCCCACAACCTTAAATCACCTCTCCCACAATGGCCATTCTGCAGAAAGGCTACAGAGCTATAAATTCACGTGCTGTCTGCTGATGGTCTGCCTGAGGGAAAGGGGGTTTCTTCTGAGATGGCAAATGCCTGATGATTATTTGTGCCATACCAACCTTTACCACAACTCTACTTTTTACAGTTTAAGTCCAAGATAGCCGCTTCTCTCCCAAAACATGGAACTGTGTGAATACAGGATTTTCTTCACAAATACACACGTTTGTGAGTGCATATATATTTACAGACATAATAGAGGTAGACAGTAAACAGCACATACTGACACAGAGAAAATCTTCCAAGTCTTACAAAGAAAACAAGCTTCAGGATTTTTGCCAGCGTGTTTACAAGAGATAAGGAGCTACCCGAAAGATCTTATAACTTTTTTGGTGCCAAGAGATAGAAAGATTAACTGCTATTTCGCAAGCTCTGTCTTCTTGTAGCAAGTCTCATCAATGCATCATACATCAATTTTACCACCAGAAAGGCAGTGATGTGGATTAATGGAATTACACTCTAACAAAGCAAATCAATACACACTCTGTTATCGGTATTACACAGCAAAGTGTGCCCCTGAGCCCTACTAATGTCAGCTTCTAAGGGCAGATGTGCAGTAAAGAAGAATCCTGAACTGACGCATGTAGCTTAAAATATAAAGCACAACTACCAAGCTCTCAGTGAGTTTTTGTAGGTATACAGTCATATTTCACAATGTTGAAATGTCCTTCTTTCAGAACTGTCTCAGTTCTGCATAAAAGCCAGGACAAGGACGGTGGCTTTCATTTGTTGTATATTCAAATAACAATGTAGCCAAAAAGTACCAGGATGCCCTTCAAGAGTAAGGTCTGCCAGAGGCCACTTGTAACAAGGTATACGTTCTACAGATCAAAAATTTACAAATCTGTTACATTTACTCCTCCCTCTTTGCCTTCATCCCTGAGAACATGTTCACAAGGAAGCTCAGGACTGTTCAAATGAATCACATTCCCACGCGCATGGATGGATCCACCTCAAACCACTTCACCAGCCATTCATGCCTAGGTTGTGCCAAGCTCCTGCAGCATCCCTAGGTAAACAAGCACTTAACTTGGTTCAAGCATAATTGTTTATTAAGTTGGGGCTTGCCATAGTAGCTGCAGTTATTTAAAAATGTATAAACAGTGGAAATTCAGAAGCTGACACAGTCACTGTTTCGAGAGCAGTGAAGTCAATTGCCCAGCTGCCTTCAGACTCACCGGGGTAAAACTTGCTGCCCAGCATTCAAGTTTACCTTACTTGTTGGTACAGCAAAGGAACCACTTGAAGAACTTGCCCCGAGAACATAGGGTAAAAACTATGTAAATGAAAAATGTGAAGTTAAACCCACTTGATATGCACACAATTAGGCATGGAAATTATATTAAAATTAATTTTCTCGTGTATAGCATTGCAAGCAATTCTAGCAGCTTTCAGGCCAGAGGATGAATACAACTGTTTCCACAAAAAAGAGCTTTGTGGGGATTTTTTGTTCCATCTTTTTGGTTCCAACCTTGCAGCTCAATTCCAACCACTCTGAATTTTCCACCTCAACCTGAATGTCTTGGAAATCTTCGAGAAACAAATTTAAAAATAAAAATCAGATTATTCTGACAAGAGAGTTACAACAAGATTTTAAAACCTACCCTCAGGAACAAGCCATCTTCCAAGACAATTCTCTCCCATAATGAATAAACAAAGCACTAACCAAAACTTAAGGAGTATATCAGACAAACATCTAACATGGAACACATAGCTGGAACAGATATCTGGTAATTACTTAATTACACTATAAAGTCAGCATAATGGACCAAGAGAATCTGTTGTAAGTTTAAGCCCAGGGGACAATTTCCATCTATGGCAAACTGAAGAAACAGGAATTTTGTTAATGAATGCTTTGAATATTACAGGTACATCACTAAAGGACTATGACCTTTTTTTATAAGTCACACATTCAGAAGTTAAAAACTGGAAATTCTGCATTGTTTCTGGAACATTCCCTTTTTTATAACATAGGGTTTTTAAAAATTTTTTTAACAGCTTAGATAATTTGGCTCCATTTAAGTTTAAATGCTGTGATACCTATTAAGGGAGGAATTTTAAATTAGCAGAGCTGAACATATTCCAAACACCACTCCACTCTCTGCATCAGGACCCTCAAAAGAAACTGACAAACCGAAGACCTGTAAACAAAACAAAGTCTTTCCCATCTTCAAGCAGGGATGTGGGCAGGTGGGAGTATTTGAGTGTTTTTCTAAGACTCTGAGAGGTTTATTCTCAGAATAAATAAATTAGCTTTGACATCCAAAGCACATTAGAGATACTCCATCAAGTACACAGTCTCTATCAAAACAAAAAAAAAAGAAAAAAGAAGAAGAAAAGAAAAATATTTCTATGCTGATACAAAGAAAGACTGATATACACTTTTTTGAGGACAAGCCAAGCAAGCTTTGATGATACTGGGGTTAAGCCTTCTCAATGCTGTACAGACTTATTCCAAATTCCTCCTCCTTCCTCCTGGCAGCTACACAGACAACTGGCTGCCTACGCCAACCAGACTTCACAGACCAGTTGCCTGGGAAAGCTTAAAGAGCCTTTTGCATTAGAACAGGATAAACTTTGTGTTTACAAAAGTAAAAAAAAAAAAAAAAGTTTTTTAAAGGTAAAAATGGGACTTAAATGAAGTCAAGAATCAGAACTTAAGTAAGGAGCAGCAATGCTTTTTCTATCACATAGCTCAGATGTTCTCTGAGCATTAAACAGTTTAACTACAATTAATAAAAACATAATTCAGAGATTGCAGAAGTGCATTACAGTATTATTAGAAATTCAATTTTGAAAAAAACACTACCCAGCAACACTGTATATGTACATGTTCGGTAAGCTTATTATAATAAAGTTATGCCAAATCAGTAACTGGAATGTAATAAGGACCGGAGTCGTTTATTAGCCTAAGCTTTCCATTTCCCACAGTTTATAGAAAAGCCTGGTATGACCTTCTAATTAAGAAGAAATTCCTCCAGCTAGCTTTCCTCCTCCTCCACGCTCTCCAGCCAGCACTTCAGGCAGACTGGCTACATCCCACAAAGACAACTTCCTCCCAACAGCCTTCCTGGCACAAACAACCATTTACATGTCTAAATGCTACTCCAACCTGCCATCAAACAGGGCAGGAATAAAAATCAAGGCAGTGAGAGCCTACTGAAAGGCAAAAACGAATAGCAGAGATGATGATGAACTACAGGAATACTCAGAAAGATGAAGTGCATGTCCGTCTTCACCTTTGCTCATTAGACGGGAGGGATGGGGTAGCAGACCATTCATCTGGGGATTTTCAAGCTTATAGTGCTGTTGTCATGACAGCATAGTTATTGTAACTGGATAATTCTCAAGTTCCTCATGAGGAAGTTATTCCACGTCCTTAGAAAGACACTATAGGTCACCCCCCCTCCTCTGAAGACGGGGATGAACCTGCATAGGGCTTTTTACTTTTATTTTTCCCCATCTCGCCCGCTCCAGGACAGCCTAGGAGGCAGAACTCTGACCACCCGAGTGCTGCAGACACACGGGCCACGCACGAGAGAGAACAAGCTAAGCCTTACACCCAGAAATAAAAACCAAAAGTGGCTTACAGGTAACCACCGCTGAGGGACCCTGACCCGCCTGAGGGCACGGCCGCCTGCCCGCAGCGCCCGGCCAAGCCTCCGCACGACCCTGCCCGCCGCGCCCCCGGGGCGCCGCCCGAGCAGCGGGACCCCC
>VZTD01003880.1:605468-664238 GCA_013397725.1 Rhagologus leucostigma | reverse complement strand
CCTGGGCCGCGCCTGGCAGGGAGTTTCCTGTCTGAGTCACTTCAGCCGGGAGTTGCGCAGGGAAACACCCTTCCTGCCGCTCCAGCTCCTCCTCCTCCTCCCGCCTCATCCCAAACCTGCCGCCCCTTCCCGCCCCCGGCAGGCTCCGGCCCCGGCTCCTCCTCCTCCTCCCAGGGAGCCGGGAATAGTCTCGGAGCTGCGTCCTGGACTGGCCCCTTTGCTTTTAATGAAAGCGACTTTTTCTGTGCCCTATACGCGGGGCAATCTGTCTCTCGGAACACAAATCTACGCCCAGGACGACCGTGCCCACTCGTAACAAACCACAGACGGCGCCATCGGGTGCCCGCCCCAGCACCACCGCAAAGAAAACCAGCGCCCCCGGGGCACGGGGGGTTGGCAGTAACAGGTCAGTGGCGGGGTCTCCCACTTCACAATCTTGGTGGCATGGCGAGGGAAAGACACCAGCCGTAAGGCTGAAAAACCTAACCTTAAAAAATCAAAGGGGATCGCGTGGGAAACCCCTTTAAACATCCTGCAGAGGGGGTGTTTGTATCCGAAATAACCACACTTCATTAAAATCAAAACCATGAAAAGCAGGCTGGTTGCTGTTTGACAACCTCCCACTTGCACTTTTCCGTAAACGACACCAAACATACGCACTTTCTCCTTTTTAAGTTTTCTTACTTTTTCCATGCAGTCTTCTCCCATTTAAAGTTCAGCTTTACTTCTTATTTGTTCAAGATTCCATCTAATCAACTTGGCACTGCACCACGAAAACAAACTGCCAGTTCTTTTTCACTGAAGTTTGTCAAGATTGCTCTTTCCAGCCACTATTTTATGGCAGAGAGAATCCACAAACTGTAGGGGATAGTCACCTGAGAGCATGGGAACTTCCAGTTTTTCATCAAAGGCTATTTGATTGTATTTGTCTGCTTTAAGCTGCATCCAACATTTTATTTACTCTTGAAAACCCTCTCTAATCAATCATCAAACTGCACACTATTGCCATAGCAAGCACTTTTAAGTCTCTGTTTTCAACGGCTGTTTAGGGGACGCTGTGCTATTAACGATTTTTGTGCTGAGAACAGAATAATTAGTGCTTTACTTCAATTATTGGTTGTTGGGCTTTTCCCCAGAAACTTTGCACTGCCTCAAGTTTCTTTAAATAACTTCTTTGTAACAGCATCTACAAGAAAACCTTTGAAGAGTGGGGATAAGGTGCTAGACCCCCAGTTTTCATTATTTCAAGTATGATCTAATCCAATTATTCTACCCTTTCCATATCATCAAGAATTTCCACACCTTGTGAAGAAGTTATGCATCATTGCAAAATGTTATCATCACCATTTCACTGTATCACAGACACATCTTCATAGCCATGTTTTTTTCCTAGTACTGCAATATAGTCTTTTCTATGAAACAATTAATTTTCTAGGACATGGCTATTCTTCTCTGTCTGTTTATATTCATAAGAATTTTGAGTGCATATAACAAATGAATTCATTTCAACCATCACAGCTCCTGATCAGCCTAAGTTCTTAACCCAGCTCAAGCAGAAGTGTAACATACAACCAGAGCTGGATGCTTCCATTTCTAAAGTGACACCTGATTGTCTCCAGTGCAATCCATCCTATGCCCTTTTCTGCAAGCTCTGCTTGGGACAATGAGCTTGGTTAAGTAAATTACTCACCTCTGTAAAGCAGGATTTGTTTTGTTTCATTGTCCTGAGCAACTGCAGATTCAGAACAGCCTTGTCTTAATGCAACCACTCGGCCTACATCACCAATGGGTCATCTGTTACCGGGCCACAACAGAGCAGCAAGGACAGTGAAGTCAAGCACTCCCCATGAGATCTGATCAACAGCAGCTTGCCCCCAGATGGGCAGTATTTCATAGTCTGCCAGTCTGTCCCAAGCAAGACCAGCATTGTGGCTCCCCTACTCGCTGAAAGCCAGCTGGTGCCAGGAGCAGCTGCTTTGTATGAAAGCAAGATGCTGCCAACCGGCACCATCCTGTCCAGGAAACAACAGCTAGTCCTAAGGATTGGCTGATGCCCCAGATCTTGCTATCTCCATCTAAGTAACTGAGTGGGCAAAGGAGCTGCTTCCCCACTGCTGGGGCAATCTGCTTTTTATTAGCATTCCTATACACCAGTTTATAACAACCCATAAGATCATATAAAAAAGATGATGGTACACAGCTACTCAAAATTTGTGCTGCTTTTCCTATTATTTGATATAGGAATAAGAGGACAATCACATTTTACCATCTAAATGTCTATGGTCTCATGTAACATGTGGAATGCCTATCAGAACCATTTAAGTGAGCCCACCATCATTCCAGATGCCTGATTTAATTCTGTAATGCCCCCACAACTCCCTGTTCTTTCCACTTTAGTGGAACTGAGGTAGTGCAATGACAGTACTTGATTAAAGATGTTCAGTAGGTCTCCACAGCCTTCTTCTCCCTCTATTGTATTCGTCCCTCTCAATTATCCCTGCCACACTGAACACAGGCCTTCTAGGTGTAGCTAAAGATACATGTATCTACATATTCCCAATCAAGTCACTGATACCATAGCCAGTGGAAGTTAGGTGTGGTTTTTATCAGGCTAGACTTAACGGCAGTTTGAGATCTTCTCTTGGGTGGAATTTATTTTAACCTGATTTTAACCCATGCCTGTCAACAATCTTTAGGAAGATCTGTAACACTTAACATATCATGCTCCTGGCAATTTACGTACCCGGCACCTAAACCACACAAGTATCAGATAATATGGTAGTAACAAGCTTAATGCAGTTGTCTGAAGACTAGATAAAGCCTTTGTTCAAGGCACTATGCTACAGGACAGCCACAGGTCTACTTTCTGAATTACAGATAATTTCACTTTATTTTTATTCTCCTTCTTTGGGCTTTTAAGTATTTATCCAGAGGCAATGAAAGAATCTTTTCCAGGAGCCCACAGGATTACACAGAAGAGTTTCATTCCACAGCAGCATGAGAACTTCAACAGGAATCGTGTGGTTCTACCACTGGGTGTCTGCTATGTCTAAGATAGTGATGTTACTCTCCGGTTTTGCAGATATTTTGGTGTTTAAACTTAACAACATATCTAGCTATTTATTTAATTTTTCTTACCTGCTGAGTTCCGAGATTTTTCATCCTCCAAAAGGAGGTAACACAGGAAACTGTCATGACCTGACACAGAAAGATATTTACAAAATCATGATAGGTAATGGTCCCAATGACTTGAAGAACAGGACATCATACAAGAAAATAGGTAATTGTCTATAAATCAGTTTAAAAATTAAATCCAACCTCTGGCAACATATCAGCCACCTGTCCATACTCTAAAGAACTGGATAAGATTTTTCACACCAGAAGTCAGCACAGAGTTTTTGTCATACGTAGCAAAAGGTTTAAAGCTCAGCAAGGCTACAAAAATATTATATGCTTCCACACTACATACAGTAACTCACTGTTTCAGCTCTCAGGAGACAGGCACCTGTGCAGAGGGCACAGCACTTGGGAGAGCTGAAGCAGAAGAGACCAAGCATAAAGCAGAATCGCAGAGGTCTCAACGAGCAGTGAGGACCTGACCCCACAGCAAGAAGCCTACACCAGCTACCTAAACACGTAACTCCTATCAGTAGCCCTCCACTTCAAAAGGCCTTACACAAATGCAATGATCTGGTCACTCATGCCTACCTTTAACTTCAGGAAAAGCCAGATTCCTACCCCCAAGTGCCCATGTTCTGCCAAGAGCACAGCTGACAACAGCAGGTGTGCTGCATATTCATAAATACTAATCAGCACGTGATGACACCTGCAGCCCTCTGGTTCCCATTTCCCTCCTAGTGCTGAGTGACACCACCTGGAATGGATTTGCGCAAGCAAGGTTCTCTAGTTCTGCTTTCCAGTTCCCTGAAACACTAGACCAAAGCTCTATCATTAACTCATAGGGATTTAACTCCATGCGTGCACAATGGGCCCACGTCCCCCCACTCCGCTTTCCAAGCCTGCTGCACACTGAGCTGCAAAACCACACCAGAGCCCACCCAACTCCCTGACAGACTTTAACCCACATTAAATCCTTTCTTGATTCCATTACAAATTACATTCACTTTGATCATGCAGGACATCAGTGCAGAAACTAGGGTCTGTATGTTAGGCAATTCAGCCCCCTCACTCTTCACCCGCCCCTCTATCACTGGTAACTTCATTAGCTCTCTAGGCCCTCAGACCTGTGATCTTGTGTGGCCTTCCCAGCAATAAAGGCCTGTGCAGCAACAAGACACTACAACAGCCAGTAAACACCAATTCAGTCAGGAAGGAAAGGTCTTTCTTGAAGTGTGCAAAGTAGTACAAAAGGAAAGCTGAAAAATCTGCAAATCTTTAGTTAGTAAGATTAAAAAGCACATCAGAGGGATTTTTTAAATGTTTTTAATCAGCCTGTAATTTAGCACTGCTATCTTTAATCCATGCTCTCCTGGAAACCATCCAATGAACAATTGGTTGCTAACTTTTTTATATCAAGAGTTTGACACAAGCAAAGGTCCTCAAGGACCTAGTGGTTAATTAGGAGTTATTAAAACTAAACAGCAAAGAATGCACTGGAGAATTTACTAAATCAGTGCTAAAATGTGGCCTAGAGATAACAGAAGCCCAGGGGAAGAAACGATGGAGAAGAAAGAAAAGTAACGAGTCAGATAAGGGCTTCTACGCTGCAACTTTGCTAAGGCTGCATCCAGAAGTTAATGAGAACAAATAAAGGTAGAAATGAAACTGTGACAGCATCCAATAATGGAGTGTGTTCTTTTCCAAAGAATTTTATACCCCCTTAGAAGCCGAAAAAGTTCTGTTTCTACATGCTTTGCTGGGTATTTTACGCTTTCCTTTAGTTAAACTTGACAATTTACAAAACAATAGACTATGACAGAAATTTTTTAAATCTATATACACATGGAATAGATTATACCTTTGCTAACATCTCCAAAATTGCTTACTTGAAATTCCAGAAATGCAAGTATTAGCATATTCAAATGTTGTGTCTCCTCTAACAAAGAGGAAAAGTATCCAAAAGTTAAGATTCAAATCAATTCAGAAGTAACTGACAAAAACAGGAATTTGAAACAAGGTCAAAAAATGTCCAGAAGGAATGGATTCAGGACAGAATCCAAGTAACAGCACTGCTCTGTAAGGAAAACAGAAAATGTTACAAAGAAATCTGAGTAAATAAATAGCTAAAATAGCCCTAATCTCACACAAAGCCCTTTTTTTTTCCAAACAGGCAAATAACCATTTTAACAACTGCCAAGCGACTGAAAGGTCCTGGTGGCATCACAGGGCATGCACACTAAAAGACAGGGCTTGGGTTTTTTTCTGCGGCTCTGAAGAAAAAGGAATGCCATACGATGGACTCACTGAAGGGAATTTGTCAGCCAAGTACTACTGACACACAAAAAGTTAAACATGGAGGATGTCCATGACTAGAATCAGTAAACGTTGCCAGAGCCAGAGACTTTCCACTGTGCTTTTGTGATGACAGATGAGCAAATCTTGGAAGCTGGCTGAATAAACGGCATGCAGGCATCACTTGTCTACAAAGTGCACAGAAGTCTCTCTACAGAATGCAACGTTAATTCCTAAGCAGGAAATTGGGTGAAACAGCTAAATCTTTCACTTGCACAGGGTCTTTCACAAAAAGTAAGTAAAATGGGCAAAGAGATTTATTAGGAATTACTGTTTCAACAACATGAAGGATTGAAGGATTTTTTTCTCCCATATCTAGCTAATATTAACCAAGGTAAGGCTACGAAAAGCAGGAATTTCACTGAAGGTAATGACTGTAGAAGAAGCAGAAATAAAGCAGCCACGTTAGACTGTTCAAAAGCACAAAGTACAAGACATACTCAAAAAGTAATGAACCAGTGCATAGAAGTGCTGAATTTCCAGGTAAGTCTTACTTGGAAGTAAGTATGTCTTAAAAGTCTTAGTACGCTATTCAATTTCACTCTGAGTAAGTAAGAAACAGTTACTAAACAACACACTCTGCTAGCAATAAATAATCTCGAATCTTAAATGAGAACCAGTCATGGTAAACTAGAAGTACAAACTACTTTTGTTAATAGGTGTCCACCATCACAAAAAACATCCACTTGGAAAACTGTGTCATGTGGTAGCAAAGGACAATACAAACATACTGTTCTCTACACCAAAACCTCCACTCAGTCAAACAAAAAAGAACATGTTACAGGGCAGCAGAAACTTTCTCAGTGTTATACTTTGAAAAAAATTAATTTCTTTTCCTCAGAACATTTCATAGCTACAACTTGGAAGAACCTTGAGATCTCCTGTTCAAATACAAATCAAATATTCACTTTCATATAAAGTAATTATTAGTTTACAGCTGAAAAAAATAGTTTTATAATGAGCCACACAGTCTCAGTTGGTAGTTATATACTTCATTTACCTTAAAGAATCAGCTCTCAAACTTTAAGTTACTGACTGAATTTCAGCAGAAACACACACAACAGTGAAATTCTAATTATCAAATCTTTTATTTATTCAAAAAAATCATTAGGTAAATAGCTGTGATTGATTTTATCTTTTTTAATGCAGGTGTACTGATGCCAGAATTCCAGAGAAACTTTAATAGGCGGGGGACAGGGCAAGTCATCTTGTGCAGAACAAGGTCCGCATTTACTTGTCCAGAAATGCACCCTTCTGTATCACAATCCACTGCTTTACAAGAGATGAGCTATTAGATGTAAAAGTTTGCTTGCAAAAGCCTTAGAAGAAGGATAAAGGTCTAGTCATATCTGACCACCTCTGAAACATCTCAACAATCCAATCGTTAAAACTAATATATTACAGACTGTCATCTTAATCCTACTTGAACTGACTAGAGTTACCACTAAAATTAGCAAGCATTTGAACATTTAACATAAAAAATACTGGTATTTTATGTTCTGCTAGAATCCATTTTGATAAATTAATCTTGTATTTTTTACATCAGATTCTTGTAACAGTCTTCTTAAAGACTTCTTAAGAACCACTAAGCAAAGAAGATGAATGCTTCTTAGCCTTTTTTTCAAAGGAAAAAAAGGCCAAAAATTAATTCAACCAGCCTTCTAAACACCACAACTTGAGTCACACCACTCCACACTGCCCTGTGACCTATTCAGAGCTGAAAAATTAATGGAAAAAGTAAATCATCAATTACTCATAATTAAAGGAAAAAAAAAACATTTTTTCAGCATGAAACACATTTAATGTATTTTCAAGTAAGATTGCTTACATGGAATGAATTTTACACTATACATGGTTTTTGATGTTGAAGCATATACACACACTGCCACAACCAACACACTTAAATACCTGTACATTATTTACATTTTAAAATATTTTACACAGCTCCAAACCATCGGCATCATTTAGCTATATACATTTTAAACTGGAGTGCAAAATGCTTACGGTTCTTTAACATAGGAATTTAAACATAAATCCTGCTATCAGTTCTTCATTGATTCATTGGATGTGGGTGTTAACTTTGTTCCATGCCAGCCATCAGTGACAAAGCTAAAGATTCCACTGTAAAACAAACCATAAAAATGTAGTTAATATTTGCAGTTGCAGCAGTCTGCAAACATTTATTGCAATATTCAGGTCTGTCCTTTAAAAGGAAGATACCATTTTACTTTTTAAATTGTAATACTTTGGGACTTCAGACAGTAGGACATTTTATAAGTCTCTGACAGCTTAGATAATATTTCACTGTATTCATAATCAGTGAATTAATTATTTCATGTCGTAAGAACTGGTAAGAAATTAGCTCCTTTGTTTGAAATACCGTGCACAAAATAAAAGGTTGTGGAGGTTTATATACAGCAAGCCATTCTCACGGATGGTTCTGCAGATAAGCTCTTGTAGATGTGAGTAGCAGTGATGTCAGATATTGCCTATTTTAGACTCATTTAGGTTGGAAAAGACCTTTAAAATAATCAAGTCCAACCATTAACTCAAGACTGCCAAGTCCATCACTAAGTCATGCCCCCTAGGTACATCTAGACATGGTGTAGAAACCTGTAAGAATACACATCTGCATCCCAACTAGCCTTGATGCCCCACAACCTCACTGAGCAGTTGCCCCCCTAACTCAAACTGGCACTGATGAACAATTTAGGCTCATACCAGGTTGTAAGTAGAAGCATAGACGTGTCATCGTCTGCTGTTTCTACTACCAAGGAAATAAGTGCCAACAGATGGGCAGAGCTTAAAGCTCAGTGCAGCTGAAGCTGAAGCACCATAATACTAACATCTTATCTGCTCAAGATGTATCACAGCTGTCATTCCCAATACCAACAAAAAGAATGCTCTTCTATGCCCCCAGAACTTAGTTTCATCAGTTCAGAAAACTGCTTGTCACTCGCTTGGCTACACAGCTTCCCCTCATCAAGTAAACAGATAAACTGAAGATAGCTGTCATGGAAAAGCTTGGCACAAATACTCTAAAAAAATAATGACTTTAACTTAATAAGAAGTAAGTCTTCATATCCCTCTGTGAATAACTCACAAAATGAGATTAAAACGTGCCAACAAACATTAGAACAGATTAAAACATAAAACACATTCCTAGCAAACTTTGGTAAGTGCAGGTATGTGAAAAGCCTCATGTACTTACAATGGGGAAAAGAGCCTCGACAGACAGCTTTGTTGAGAACAGTCACAAGAAACATGTGACAGTTTTTAAAATCAGATTCCATCTTCTCTATGGATTCCATCCTATAAAACAGTTTAACAGAGGAATGTTTAACAGACCAGCCCCTATGTTATCTTCAAAATATGACCGAAATTTCACAGTAAATTACAAAAATACTGTTTACATAGTCTGCCTTGAACTTACAATTTCAGTTATGCCTGCAGATGCTACTTCTGAAAAACAAAGGCAGTTTTAACAGGAGCATCTGAGCATCAAAGGGGCATTAATAATTTCCTCATCATTTTAGAAATCTCTGCAGTGACTTGGAGGACCTGTGTGGTTCCAACTGACACCTATCACTCCTACATTGGTTTGTATGCAAGAGAGCTTTTCCTGCTCTTACACTGCCAGTAAAACAGGGACACCAACACTACTTTACATCTTTCACTTTTTTCCCATCTCCTGAATTTCACTTCGGACTCTGCCAACTAGCACTCACCAGTCAAGGGAGAAGACATAGTTCAAAACAGTGACTCCTTTCCTTTTTCCCCCTCTCCCAAGAAGATACAGATGACACCAGCTATGACTTTTTCCTGCCACACGCAACAATATGCAACCACATGCCCTGAGTTTCAGTCTTTATCAACAGCATTCACAAATTATTTCTGACACTCTGAATGAGAAAAACACTCTAAAAATAGCAACTTCCTAATGTCACAGAAGAGTGGGATCCAAGTTTTAGGCAGCATCTGTGACAAAGAAAATTAGTCCTGAAAAATATGAAGTAAGCCAGTCCACACACCAGCTGGCTTCAGGACCATACATCATCTTCTGAGTGTTTGACAAAGCCTTGGAGACTTGCCCAGTATCATTCATCCTTCAAGCAGCAGGTTGCACAAACAAAAGTATAAATGGGGAAAGGAATGCCTGCAAAAAGGGATCTGGTGGTGCTGGTCAAGAGAAACTCAACAGGAGTGAGAAGGGAGGGAGCCCGGGCAGCCAGGAGGGCAAACCTCCTCCTGGGGTGCATCAAACACAGCACAGCCAGCTGGACGAAGGAGATGACTGTCCCACTGTATTCAGCATTGGTGCAGCCTCACCTGGAGTGCTCTGTGCAGTTCTGGGCACAAAATCATACTCAGAGCTGCAGAATTATAACCATGTAGAATTTTAGGTATGTGTACTTACTTCCAAGCCCCCAAACCAGCTTGCCAACGGTCTGCAAACATCAGCACTAAATTTAACACTTTCATTATAGCTTCCTTCACAAAGCTCACCTAAAATAATTAAAACACAAGGAGTTAAGTCAGGAACTCATTGTTTTTACAGGTCAGATTAAATGGCACATGAGACCTTTGTACTGCAGTGTAATAATGGAAATTATTATGCTTAACAATCCCCTAAGCACAATGTGATTCTTCCAAACTGAAGATGTTTTGTATTTGTTCTCCAATCCACTTCCCAGCTGACTACTTGGATGCGGACTTTGCACAGACAGTACGTGGGATAAAAGGTTACAAAGCTATCCATGCACCTCCATTTCTTGCCATACCACTATGTATAACCTTCCTTACACTAACAAGCCTCAGTTTGTTCAAAACCTCCCATCTTTTAGAAACAAAGGAGTCATGTAATACCCAACATAAAGAATTTATTTTATCCTCTCTCCTTGATAGAACTGAGCTGAGAACAGCAAGTGAAATTGGATCTCAGTGTGAAAAGCTACCACTTCCTCAACACTACCTATATATTGTTTAGTACGTATGCTGCAAAACAGCATAATTAGTACAAAAACTACCTTCTTGTCCTGATAACTCAGTATATCAAATTTTTTACTCACCTTTTCTCTCAGTAAGCAGCGATCATGAATTGTAGATAGGTATCTGTAATGAATCTTTATCAATTGATCTAAATCTTTGGCTTCTTCTACCTGATGCTGAAACTCCAAGCCTGTACTGTGAAGAATCTTAAAAAGAATATCAGTCATTAAATACAATGCTGCACACAAGTGATTATGACCCTCTCCCAGCATATTTTTTAAGAGCCTGAAATTGCACGATTCATTCACTCTTCCCTCTAAAATTTTAGGATTAGCCTCCAAATTACCAACAATAGCAAAAATTTCAAGCTCTTCTCATAACTACACAGGAACATTCCTCACATAAACAGATATACTGCCACTACACAAGGGCACAGAGACTATCCCCAGAGAGGCTGAACTGAAGCATACACTAATTTTATTAAAAGCAAAAAAAGGCAATAAAAGAGCAGATATGTATCTACAGGCATTGCCTTTGTATTTGAGAAGTCATGTATACACTGTGTACTAGAGATTTTTGAGAAGAATCCGTTAAACTAAAATATCTGTTGTAACACTTTTATAAGCATAATAGCTCTTAAGTAACAGTTTACAGAAACCTCCTTTTACATTACTGTGCTTAAGTCATCTAGCACTGGGAGAAACAGACAAAAGAATCAGTATTATCCAAAGATCAATCACATGCATGTAGAACTTCTAAAGCATTTTCAGAATTACTGATTAAAAACAGCCAGGTTGAAACTGAAAAAACATTATATTTACATTTTGCTTTTTGTTTGGGGGGTTTTTTTTAGGTTTTAAAGGGAAATTAATACTGCACCCTCCAGTTACAAACTCCTAATATAAATAAAATTGTGATATAAGACAAACCCTAGTCATGATGTAGTTGTGCAGACTGTTGACAAAATGCATAAGTTTCACTCTTAAGAGGAACATGCGATGTATTTGTTGTTTTATACTCTCTTTTTGTGGTCCAAATACAGGAAGTGTTCCGTCTTCTAATGAAGTTCCTTCCTGAACTTGTGAGTTTTCTGCAGCAGAGACTAGTTCTTAAAAAAAAAAAAAAAAGCAAGACTGTTGCTCTTTTTTGGGAAAAGACTTAAGCAAAAAGTCATACCTATGAGGTTTAAACAGTAAAAAAACCACATACTTTTAGGAAGATAATTACTTAGCTGATGTTCAAAACATAGATGAACCCATCAACTTTCTAATTTATTTTTCTAAGACATGAAGTCTATATCCACTTTACACGGGACAGGAAGAGTATAAACATTAACTTGGTGAAGGAAATACTAAAAAATCTCCTTCTGTAATCCCCCAACAGTCTACTCCTTCAATCTCAAATAGTGTTTTTTTCATCTTGTTTTCTTAGCTTGTCTGCAAGGTATTACTCATAAAAACACTATACATAAACCTTAGGGTGTGGTAGACAGACTTTCTTTCAACAGCAAAGTCTGTAGAATGAAGTAACAAGTTTCCAGTATAACTAACTAGACTTGAATCAGAGACAAAGGAAATGTATGAATGGAGCTGTCCCTGAGGCTGAAAAGCAGTGAAAAACATGCCCAGCTTAATATACATTGTTTGCAACACTAACAGAGATTATCATTTTATAGAATTAATCAAAATTCTAACTAGTTTATATTGCTTACTGCAGAAAACAGAAGACTATTTATATCCTTAGACCACAAAATGAGTTTACAGACTATCTTCCATTGAAGAAGTATCTTACCATCAAATCGTAGAACATCTAGACTATACTTGGCCCACTTTATTTGCAGTAAGAGCAGAAAAACTTGATTGTAAATTTTTTGGCATTCTAAGCTTATAACTATATCCACAGGCCAAGGAACCTAAAATCAAAATAGAACATATAAATTACCTTAATACAACATTTCAAATCTGTTCTAGAATAAGAACTGCAGCCATATTAACTCACTACCTTGTAACTCAATGTCAAACCATCTAAGGTGTGGACAGGGAGTTTCTTCTTTGCCGTATCAACACTTTCAAATGATATTGACAACCTATGGAAGGAAACAAGTGATGTAATTGGTGAGAATCTGTTTTAAATGAGTAGTTAGTTTCATAAAGTTTTAGTTCTCACTGTTAACTACTAATTGTCTGATTTAACGTGGAGGACTTGGGTAGAAAAGATGACAACAGCTCAAAACTTCATTAAAACACATTATTTTTAAGAGTGCACAATAATTAGTATTCTGCTATGCAAGTTAAGTACATTAATACAGCTAAGTGTGAAAGAAATGTAAGTAAAGCATGTTTTGCATTTTACCTTGCACTGTCCTCTGGATAGCGTTGTCCAACTGCTTCTTGTAGGTGAACATTTAAGAAAGCAACATTCTGCCAAGTTTCCTTTTCTCTAATTTTGTCAAAAATAGATGTATAGAAATCATACATGGTATCTCCAGCTTCAAGTAAGAAAAAATTTCTCATTGCCTGCAAATATTCTACAAGCCTGAACAGGAGAAACGTATAACATTTCCTCAGTCACATCATACAAATGAACACAAAACACAACCATTACAGAAACAAAAATCTTAAAATTCTTCACAACAAAAACTCAGTATTGAATACAAACATAACAAAGTCTACAGTGAATCCTTCGTTTAACCAAGGCATTTTTCCCTGTAAGCTTTAACAGCCCACTAACGTCATTGAAGTGCTCATAGTATTCAGCTATCCCACAGGCTAGGTAATTCTTAGAAATAGCATAGTTCAGAAATCCTGTCCTTCTCCCTAAAGTGAATTTTAAATTACAACACTGTTAAGAAATACTGTTTGAAATAATTTCCCCACCAAATATCCACTGATGACAAATAACAGCTTTGCTGCTGATTTAAGCCAGACCAAGTTTTCACCCAAAAGTCTATCATATTAGAGCCCCCTTTTCTTCTTAATGACTTTATTGCTGGTTACCAAACTGGACCAGAAACACAACGTAAAATTGCTTCTTTTACGATGACACACCACTGGTAATAAAAAAACCAAAGTTAAGGAAAAAGAAATCTACTTTCTTACCTATAATCCTTCTTTAAAGTTTGCATCAGATTACCACAGCATTCCAAGTATTGCTTGTCTATGTGAGGATAAAGACAAGACCTCAGTGTCAGTTCAAAAGTCTGGCAGGTCACGGACTCTGAGGATCTATCCACACAGACATCCCCACCAGTAAACTTCTCATGAAAGTCACTCTGTTCCAAATACAATCTTCAAAATAAAACAAGATGCTTAGGGAAGAAGACTCATTATTCATACAACGTATAAAACAATGTCATACATTCAAAGATTTTAAGCAAATTTGGGTCCTCTGCTCTGAGATATATGGTGCAGGGGTAATAAAAGCTGATTCATAAGTAGAGCACGTATCCAGCCTATAAAGTGATCCATCATACTGTTCGTGTATCACCAGATACAAGGGTATCACAAATGACAGCATTCTATAATCACATAACTGCTTAAGTCATACTTCTGAAAAACATCAAGTTCAAATATTATACAGCTTACTAAACAAACACAATTTGACAGGAACTTTTAGAACTATACTGTGCATATACAGCACTCAGATGAGCTTCCCAGGAAAGAAGAATAAAATTAAAGAAACAAAGTAAAAATTCAACCAACAACCACAAAATAACAAACAAAAAAACCACTCAAACCCACCCCCCCACATGGAGAACTGGTTTGAGGCATCTTATTTATGGGGTCCCTACATATTATCTATAACATTGTATGATGGGAAGAGAGTATCTGTGGTCTACATTTGCAAAGTTTAATTGTTTTTACACAGAAAGCATCAAAGTACTGTAATATTTTGTAAAAAGCTAGTTGCCAGTTGAAACCACTCTAAGAAGTCTGGCTCATAGCACCTATTGCCTGGATAGACTGAATGAGCCGGATATTGAATTAATGTAGCAATTCTGACAAATAGAATAGTCCCAGTGAACAAGGGAAACACTGAAGTCCTATCTATGATTTCATTAAAACAAGATCCTCCTAGGACTGACATTAAAATACGTAAATACACAATTAGTATTTAGTAAAAACATAAATAGCTATTTTCTTATTTGTAATCACATAATAAGATTTTCAGAGTTTGTCTTTCCTGCTGATTTCCAATACATTTACACTCTATACAGGACTTCCCTCACTACGAAGAATGAAAGATTTTTATGCAACTAACATGAATTTTGAAAGACTTTTACAGTTAAATGATGTAAGCACAGCAAAACTGAGGTTGCATTGTTCTAGAATATACTTGGTGCAAATCAAGGATTTTGTGTACAAAAACCAAGCAAACTCATTTAGAAGTTCAAATTTTACAATGGCATTCACTATTAAACCATTTATTTGCTAAAAGCCTGTTATGATAAAGACTACTCCAGTTCCCTATGCTACCAATTGCAACAGCACATTCTTCACTGATTTTAATTGTTTTTCTTTAACCATGCACAAGGGGAGTGTCTATTTAGTTTCTGTCACTGATAGTTGGTGCTCCTCTTTATTCTGCACTTGCTTGTTTTCAGTAGCAGCAGCAGCAATGAAAATGTGATCTACCAAATGTCACCAGGCTGAACACTGCTCTCAACAACACAGCAGGAAGATCATTCATTTACCTGGCAAAATTAATAGCCAGTAGTGGGTCATGGACATCATCCAGCTCCAAGTGTCTTTCTGCTATAGACTGCATCTTTATCAGGCTCTGCTTTGTGGCCTGCTGTTCTGTAATAATGTCTGGAACAGACTCTTCCCCGTGCCGCAGGCGAGACTGCACTGATTCCAAGAACAGCGTATATAAACTCTTCCTTTCAGAATCTGAATTGGGCAACACATTGGAGAAAACATTGTCTGAACTAAAAGAACTCCATAGTCCAACATTCACTAGCTAACTTTTAAAATACTACACTTCAACTGCTATTCAGAAAACAAAATACCCTCAAATACATATTTAAAATGATAGGACTAGCCCAATGCTTAAGGTCAGGCATACGTTCAAATGCATTGCAGAATAGGTGTCTGAAATACGAAGTATTTCTGAGATTGTTAAAGAACTTCCTACTTCAGGTGCAAAGGCAGTTAATTTTTAGCACCTGACAATCTTTCAGAATTTACTGAAGTGAGTCTCCAAAATAAGTTAACTATCTCTACTTTTAAACATGAAGAAGCAGCAAAATGAAAAAATTTATTTTGTTTCCTTAAAAAAAAAACCACACCAAAAAAACCACTCCAAACCCAGTACGAGCTACAATGTTGTATTATGTTTTACAATCACTCAAGATGAATATCCTAGATATCCAAACACCTTTCATCTACTTAAGGGTAAGCTTTACAAAAAAAAAATTCTGCATGCTATCTTAGATTACTCAACCACTGAGCAATGGAAAAAATTATTTATAAAAAACCACCAGTTTTACTATTAGAACATACAAGCTGGTTTTGTCTCATAACAAAAAAATTGGTTTTGTAAGCACATGAAAAGAAGTTTAAGAAAAATTTAAAGCAACAAAAAGAACATGGAACACTCAACTTTATTCACTTTGCTCTTTTCACTTGTTTGCATTGGAAGAGCATTTTCCATCAGACCTGAAGTTACTAACCATGATACTGGCATTCAACAGTGTTATATTATTCTAAAGCCAGGGGAAGCCCATTACCAAAAATACACCAATAGTGTCAGATAGCCTAAGGCACAATGGTGTACAAACGGACATCTCACCTCTTGACGCAGCCTGCTGTGGAGAACCATCTTTGCATTGAAGATTCTTCAACAGCTGCATGGATTTTCCAGCCATGATAATTTGCTTTAGCACCGGTTTCAGAAAAGAAACCATTGTGTGCTGTCTGCTTGAAGGGGCCTGATCACTGCCAGAACTGGCACTGGCATTATCACTCATCTTCTCTTCATTCTCTGTTTTTTCTGACACACTATACAACGTGTAGGTAGCATACCAAAAATCTCTGTGATTAACGGGAACATTTTTGTTTCTGCAAAGAAATAAAAAGCTGTTGAGTATTTTCCTTTTCAAAAGGAAACTTCATTACTAGAGGATACATATCCTCTTTGTTCTATGCTTTGCCTTTCTCTTAGAAAAGTCATGAAGTACTTTCAAAACTATAAAATTAGCTCATCCATATTTGCAAACTATCTAGACACACTGAAAAGGACAAACAATCAGTTCACGGGAGATAAAACAATTGTACAACCAAATAAACCCCAACAGCAAGTCAAACAGAGCAATTATAGTTACATTTGTCCAGGATGTTAACTATTCACAGTGGCATGTACCTTTAGTGTCAAAATTATGAGTGACTGACTTGCAGAGTTATTTAAAACCCCAAACTGAAGTAAGTACTACTAGGAAAGCTGAAAAATTCTAGAGTAGGTAAAACTCAATTTGCCGCTCACTTTGGATTTTTTTGTTGTTTACATCAGATACACAGTTTGGTCTTTGAAGACAGATGGAAAAACCTAAATTAGATAACTAAAATTAGGTAACTAAAATGAAGCATAAATATAAATAGAAGTTGAGATCAGCCCTGTTGGTAGCACTGAAAACACAACTATAGAACCACAAAAAAAGGACATAATAAGGATGCTAAGGATCTCTGCTACTAAGGATTAATTACAATAGTACTACTAGGGCTGTTGTCTTACTTCATGCTCACTTCAACAGGTGTTAACAGATTCAATTAAGTTTGGCAGATAGGGGAAAATGGATTTGTAATTACAAGCCAGAACTTCAATTTCTATATTCACATTCCAAGCTGTCAAAAAAAGAGACCAACAAAATGTAGCATAGCAACAGAACAAAACTTAACAGCTCAAGTAATGTTTAGGGTATATGCATGTAATTCAAGACACCATATTAACTTTACTACAAGTCAGAAGCAATGAGTATTTTAATTCTAAATAGCATTTGAGTCATAACAACTAAAGATTAGTAGAAGATTTTAAAAGTAAATTTTGTAATTTTTGCAAATGCCTTGGATTTGAAAAATGGTTAATTCTTTTAAAAAAAGTCAGTACACTTAGAGTCAGTCTGCTCATTATTTACTACAGAAGGAAAAAAATCAAAAGTGATTTCTACTCTAGAGCAATATGTGGTAGAGATCCATATCTTTGTAATTTCCCTAATGAGAAGTTTGAGACAAGTTACAGAAGTATGATTAAGAAATTGTTTCTTAAACAAAATAACAAATGTGAAAACCTACTTTTACTGTTACCCTTTACCCTAGATTCTACAACAGGTTTACTTGCACAGCGTTATGTGTGTCTAGTATCAAGAATCCCTACCTCTGAATAATAAATTCCTTTGCAGGATCAAACAAATTACCATGGACTATCCACTCATCCACTGTCTGTAAGTATGGCCTCACAGTTTCAACCCAGAGAGAGAACAAAAGGGATACCTGAATTTAAAGGAAAAAAGAAAAAAACTGGCTGAATGCTTTTATACCAAGCATTGAAAGCAATAGGTGAAGTCTAATCTCTTAATTGTGCAATCACAGTTTGTACACATATACACAACTACACTTAAGGATTTTAAAGATAAAATGTTAATCTAAAAATTACAGCTTTTTTTTTTTAATGGAAGCCTGTATTGTTCATGCTTCTCTCTTGTCATCACAAATCCAAACAGCACTTTTTCACTCTAACATCTCTGAAACAGTAAGGGATAGTCATAAAACACTCTGTGGTTTCATAACACAGAAATCAGGAAAACAAAAGGATATAAAGACATCAACTGTATTTTCAATAGTATAATCAAGTTACTGTAAAAATCGAAACCCCCACATTTCAGCATTAACTGAATTATGCAGTTGTAGAAATAGGAGGGAAAGCTATTCCAAAGTTCCTTCTTTCAAAACAGCTTCCTGGCCTCTGATTTTCCACAGCCGTTCTCCTTGGTCCTCAATAAACACTGCTCCTGACCCTCTTATAAATCCATTTTTGTCCAGGTTGAGTGAATTCATGTCGAAAACCAATACTGCATTACTTACTAAATCTTCTAGTGTACTGTTTTATTAAGGAAGGAATCATTTCCCCTACCGTTTGCTCAGATGCCTCTCCAACACTGTCATATTCAAGAATAGCTTTGTAGAGGGTATTCAGCAGATGAGATGCTCGTACAACATTTCTAGTGTCAGGTGGCACTTCCGCTACTCCTGTGCTGAAAACCTTGTGAAGTACCTTCAGCTGTGCCAGTCTGGGAGACAGCTTATCTATTACTATTGAAAGTGTGACTGTTTTATCTGGAAATAAAAAAAAACCCAAGATGCATAAAATAACATCCCACAGAAGAGCAAATTTGGTCAGTGTTAATTATTTGTGTGTCCTCCTCTCGTTGAACTTCTCTTGCACTGTACCTTTGTTGATGATGCATTTTTCAATTTCAGTAAGTTCTTCTTTAAAGCTAATGAAATATTTATACAAAGCCCACATAAAAGCTTGGTAGGTTCTGAACGGGGCTTCAGTAGTCTTCTTTGGAGTGGAAACTGTTCCATGCATTATGCTTTCTGGACTGTGTCCCATCACTTCATCAATAAACTTCTGCAGTCTAAACACAACTTGACCATATGCTGCTATCTGCTCCAATACAGATCTCAGGCAATTCTAAAAAAAAACCAACCTTTTAAAATCATCTAACAAAAATGGTATATCATAAAGCCTAAAAGCTGAATTACAACATTATTTTCATGAATTAAAATATTATAAAATTCTGCAATTGCTATTGCTTCATCACATTCTCAGATACAGCAACAGCCCATTCCGTTTTTTTAAGCCAGATGCTCTTATCTAGACAAAACACAATTGCAGAAACATAATTTTTCCACAAGCAGTTTAATTTCCTATCCCCACAAATTACATCTTTCTAATGAGATATATTCATCTGAGATTCAGAAACAACTTACATGGGTTAAATGAGTTACAATAATATCATTCCGCACAGTCACTTTTCCATCATTCAGCTGAAATATAAAAAGCTTTTTCACTCCTGAAAGTAGCCTTGAAAAGAAACAAAAAAGAGTAATTTTCCCCCTTAATGGACTTATAATTGTATATAATTAATAAAAGAACTAGCTCTCTCTCGCCTAAAAGTTTATTTTCTTTGACTAACAGGAGATCACAGATCAAGTACGATGCTATTGGTACTGTAAGTTGTTGCTAGAACAACAACTGAACATTGGCATGAAGCAAGTATTTCCTTAAGTTTCTTTCCAGTTGAGGTAATCTCCAGCTATACGATGACTCAGCCTACTTTCTAAAACTGGACACTGTTTTAAAAATCTATACAGACAAGATAAGAACAAAATGGTTCCTTTTTAACAATTAGATTTGAATAACCAATGCAAAAAAGAAGTAGTAAGCTACTTTTTTCTTCGTGAATCACAGAATGGAAGGGACCTTAAAGATCATCTAGTTCCAACCTTCGAGCTATGAAGTGACCCCCTCCTCACCAGACCGGGTTGCTCAGAGTTCCATTCAACCTGGCGTTGAACACCACCAGGGAGGGGGCATCCGTAACTTCTCTGGGCAACCTGTTTCAGTGCCTCATGTGAATGTTTAACACACATATGCAGCATCTTTATTGTCAGAAACAATGTAAATTGAAAGCTCAGTAATAATTCCTTCTTCGGACATCTTCAAAGATAGATCTCTCATTTCCTTGAGAGAAATACTAAAAGTTAAAATGCAAGCTTCGTGATGCTGCTCTTACCAAAGGGTTTCCCGTATAACCTGAGTTTCTGTTACCAGTGTTCTCTCCTCTGGCACGTACAAAGGATCACTGGTGTACAAATGGTGGTCCCTTGGAAAAAAAGGAAAAGAAAACAATTTAACGGCTGAAATAACAGCTGAATCACCTGAAAGTAAGAACGAAGCAATAATCTTTAGGTTCAGTTTTGTTCTGCTCATATCTGAGCAGATTCAGTGCTCATGGGGACATTTTAAGTATATAAACAAAAGCACAGTTTGTTTTGATATTGTTAAGCAAGAAACTGTGTAAAACATTCAAGTATCATCTAGTCTTACACAGCAAGATAAGAAATTAAGTAGCAAATTCATGAAGTACTGAATTTCCACTATTTTTGGTGGGGGGGTAATATTCAGTTATTTTTCATTTTGTGCTGTGAAAACTTACCATTACTTTCTGGAAAAAATACTAAGCTAAAACATAAAATATCGATTTCTCTAACCCATGTAAGAAAATTCACTCTTTAGCTCAGAAGTTCACTTAAGAAGTGGAAACTTTCATAGCCACCTAAGAACTTTCTCTTATGCAATTAACCTGTCATGCAATTCTTTGTAAACCTTCCTCAGTACCTTTTCATATTTTCGCAAAGTATAGAATGATTATTTACATTTTTAATATTTTTACTCATTAGTCTCATCAGTGGCAAAAGTTAAGCAATCACACTCAAAATCACAAAGTCCAAATTAAGTAATAACTTATATATCATACATATATATACAAAACATGCATCTCCTAACAGCACTGCAGCAGAAGCAGCGTTGCTTTATTCACGTTACCCATTTTCTAATATTCATTGCAAATTGCGTCATAACTGGCTAGACAACCACGTTATACTAAAATAACTCCTTGATTAAGAAATTCACTGAATTAAGAAAACCAAGGGCAAATCTAATGAACTTCATTACTGATGCATCAAAATTTGGGACAGGAAAGAATCAGACTTCTTATTTTTAATTCTCATTTTCTTTCCAAGGCCATGGCAGATCATGGCAATATACTGTTTTATGTTCCTTCCCCGCACAAAATCTATGTTTAAGACTAACTCTGTAAAGGAGGCACCAAAAACATTTTAAAAAGTTAAACATTAGGGGACTCCTCACTTCCAGGACCACTTACAACCCACCTATATTAGGTCCTCAGAGACCTTCATAAGGGTGAAGCCAAACAAAATTCAACAGCAAGATTTGCTTCTTTGAAAAATGAAACCCCTCTCTGTGACATGAAAAATTTAACAAAAATTAAATAAAAGGATAAGAATCCATTAATAGAAAAAGCAGCTCATTTGTTCATCTTATTAACTTGTACCCCTTTAATTCCGTTTTTAAGTGAATTGTAATAGCTATACTTTCTTTATGCTTCCAACAGTAAAGAGGCTTAAAACAGTCAATATTTAGCATTGTATGCCAGGAAGGAATATGTAAGTGATATTGTTTTCTTACCAGACTGCAGCCAGGTTTGAATGCAAGTGCAAACTATGTGAAAAGCGAGGAGCTCTTCCTGTCCAGTACTGAGGAACTACGTGCTGCTCCAGCCAGCTGCGGGCATCAGGCTCACCGACTGTGAAAACACAAGACAGTTGGCAAGGTGTTTTTATTTATGCAGGAAATGCTTATAAAACACGGGAAGAAGTTATTAATAAGCCTGTCCACTCAGCTGCAGAATCACAGATCTTTTCAAATGAATTACCATTTACAACCATTTCCACTTTACTGCACTGGGAATTTGATACCACTGTGCACAAAATAATTTACACAGAATTGCCACATCTCCCAAATGCTGCAAAAGTCCTAAAAAAATAAGCTCTGCTCAGCACTGGTGAGGCCTCACCTGGGTACTGTGAGCACTTTTGGGCGCCACAATATAAGAAAGTTATAAAGCTATTAGAGAGTGTCCAAAGGAGGACTACAAAGATCGTGATGGCCCTAGAGGGGAAGCTGTATGAGAAGCAGCTGTGGCCACTTGGTCTGTTCAGCCAAGGAAAGAGAGAAGAGAGTCTCTTTGGGAGAAGAGAACACTGAGGAGAGACCTCACCACAGTCCACAGCTTCCTCATCGAGGGGAAGCGCAGGAGCAGACACTGATCTCTTCTCTCTGGTGACCAGTGACAGCGCCCACGGAACGGCCTGTCAGGGGAGGTTTAGGTTGGATATTAGAACAAGATTCTTCACCCAGAGGGTGGCTGGGCACTGGAACAGGCTCCCCAGGGAAGCTGTCACAGCACCAGCCTGACAGAGTTCAAGGAACATTTTGGACAACACTCTCAGGCACATAGTGTGACTGTTGGGGATGGTGCTGTGAAGGACCAGGAGCTGGACTTTGATAATCCTTGTGGGTCCCTTCCAGCTCAGGATATACTATGATTCTATAAGCTTGGAGATTTACATGGTTTCCAATTTTTTCTCAAAAAATGTGCTTCTGTCTCAGGCAATTCTCAAATGCTATATACAAAAACAAGCTGACTTAAAAAATAAACTGCCAAATGTCATCAACTTTATCACTACATTCCTTTTTATTAGACATTTAGTACATTACCTAAAATGTTTTTTCTTAAATGTGATTGTCAAGAGAACTTTACCTAATCCCAGTTAGATAGCTACTACTTATATAATATATACTATGCAGTTTTCATGTACCAGGTAAACTGTACCCTAGAATATTTTATGAAAAAGAATACAGCTACATTTAATACTCCCTGAAGCTATTCAAGAGAAAGCCACTAATGTTTAAATTACATATACTTCTTTTTTTCAGAAACATTTCATACCCAGAACTGAGCCAACTATTTCTGCTGGAAACTAAATCTTGTTTCAGCATTCTAATACTTAATAATAAAAATTTACATTATATCCATACAACTGCATGCTGCATTTACTGTGTAAGTTTTCATTTCTATATTGGAATATCCATGTAAATTTCCACATGAAATGTGGAATGAACAGAATTCTTCTCCATTAGCAGTAACAGAAATCAGATCAAACTTTCCATATTGTTTCTTTACTGTAAAAAAAAAAACCCCATCGGTAATGAACAGTAATGTGCATCTTATACTACAATTATAGTTCTGTAACACAATACCTCACCAAAGAATAATTTAAAAAGCTCCACTGCTAAATTTTAGTATGTATAGCAGAAGAATTATAGCTTATTCTAACCTTTCCAGGAAGCATTAGGTACTGTCTTCTTATTTGGATCTTGGTCTTCTAAAGGTGTCCTGTCTACTTGAATACCCGAGTCCTCCCTGCTCAAGGGCTGGGTGTCCTCTTCCTCTTCACTTTCTCCAGACCAGTCCTATAAAGTGCAACAAACCCCAGGACATTTCAGTACAACATAGCAGACAGATCTATATTCAGCTCCTATTCAAGCCAAACATTAACTATTCTGTTCTTTCTTACACTATAAAGTAAATTCAGGACACTAGGACTAACATAACTGTCTAACAGAGAATGATTTAAGTTATATACAACATTAATAACCAGGCAAATGAGAGATCTGGAAAAGATCACAGAACGGCAGCAAGTTCTGATCAGGTGGAAGCAGGGGTCAGCAGAAGCAGACAGTTTAATTGCAGGACTAAGTCAAAACATTATGAAAAACAAAAATATTTGTATTACTGTTACTCTGCTTGAGGCTGTGTGTTATTTCATGGTATTCAGCAAAGTATTGGGGAATCCTTCAAGAATCAACACGCACAGCACACCAACTAGGACAACTCAATCAGGTCTCTAACACACTTCAAAACAGTTTATACAGCTGGGGTTTTTACCTTAAAAAATTACTTACTGGTGTATCTACGCCTGGGCCAAAGTAAATTTCTTCTCCTTCCATCAAATACTTTCCCCAATCAAATTCTTCTTCCTTTTCTAAGAGAAGTATAAATATAAAAATAGTAAGTATCATATAATTCTGACTTTCTTTTCCTCTAAAAACACTTCCAAAGTTAAAATTATCTTGATACTCTATAGCTAAAACAAAAGACATTCCCTTCCACTTAAGGTTACACCACTGTTCCGTTAACAAGGCTATGCACTTTCAACATGACGTAAATTGTGACGTATCAACCATGTAAATCCCTTACTACTTCTCAACTTCATTGTTTATCCACTCAAAATGTGCCATCAGCACATTTATCTATATTATGTTACACTGCCCTACACTTTAATGCTGGAAAAACATGCAAGAATGCAACACACCACTTATTGTGACTAATATGTCCCATTTAGCTCAATGGAAACATTCTAAATGTATAATTTACATATGCACAAGGATCCCAGACTGTAAACAACATAAACCAAGAACTGTCTTATGCTCCAAAAAAGACACCACACATCATGATGTGATGTGTGATACTTTTAAAGTAACAATCACACTTACAACATATGATATCTTAAACGTGAAGCTTACTCAACTGTAATTAGTGTTGTTTGAGATAACCTCTTCATATTCACATTCCTGGAATGGGCTGAAAGTGCATTCAAAACACCGCCGAGGGAATGTGCAGAGATCATTCAAAAAGGAATCTTAAGATGCAAGATTTTCCTTAGGTTAGTCTGAAATATTCTTCTTTCAGTCTACGATACAACACTGTAAACAAATGGGGGATGGTATCCACTCAAACTTAAGCACAAGCCTCATTTTCAGGCACTGAGTGAAAAAGTCCTACTTTAGAAAGCAGGCAGCTGGGATCTCCCTCTGGAAACCTTCAAATATATCTCCCTTTCCTTGATTATGTAGGAAACATAGGAATTTACATCACCAAAACTGTTTCGAGAGATCTAATACTGAGGTGTAAGACAGAGACTCAGAATAGAAAACCATTGTCTGTCTTTGAGCATGTAAGCACTGCTGAACAGGTAGAGAACATTTGTTTGTGATAGCGGTACAAGTCAAAGAGAGTTCCCAAGGTTGGCTGGAAAACTTAATTAGGTGATGCAACATAAACAGGGGTAGGAAAGACTTGCAAGCTATTTTAAATGTATAAAGACAACCAAGGAAGCAATGTGAAGTGAAGGAGATAGTAAAATGAAGAGGAAAAATGTTCTTCTTATCAGATTGCATTGCGGATTGTATCTTTCATTAGCCATATAAACATCTTGGAAACTTACCCACTTCTTTGACTCTTGGTTTTTCCACATAGGTGGTGTTGGATGGAGAATCAGACAAACACAACAGAAGAGACAGTATGGAATAGTGTGCATCCGTCTTTAAAACACATCAGAAAAAAAGCAAGCCTGTAAGTGGTCTAAAAGATTTTGCTTAGTAACAAAGTCAGCCTATTATCTGCAGGAATTCTCCCCATTAGTTCCCATTCCCCAGTCCTGAATTACAAAAATAACATCTGCAACATGATATTGAATGTTATCCATTTTCCTCTGCCTATTAATTAGCCAATCAATATACAAATCCTTCAAAGCAGCCACAGCATATGCTGCCTCTTACTGAGCTGATAATCGGAGAATATGGAAAAGATGCAAGTACTGTGAAATCAAGAAGTCACCTCAGGACAAGGGATAACGAACAGCCACATAAACGTGGATGAACTGGAAGGACACAGGTAATGGGCCTGCAGGAAACCAAGTCTTAGGTTCCCTTTTCACATGGCCAGTTATTTCAAACAGACGCTAAAATAGTTAGCTAAAATCACTACATCTTAACATCATGTTCACATTATCTTCTCACATCTGAAAATCTACACAAATAGTTATGGATGAATTTTTAACTCCAACATTGCAGTTGTGAAACAGAGGCCTTCAATCAGGTAAGAATACCGTGCCAACACTGGTACAGTCCAGAGATTTGTATTATTGTCTATTCCCTAAAATCTATTTAGCAATGTACAACCATTTCTTACTATTAAAAGATTTTTCTTCGGCCTCATTGTAATTTTACAAAGATCTTCAGCCAACCATTTCACATCTAGACACATGCAGATTCCGCTATCTAAATCCTTATACACTTTCACACATTCATAAACATACTTACAAAGCTATTTTAGAATGAGTTCCACTGGCATTTTAGAAAAAATAATTCAAATTTCTGATAAAGCAGCATGATACTCACCTACTATACAAGGATTATAACATGTTCCTACTGAACATTACTGATTTTACCGGAGTTTGTCAAAGAAAACAGCAGGTCATTGACAGAATCACATGTGTGAGCTGGTATCTCACTTACCAGTCATAGAAACTGATAAATATTTAATCTTCCCAGTTATGTGTCACTGCAAAAAACTAAATGTCATTTAACTTCCCAAATATGAGATTAATCTACCTCCAGCCACACCCCAGTTGCATTTTTTAAAAGAAAAGGAAATTAAAAAAATCTTAGGACACTTGAAACATTCAAGTATTAAGTGCTTGCTTGGGCCTTTGTTTTGGTTGGTTTTAATTTCATTCAAGTCGCAAAACAAGCACTTCTAAAGGTACATTTTCAAAAATCTGGAGACTACAGTATAGTAACTGAAGATATGTGTAAGCTATTAAGGGCTCCTGGGTTTTCCCCACAAATTAAAAGGAACCTAGAATACGTAAAGAAAGGTAAATGTCACTTCAATGAGACATAAAATCAGACTGCAACTGAGAACACATAGCTCTATTAAAGAACATCATTATATGGACCACCACCTCTTAAATCACGAGCTTAAAATTTCCCAACAGCAGGAACTTTCTAAGATCCAATTCACTATTACATTGCCCCACTGGAAAAAAACTAAGCGAGACAACTTTTGCCATATTCATCCACTCCATATCCTAAACCGATTTGATACAAAGTGTATCAATGGTGAAACACACCCATAGTCTCAATAAAGAAGCTAAAGAACAGGAGCACTCCAACTGGAAACCCTAAAACCAAAACATCCAGATGGATTACTTAAGGTTAAAAAAAACAGGCAAAGAGTAAGAAATGCTCAGTTCATTGTTGTTTTAGAATAGACAGGAATCTAGATTCACCTAGACTCCAGCTACAGCATTTGTACAATGCTGACCCTACAACACCTGCTCTGCACTGAGATCGTGTACTTTAAGTCATGAAACTCCATGTGCTGAAACCCTGAGAAGACAATAAATGCATTTTCATTACTGTAAATCCACGACCTGAACAGCAACTCCAAAGCCCACTACTAAGACACCTGAAATTTCCAACACAACAACTGAAGCCCCCATTGTCAGCATAAATGCAAGAGGGATGGTAAAAAAGAACAAGGAAATTGCAACATACATACCCTTGTTTCTTCAGTACTTGGGAGCGGCAAGTTCAGAAATTTTTCTGTTAGTCTTTTCCAGCTTGCAGCTTTTCCAAGGTCAGAATGAATTACCAATTTTTCATGTATTCTAATAACATAAATAGTATCAAGAATGCTTTTTTAAAAATATATATACAACCAATGCATTATTAATATATAGACATAAAACTTACCCTTCTATTGTTCTCTCTACTTTATGACTGTTCACATCAAGAAATCGGTGAAATCTGTGTAAGAAATCTGTATTAGAATATGTTTAAAAGGAAGCTTAACTATGGAAGAAAATAAAGCTAATTTACATATATGAAGACAACATTACTAAATGCACATTTAATTCAGCAACACCATTAAGCACCAACAAAACTGAAAATTCAGTCTCAGTGTCTCTTAGGTCAAGAAGGATTAAATTTAATTGGCCTGAAAGATAGAAAATTTGAAAGCAGGTTACATCTAGCCAGCACTCTAAGCTGAATGGAAAATTACTACTGTACCAGCAAACTGTGCAATTAAAGTATGCTGTCTGCTAAGTCAAATAGAGCAAGGAGATCAAGAACTGTGTTATCAAAGGCATTGGTGTCAAATGCACAAAATTATCTGGGACCTGCTTCACAGGCACTGGCAAAACAAACACCCACATGGGAAGGCCTCTAAACCTAAAAGAAGGTCCTTTTATATAAAGGATAACGGAGAGTGTCTAAGAGAAAAGAGAGCTTAATCAAAAATAAAGACAGATTTACCAACAAAGGTATATATACGTATAGGGATAAAACAAGAACTCGTGAAAGGTAAGACGGACTTTGGAGACTAAATTAGGCTATGAACAGGTTCTTCAGATATAGAGATTAAAAAACAGGGAATAAGATGTGACAACACTGAGCACAAGGTCAATACCCTCTATATGCAGGTCCTCAAAACCAAATTAATGTTTCCAGCAACAGGTGACAGAAAGTGGTAAAATTTTCATGACCACAGACAGAAATGAAAACTGCTGAGTCCGAATCATGAGCAACAGTTAAGCTAAACAAACTGAAATTCAAAAGACAGTATGAAATCACCTCAGTGCCAAAGTAATGAACCATAAAGAACTATAAAGTGAAACTGCAAGGCAGGTAGCAAGGATTTTTAGTAAACAGCACTGGAGAATGAAGACAGGCCCATGTTAAAGAAAAGAAAAAAAAAAAACTTTGTTATCTACAGACACATTAGTCTGATTTCAGCTGTGCATACGGATTTGGAATAGAGCATGATCAAATACAGCATTGACTGCATAGGTGGCATTTAGGTTTAAGAAAATACAACTTATCTAATTTATTATAGCACATTAGCTTACATAGGAAATCATTAATTCAAAGTGGTGGTAAGTATAAGAACTGGAAGATTTAGAACATCACACTGAAAAGGCAATAAAAAAATCAAACCAAGAATCTGTACTGAAAAGAAAAATTAAGCTGCAGGGAAGTTAGTAGTGAAAATTCTTTAGTCTATTACTTAAAGCTTTAATTAATGACTAACATACATGCAAAAAAAAACCAATTTTTTTAGGCAAGTTGGGAACATCATGAGCAGAAGAGGACTAGGGTGCTTCATGGAACTAAATAGATGGATCTGAGAACTACAGCACAGAAATATCATCAAATCTAACAATACAAATCACAAGTTTCACAAACTTGAAACTAAAGAGAGTTTGTGCTACAGCCCTAGGTCTCACTGTTTGCAAATGTAATACTAGATAATCTCAGGCTGATGTTCCATGCACATTCCATGCACATTCCTTGGGCAACAATCCTGGCATGAAAAAACCCTTCCTCTTCCCAACCCTCCCTGTCAAAAGTTTCTTATTCACTCTGAATCACCCCCTCTGTTTTCCTGACATGTAAAAAAACCAAACAAAAACCCCAACAATTCCCCAATCTAAAAGAGCACACAGCTACACAAGCAACTAGGTGACCAAAACTGAGGGTGAGATTTGCACATTAAAATAATTTTATTTGAGCCTTTGAGTAGTTAAGATTCACAGATGCAATGCAGTTATGCTACTGGTCCCCCAAAAATGTATTTAAACAGCATGAAAAATGCAAAGTAGCATTGATTTTATATGGATTAGGTACTAGCAGCATCAACTTATGCAGAAGATTTCAAAGAGGCAGCAGTTAGTGAAGTACGGGTAATTGGAGACACATCACGCAAGAGTTTCACTGCTTTCACAGAATATTCTGAGTTGGAAAGGACCCACAAGGATCATCGAGTCCAACTCGAGCTGGCAGAATACACTGGAACAGTAACTGCGATAATTGAAAACTGAGTGTAAAATTTGAGTAAGGGCATTTTAGGTGGCAGTATAATAGAATTAAAGGCCTACAGATACGATATACTACGAATTAATAAAGACCACGTTTCTGACAAGCCTAAATAACACCAAACACGTTCTCTTCATGTAGACTGATAACCTTTCACATAAGCAGCACAGCATTCCTAGCCAGGCGGTTTATCTCAATTTGGCAGAGTCCTCCTCACTTGCTCTTTACACATAACCATAATGGATCTTCCTCCAACAAAGTTTTGGGCGGCTAAATGAATACGCTGAAAGGCACCTTTCTACAGAGCAGGAGAAAATCCCTAAAACACCAAGATTCAAACGTGACGGAGCAGCAGTCACTGACCCTGTGGCAGAGACTCGTACGCGGCGCCCGGCGCTTTCCCGGACACGGCGCACGGAGGGCACGGCAGGACGCGGCCCCGTCCCACACCCCCGCGGCAGGCACCGGGACCCTTCATGCTCCCGCTGACCTGAAGTTGGACCAGGCGAAATTGAGCGCCGCCTGGAAGCGCTCTCCGCCCAGCTCCTCCTCGGGCACGCCGGTCACGCAGCGCACCAGGGCGCGGACGGCGCGGTCCTGCTCTTGCTCGAAGCGGCCGCGAGGGCCGGGCGAGGCCGGCGGCGCCGCCATGGCCCGGTGGCGGTGCAGGGGGGACACAGCGGCGGCNGAGGGTCCCGGCGGGAGCGGGAGAGAGGGCTTCTCCCTCGCCTGGAGAGGCAGCGCCGATACGGTCCCACTGCTTCAGCATCCCTCTGTCGCAGGAATAACACTTGTCTTCCGAAACATCCCCGTAATCACCCGGGATCAGTAACTGGCAGTTACTGATTGATTGCAGAATGACTTAGGTTGGAAGACACTTGTGATGAGATCACCGAGTCCAAGCTATGACCCAACACCACCATGTCCATAGCCCGTGGCACTAAGTGCCACGTCCAGCCTTTCCTTAAATGTTCCCAGGACAGTGACTCCACCACCTCCCTGGGCTGCTCATTTCAATATCTAATCACCCTTTCTTGTGAAGAAATTCCCCTTAATGTCCAACATAATTTTCCCCCGGTGCAGATTAGGACTATACTGTTTGTAGGATGATTGTTCATCCAAATAAGAGCCCGTGTGTTCCTCCCTGACTGAATCCCTGCTTTTGCACAGCTGGAGAAACCATTGCGGGTGGATATTCTGTACACACATGCTGAGCAGGCACATCGGAGTGCAGTGGGAAACCAGTTTGTCCCAGTTCCATGTCAAACCTTTGCTGAGCAGCTTAAAATGCTTTTGTCTGTTCACGTGGTTTTGCAGGACTGCAAGGATAACAGCCTGGCTGTGAGATTCCTTCTGGAAAGAAACTAGCCAAATCAGTGGGAAATTGTATTATTGGCCAATTCCTGGAGCAATCCCTGCATTGCTGCAGTTGTTCTATCCTTCACTGTTGGGCTTTGTCCCGCTTGATCTAATCAACAATTATTGGGTTGTAATCTACCTCGCCAAAATGTTTTATTCCTCTTCTCCATTAAGAAATATACTGGCACAATGAAAGGAGCTGCCAGTAGTGGATCAGAAGTGGTAGGAAGAAGGTGGCCTCAGAAATGCCCTAATAAAGTTAAAATATATTTCATGTACCAACATAATGTGAAGAAATATATAAAAATGTAGTGGTTAGTAAAAAAATAACATCAAAATTCTTGTAAGTTATGGTGTATTAAGAAACTCTAGCATTTTTCATCCAGGCAGGCTACATCCTACCTTAGGGTTGAGGTGCAGAACGGCAAGGAAATGATAGCCTCAGTGCACCTGCAGGCAGAATGCTCAGCACGAACATGAGCTCAGAGGGTCTCTGCTCCAGGGCCTTTCTTATAAAGCCTTAACTTAATGAACATTCAAAGGAAAAGTCTCTAAAACTTTACTGGTTCCTCAATCTCCTCTTGACGTTGCCTGTGTTTTCTGCTTTAGATTAGCAGCAGTCCTCTCTTTTTACCCTTTAGTTGATGTACCCAAACAGTGTTTTGAGCCGTAATTTTTTGTCCTATATGTTAAGTAATGGTTTGCACAGTCGGTAGACACTCCAGTGGTCGGTCCAGTAGTAATTAATAATTGGGATACTGTGATTGGCTTTTAAACAAAATTTTTATATACTAAGACTTCAAGTGTTCTTTATACAATGTAACTGCAGTGATCACTATGTATTCAAGCATACCTGTGCTACCCCTGCAATCACTGTTCAGTTGGGAAGTTCCAGGCTTTGCAGCACAACAAGAGCATGTGTGTGTCACCTGTGCCCTTTGTGGTGAGAGGAATGTGGCAGCTACCTATTTCAGCACCCCATCACAAAAGAAATGGTGATATTTTCGCAGTGAGAAGGATTCTGGATCTTAGCAGTTGCCTCGTGACAAGCTGAGTATCACGAAACATGGGCTTTAATGACAGCGTTGTCTGAAAGGTTTCCTGCTTCCCAACTTCCTCGTACAAGTCTATTTCCGCTCACACCACACCCTCAGCCATGCTGTCTGTGGAGCAGCATGGTGAAACCAATCAGGGAATAAGTTAAAAACAGTCTTGTTTCTGTTTTGCTACGCGTTTTAACCCTGATCGATTCACTGATCCATTCCTTTGGAGGTGTCAAGAAGTGAGGGAAGAACCACACTCCCAGGCAGTGGAAAGCCTTAGGCAATGAAAATACACCCTTTGTGACTAGTGAATCAGAAATCTGTTACTGGTTTTCAAAACAGGATACAAGGGCTGGGGCAAATGTATAACATCTGTGCTGCCTCAGTCATAAAAGGCTTTAACGCTACAAATCTTTTCCTTTTTACCCTTATCACAAGCCTCATTTCTATTTTTGTTTTACCACTTTACAGTAGCAAGGCTTGGTATTTGATTTCAGCTGGGAAAGGGAGCACTGGGCAGGGAGAAGGCATGAAGGCTTGCTCTAGAAGTAGATTTAAACTTGGTTTTAATTAACATTTAATACTAGGAAGCTTAATCGTTTACCTTATTATTCCTTTATTTTCATGTGGTAACTGTCTCTTCCCACCCAACTTCCACTTCACACTACTATGAATTAGGAGTATTTCAAGTAAAATCTTCCTTTCTCACAGGACCAGATCATATCGGGGGGATGTGTCCCTTTTTGTAATGTCATATTACAATATGTCACCTGTGCCTAGTCACATGTTGGAGGAGGAATTACAATGCAAATCTTTTGATGAACTGTGTGTCCTTTAGAGAAACTGCTCTGAGCAGGCAACCTCTGCTCTGCTTTTCAATCCCAACTGATGAGCCAATTTGTTAAGCAGGATTCTAAGGCAGGTGAAGGAATGCATGAGGTGGAACGCATCAGGCTGCAGGGGACCATTTGACAAGCCAGCCACAGCAGTTCATGCTTCATGCATGAGACAATCAGAGCTCCTATCACTGTTTCCAGTCACCTCTGTTACCACCAAAGCTTTGGGTGAATTCCACAGAACAGATGGAAAGTATATTTAAAACACTGTGTCTGAAGAAGTACTTAAGATTTTAAGGATGCGGGGTGTAATTTTTCAGTGAATCTATAGAAATAGTTATTTAATAATCAGCTAAGAGGGTTACAGAACACTGTTGTGGTTTTAGTTCACTTTAACACCATCTTTAGGATATATGAGACTGATGCGCTGAGCTGCCTTCTTATGTTCATGCAAAAATCAATCCAGGTGACTGAATACTAGAGGAGGCTATTGGCTCATGGTTTACACCAGAACTCATGCAAAATTGCCTCTGAAAAGCAACAGGAAGATAGTGTACCTGATCTTTATCCTTAACAGGAAGGAAGAAATCGGATAACTTTCTACTACAGTGTCTCTGAAATGCAGTATAGCTTCTTGCTCTCAATTCTTCATCTGATGGAGTTTTGCAACTGAATGTAGGACAGATTTTTAAAAATGATGAGACTGATGGTAAGTCTGCACTTTATAATGGTTTGCAGTTCTTGTTGTTGGATGTATGTGTAAATAGACATTTCAGGGCCTTAGTTTAGAGTATCATTAATTGTAAATCCAAAACATTTTTGCGCAAGACTGAAAAAGATTTGGTATAAGGTTCAGCTTAGGTTTATGTGATCTATCCCATCAGGGAAGTAGTGTAGCTGTAATACCTTGTGTTTGGAGTCATGGAAAACCCAGTCACAGGACACAGAAATCATGTTGTATCCCAACTATCACTATCTCCCCCTGAATTCAGATTGTTAGAATATTGAAATATCTGCCAGAGTTCAAGAAGCATTTGGACAATGCTCTCAGATACATGATGCGCTTCCTGGGACTGTCTTGTGCAGGGCCAAGAGCTGGATTTTGATGATCCTTGTGGGTGCCTTCCAACTCAGGATCTTCTATGATATCTTGCATTATTGAATACTTACACTTCAACTGTCAGGCTGTAGCTTAGTGAAACTGGATCTTCTCCTCTTTGCTGAAATGATGGTGCTTTACTCTGACTTTTAAATTTGATATAGTACATTTTCCTTCAGAAATATAATTACGAAAGGCAAGTGGAGTTGCTCTGGTCCCAGGTTTTTTTACCTGTTCGTAAATTAGGCTGAGGAACCATTCTTTTAATCCCTTGTGGGAAGTGAGCTTGACCTCCACAAATGGTAGCAAGTGTTTCAGTTTGTGGAGCTTGTCACAGCCATTTATATTCTGATTCTGATTTCTTCATTTTCCCCACCCATTTAACTCCTCCAGGCAGTTTTACCATACACTGCTTTATTCTTTTCCAAAGCCAGAAAAAGAGTAGATGCTTTCTTCTCTCGTTGTACCCTTTCCAACCAAAAATATATTGCTCTTCTAGAACTGTCTTGATTTTTCCTGTCATTGTAAGTGCACTGGCTTAAGTTTCCACCCATGACAGATCATTCTGGAAGCGTGTTGTTATTCTGTTCCTATTTTCAGAAATGTTATGACTTGTGTAGTGGTATGGTTGCTTGGTTTTGTCAGCTGCACTGATATGCAGATATAGAAAAAACGGTGTACGGATGACATTCGAGAAAAAATGAAGTACAAGAAATTAATTTAGCTTGTCCTTGAGCTGCAAATTTCTAATGAACATAGAGCAAGTGGCGTAATTGCTATATAATAGGCTAACTTGTTGGAAGCCTGGTAATTTAATATGATTACAAGTGCCCAGTGACAGGACCCGAGGGAATGGCCTGAAACTGTGTCAGGGGAGGTGTAGGCTGAATATTAGAAAGAAGGTTCTTCACCCAGAGGGTGGCTGGGCACTGGAGCAGCTTCCCAGGGAAGCGGTCACAGCACCAGCCTGACAGAGTTCAAGGAGCATTTGGACAACACTCTCAGGCACACAGTGTAATTCTTGGGGATGGTGCTGTGCAGGGCCAGGAGTTGGACTTGATGGTCCTTGTAGGTCCCTTCCAGCTCAGGATGTTCTGTGATTTTGTGAAAACAAGTTGAAATAATTGGAAGAATCCTTTATTTTTCATTTGAGATAATTGCATGAAAACCACAAATTCCTTTACCTGTGCTGGCAGCAGAGATTAAGGCAGCTTTCTACCCTTGGTAAATATCTCTGCCTAAAAGGAAGAAAAATGACAGATGCTCAGAAGTTTCTCAGGAATTACCATGGGCAGCTAAGAACTGTTTTGATCCAGTGACATTTGGAAGGATGAGAGATAGTCCAGGTGATGAAAGAGGTAGGCAGACCTCAGAACAGTCTAAACAGACTTAACCATACAACCTTGAGAAGAGCTATTTGTAGGGTGCTTGGTGAGAAGGACCTTGATGACAAAAACTGTCAATTTTTCTGATTCTCTGTATGTTCAAGAAAGCAGAATTCTTAGCTTCCTTTTTGGTACAAAGAACAGTGATGAAGACTAAGATTCTTCCCAAGTTTTCCTTTTAAAATCAAATAATCTGCATCAAATCCCACGCTTACATATCACACAAACCTTTTGCCGGGGTGGGGATGAAATTGATGCCTGCATGCAGTTTAGTCTCACAACTTGTGCAGGTAGCACATCACTACAGAAAAAGCAGTATTTGCATTAGATCATAACTGCAGTTTTACAGACTAATTAGCATTTGCTTTATGCCTTACAATACAGCTGGCTTATGCATTTTGCTGAATTTAGCAAATACATCCCTCTGGAGATGCTAAACTAGGATAAACTCTATAAATTATGAAGGTTTTACTAGCCCTTTTCTCTAGATGATCAGGGAACTAGGAATCTTCATCTATGTCGTGGTTCAACCTTACCCAGCAGCTAAGCCGCACTTAATTGCTTGCTCGCTTTCTCCTGGTGGGATGGGGGAGAGAACTGGAAATGTAAAAGAGAAAATGTGTGGCTTGGGACAAACACAGCTTATTAGGGAAAGCAAAAGCCATGCACACAAGCAAAGTAATACAAAGAATTCATTCACGGCTTCCCCTCATCAGACAGGTGTTCAGCCATCTCCAGGAAAGCTGGACTCCATCACACATAACAGTGACTTGGGATGACAAGCACCATCACTTCAAACAACCTCCTCTTCTTCTTCCTCCAGCTTTATATGCTGAGAACGACTCCATATGATATGGGATATCCCTGTGGTCAGTTAGGGTCAGCTGTCCTGGTGTCTCCTCCTAACTCCTTTTGCACCCTCATAGTCCTCACTTGTGGAGCATGGGCCTCGGCTCTGTGTGAGAACTGCTCAGAGATAGCGAAAACATCCCTGAGTAATCAGCACTGTTTCCTGTACAAATCCAAAACATAGCCCCAAACTGGCTGCTCTGAAGCAAATTAACTCTGTCCCAGCTAAACTCAGCACAATCCAGCTGATCTACGACTGAGATATATAAAGTATATAGTTTGGGCAGTGGCAGGGGAGGAATGTTTATCCAGTTACTTAAACATTTTCCCATGAGAGTTATGAGACTAGAGTTATGAGACCAGAATTTTCCCACCATGAACTCTTACATCATTCCCAAAAAAGACACAATCAATGAGGGAGGATTTGAGAAATGATAATAATGCTTTTTAGCACATCATTCCCAAGAGATAAACCCCAGGTAGCTCTGTGGCTGGAGAGGATTATATTTTCATCTCTACCCAACCACCTCTATGCTCAGAGGATGTCTCACGGCATAAAACAAGTCTCACTGAGGAAAAAACTGTTGGGAGCCAAGCTGGCCTCAGCAAGAGGTCAGTTTAATCTGGAGAATGCAATGGCCTCGTGCAAGACACAGAAGAAAACAAGGCCCTGAAAAGTCCTGTAGATCATACAAGTAATGAAAATTGAATTGAACAGTGTGAAATTAATGAGAGAAACTGGCAAATATTTTGGTAAAATAGGGAACTTTTAATATCCTTAAAATTACTATTAGCAGGTGGCCCAGTTTGAGCAAATTATACATCAAAAATCACTGTCGTCAACTTCCAGAATTTTTGTGACAGAAATCTGGCAGTGCTGTCTCAGTGCTGTTGGAAACAGAAGAAGAATTGACGCAGGGAGAACCACTCAGTGTAAGAACGACTAGAGTTTATTTCTACACCAGAAATTACAGTATTGAAAACCTGTTTCAAAAATAGTAAAGGTGAAGGTTCTTGTAATAGCTTGCTACAGCATGTGTTCCTTGAGGTCTTCAGGGATGACATATAGTGCCTAGGTAGCAATTGTAATGGAAAATAACAATGATGTTAAAATCTTGGGCACGTTTAGACTGGTTGTGAGTCTAATCAAAATGGTGAATGATTAAGTCAGATGTTGCTGTGTGAATACACTGTTGGCTCACGGAGCTCTACTTACGTAATATATAAGTACATAAAATGCCTTGAAACTCTCCAGAGTGTGCTGCAAAAAGACACTTGAGGAAAATCTAACAATTACTGGCAAATATACATGCCCCATTGGCTTTCTAACGTAGTCGTAACACTGGCATGTCAGTGGAAACTCACTGAAATGGAGAGGGCCAATAGACACCTCTTCAGTAGCCCACCAGTAAAAGAAAGAAATACTCAATGTTTCAGCATAAAAGACAGAAACACTCAGTGTTTCAGCATCTGAAGAGCTGCTTCAGTTTCATAACAGCAGCTGCGAAAACTAAAATATGTAAAAACATGAGAGAACTACTGATAAAGCTGGGAGAATAACGGCAAGAGCAAAACAGCTTAACAGGAAGCAGCAGAAGAAAGAAAACTGAAGGAAGCTTCATGAAAGCTAAATAAGTGAAGAGACAAGCAGTTTCTAAAAAATGTCCTGAGCTCCATACAGAGCCACTAAGCAGGCCAGCAGGAGTGGCCGGAAGGTCCATAGTCTGCTTGCCACTTTCTACTGTCTGACACAGAAAAGTTCTGCAGGTGCAGAGATGTACAGGTTGGTTTCATGCATGTCTTACTAGCTCGGGTACCAGACAGGAATGTAGCTAAGTTGCTTTGAGAATCAAAGTGCGGAGACAACACAGGCACTTTCCCATGACTCTGAACTCAGGCGAATGGCAGGAACCCATCAGGTGCAAATAGGTTTCTACACATAACTCACCCAGATGTGTCTAGACCACGCTCCATCTGCACTGAGGAGCATAGTGCCGTAAGGAGCCCAGAAATACAACACTGAAGTGCTTCTTCATAGAGATGACATGCATGATTCCATGATGCCCTTCCACTTACGGCTGTCTCCATATGGACTAAGGTAGTGAGCTTTGTGTGGCAGTTTAGATGCTGGTAGGCCTCACTAGCTTGGGCACAAGCCGTACTCACAGGGCGTGGCACCTGCCAGTGCTAACTTTTTTTAGAATTAGAAGTGAGATGCACCTCACCCTAGCTGCACTATTGTTTCCACACTGCTAGCCATGAAGAGGGTGACTGTAGTAAGCAGATGGATTTCTTTGGATTATTTTAATTATTATGAATGCCCTGATCTGTCTAAAATATTACTCAATGCAAAAAAAATTTGTTCTTCAAGAAAAGAAATCAAAATATATTGCTAGATGCATTCCAAAACACCTGAATGCGTAATATTACAGGAACAGCAAGAAAAAAATAGTCACTTATCTATATAGGCAATGAGCAATGAATGTCTAAGCAACAAATCACCTTCATAAATTAGGAATATCTCTCTCAGAAATATATGCTTTCAGTGCAGACTTCATACTTTTTTGGTGAGGGGGCATGGAAAAACCACTAGGATGTCTATTGAGAAAGACTGGTTTATTCCAAAGTAAATGATCCTACGAAATCCTCAGAGAATACTCTTCTTACAATATCAAGGATTCTAACTAGGACAAGCCCACATCAGCATCAAGCGCAGCAAGACAATTGAAAGACAGATTTAGGACATCATCAATATGACTTCTATAACAAGTGATGATATGGATGCCATCTGGAAAACACAGAAAGGGAGTTGGATATGGATGAGCTTCTGTCAAAGTTACTCTCTATTTTTTTCCTGCTATTTTTTGTGCAAGTTCCTAGCTGTGACTATTTTTTGTATAATAAAAATCCTCATAATCTTAGCACGCTTATGGGTGGAGAAGTTCTGAGAGTTAAGGGCTTTGGGGGAGCAAATGTTTAGTTCTGCAAGGTTTCAGAGATAGGTTTTAATCTGTCTGGAATTGCCATCATTTGTCATGATGTATCCTAACAATTTCGAAACACATTTTTCACTGCCATGAACAGCAGAAAAGCTGTAAAAAGGTTGCGGGTTCCAGAGTATATTGTAGCTTGTTCTTATGATCAGGTATACTTTAGTAACTTGTACTCCTATAGGTCCCACAAGTACTTAACTTGTCTATAAGACAAGTCGTTCCTGCCCTGCCTGGTTGTATATGCATGAATTTCCTTCTGAGGCTGGCACACCTGGGTAATTTAATTTGACTTAGTTTTTCTTTGTAACACTAAGATGGAAATCTAATCCTTTTAAGGAAGAGCACCTCCTTTTATCACTTTCAAATTCACAAGCCCCTTCAAACTTGTCATCTTCCTGTTGGCAAAAAAGGGACCCTGCAAGCTGTAGTGGTAACAATCCCCGACTTACTGTAATTGCTCACTATAGCTGGTTGCAAGCTATATTTCTTGTTCTCATTGAAATCTTCATAAAATAAGTAGCTGTTGAGGCCTGCAATATAGAAAATTTATGTGCTTAGGTTCTCGTAAATTCAGGTCCTGGTTAACCTCTTTGTCAAAAGGGAGACATTTGCACAAGGTAATTGACCTATCTATTGGTAAGCTGATACTAACAGAGGGCAGGCCAGGTGGCCAGCCTGGACTCTCCAAAGCACAGTGGCAGATCGCAAGCTAATGCTATCTGAGACAGTGTTTCACAAATTGGGCAGTCATAAATTAGGACTGTGTTTAGAACTGAAGTGTCATGACTGTGGGATACAGGATGTCTCCAGAAGTGTGTTTATATTCAGCTGAATCACTAGTGTGCCAAAGAAATTCATTGGAAAAGCTTTGCTGTAAACAGCAGGTTGTAGCTCAAGGGATAGTGCCAGAGCACACAGCTTGTCAAGGGAATCAGCTCCTGACTCCAGCCAGCTGCAGACATGTCCTGGCAGCTCCTGGCTGAACAAAACAAGGAGAGGACTTTGGGAATCTCCTTAAACACAGATAGCAAATAATGTTTGGTGTTGCTCTGTTTCTTTTTGTTTGTTTTCTGTATCTACTTTCTAGTTTCTTAATTTATTTTGCTTTTCGTCTGGTCATCTGGCAGCTGTCACCTGGCTTGGTAAATACTTTCAGCAGAAGCTGGCAATAGTTCAGGTGGCCTGACTTCAAAGGAGAGCAATGTAACAAATATCCACTAAATTGCACCTAGGCATTAAGCCACACATGCTTAAATTAGACTCTCCTGCTACGTTCTGGAAGGAAGTTGTGCAAGGAGAAGCTATGAAAGAAGAGATGCCTTCTAAGCAAGTCAAACTAGGAGAGAAGCCAGCTTAATACTGGCTAGATAAAACATGAAATGTCAATGAAAAAAAAAAAAAAAAGGAGGAAAAGAGGTGGAAGTTGAAAAACTGTAACAAAAAGCAAGAAAATCAGTCAACAATGCAATGAAGTTGTTGACTAAGAAGCAGATGGCAATAAATTGGGGCAGCTTCTAAGAATCCTAGAACTAAGATAAGGAAGCTCAGCACCATGAAATATGATGATCTGATACCTGAGGGCAGGCGGATATTCAGGTACTTGAAAGAAGTTCTTATCAAAAAAGTTCAAGTTGGTCATTTAAACAAATGCAGAAATTGAATTCTTGCATACAAAACACAGTGAAGTTGATACTACAACAACAGAAGATGGTGGAAAAAGCACGGGGAGTGCTTTGCTTTGCTGAAGGTGGGTCTCCAGCATAAACCAGCAGAAGCCCAGCTCACCCTGCACAGGCCAAGACATGTGCCAGTCATATTGAATCTGCTCTGCGTGTAGGCGGGAGTGAGAGAGAGCCTCACTCTCCTGGGGGCAGGAAGAGGATCTTGCCTCCTCCAGTCTAAGGTTATGAACCCAGTAGGACACTTTCAGTTAAAAATACTGGAAACTTCCTCACATGAACAGGAAATATGCTCTCTCTTTGGCAAAGACACAGCAGATCCTTAGAGAAGGCTGCCAGAAAGCAATTACTTGGGTTAAGCGCACAAGCTACGTCTGAGATGGGGATATTGCTCAGTGTATTTAGCAAATTAAGTTATTTCAAGGTAATACAAATAGAAACAGATTGCTCTTTTTTAAAGGGTGGTAAAGAAGGAAGAAGCACTGGATTCTGTCTTTCATGAATCAGAAAAAAATGACTTGGCTGAAAGAGGCAAGTAAATTACTGAAGGTATGCCTGAATGTGAGTAGCAATGGACATACCTAAAGTGTGATAGTATCCCATTTCCATTTTGCCCACCAAGAGATTTCTTGGACTGTGTTTGTCCTCTCTGACATGTATGGACAATACACAGATGCCTTTTTGATGTCTTTAAGGACTCCTGGTAGGAAAGCACTAGATCTGAAGATGCATGGCCAAAGTCTGCCATCATCACTTAGCTGGAATTTCAAAACTTTTATAAAATGTGAACTAGTTCAGACAGGGCAATGCAGATTCAACCCAGTCTTGACGGGTGAAATGTTCCAGTTCGGCAGTAAGCAGAACACAAAGGGTTCATGGAGCTGTGTCAGATTAGTTTAAAAGGTAAATACAAAGATGAGAGAGGACAAACCTGCTCCAATTTGACATTCCCAGTGCAGACATCTGCTTTGGCATTGGGCTCTCTCTGCAGTCAACTGAGAGCAACAGATGTTTCTGGGCATGACTCATCCCATCCAAAACCTGGTACTTGTGCAAACAAACTGCACCTTGAGATTGCCACTTTCTCTCCAGTGACTGAGGAGGGTAGACAGGGTGATCAGCTCAGCTGCAAATGCTTCCTACATAGGTGCACAAAAACAAGCTAGAAGATTAAGTGGGTGTTGTACCAGAAGACTTACAGAGGTTCCTTCCAGCCTCAACCATTCTGTGAAGCTCAGGCCAAGTGCCAACATGTAAAATTGGAGCAGCCAAAGGCAACTGCCCGTCAGGTCACCCAAATTAGCTGTAAGTCCAGTCTTGTCCAGCATTTGAAATGAAAACAAGATGGGCGTGAGGGGTCAGAGATATTATCCCTTAATTTACTTACCTGGGTGAAAAAATGCAAACTTTGACAAGAGAGTATGTGCAGGGGCTCATTGTATGATTGTCAGAAAAGCAAAAGAAAACTTACTGGAGTATCTGTCTTGTTACTGACAGCCTTAATTTTGTTAAGATATTGATCTGTGTGCCATTAGCCATTTTTCAGAAGAGATCAACTGAAATTGTGACTCTTGGAAACAGAATAAACAACTTTTTATATTCTGGGATTTAACCAATTACGAAATAATATTTTTTTTTTATCCTTTGTGACCAGAGAAACAGATGCTGAACTGATGTCCAGCCACTGAGGAATATAAAGTGCCTCGGACTGGAGGAAATAAATGTGCAGCTGCCATAGGAAAAGGGAACAACAAAAAATGGCATGTTTCTGAGGAGACTATGATGGCCAAAGAAGGAACTAACTTGGAAAAGATCACCTTATTTGCCTGAAAGCCTCATTCTGCCACTAGTTTCTGGAAATAGATCAACTCAGAGGAGTAAGTATAATCATCTCCAAGCCGTTTATGAGTCTGAGATTAAAGTGGGTTGGTGGGGTGTGAAGAAATATGGAGGTGTGAGGAAAAGAAAGTGCTCCTCTGCGACTGCTGTCAAATACAGCATCCAACTGCCCATAGGCTGATTGCATTACAGAGGAAATGTAATACATTTTGTAATCATCCCAGGATTTTGTTTTCAGTATTCTTTAGGTTTGCGTTTTAATGAAATTGTCTAAGCCCTCCAGGAGCATCTTGACTTGTGACGGCCATAATTCCCACCCAAAAAAACCCCTTAAAAATTCCTCCATCCTTTTAATGAATTTGGGAAAGAAAAAACCAAACCAAACCAAACAAACAAAAAGCCCACAAACAAAAATCAAACAAACAAACAAAACTCCAAACAAACAAACAAAAAACCAACCAGAAGTAACCTTTCTCACTTGTCCAAAACACTGCTTAGTAATAGCAAGTAGCCTGGACAGGTGGACTTCCATGGCAGCTGTTTTGGACTAATGGCTGCTCAGAAGAAAAGGTTTATATTACTTTATGTGCCCTTTCTCTTTTCAGCACTTTCAGCCTTGAGGATTTTATGAGTAAATCCAAGGAAAATACTTGGGTGTACAGTGACAATATCAAAAATGTACATTTACTAGACAAATAAATTTTGTTAAATAAGCCAGGATCATGACAATGAGAAAATTAAGGGGAGAAGGAGAAGAGGAAAAAACAAAATGTCAGAATTCTTGGTGACTATTGAAACTACTCCTTGTCCGACTCCAAAACAGATAGAGAGAGGAAAAGGAATGCATTAGGTTGTCATCGGCAATTTTATTTTCAACCTCTTTATTACTTTCCTGGTATGGTCAGTTCACGAGGCATCTGATTCTTCACTTTGCTATCCAGTTTGAAATCAGGTAATCATGAAAGGTAATACCTGTATCTTTTAATGTGCTAAATGAAGCAAACTGTCTTATGTGGCAAGGAAGTAGATGATCTAACAGGTGTATTTAGTATTTTAGTATTTTAGTTTTTTAGTTCCTCGCAGAAGTATTTTCTCATGTTCCTAGCCAAAGGAACGTGCCATGTTCATGGCTGTCAACAATTGCTGTCCTGGAGGAGCAGACAGGCTTTGCTGCTGGTCAGCACCTCCAAGTCCCATGTATAAGATGAATTAAGGAACAGCAGCAGATGTCACAGCACAATCAATGCAAACTAGGAGTAAATCTCATAAACATGGACTCCTGCTCACTACATCAGCAAGGACATGGTGTGGACACCAATCACTTTGAAATCACTTTGTCCCAGATCTTGCAATGCCTCCAGTCTATCTGACTCTACCTTGAACAAGCGCAGCATCTCCAGGCCTGGCCAGTGAATTTTCTGTTATTTGATGCACTCAACTCTAAAGTCACTCACACAAACACACAGGGAAAAAAAAAATCACGAAGTAATGCTTTTGTGGTAAAAGCATTTCAGGAGGAGCCCACAGCCCTCCAGAAACTAGAACAGCAAAAATTTTTAAATCAATAGATACTTCTTTTCAGCACACTTTAATAGTCTCAATTATTTAGCTGGTTTTCCATCTCGTCCCAAAGCACATTTACAAGTTTGATTGTTTCTTTCCCTCTCATATTTGCTGTGATGTTGTCAGCAGTTACAAATGCTAGGCAAAAAAAGCATTACAAATGCTAAACCACATTTATGGATTCTCACATCCTAGCCCTCTGCTGCTTCTGAAATTGGGGCCTGTCCCCTTCTCATCAGGGGTTGCTGTGGACTCTCTCCGGGGATGGCAAAACCACCGCTTCCATCTTCAGTGGGCCTAGTTCAGATTTACTACTCCATCCCCTCACCTTCAAACATGACTCCCTCTTTTAATTTTTATTGTCTGGTTTCTCTTCTGGCTGCAGTTGTTTTAAGCAAATGAAAAATGAAAAAAGCAAGGGTGGTAGGTGCTGCTTTAAATGGAGTGCCCCCAGATCTGCCCCTCAAGTGAATCCTGCAAAGGTTAACCTGCATGACTGTTGTAAGTGCAGCTGCTGTCACAGGAGCCTGGAAAGACCAGCCTCGTGACCCATTTTAAACACACAATCCCTGATCCATGGCAGAAATCTCATTATGGACATTCATTTTTTTCAAGAACTGCTGAGGAGTGGGTAACAACATATCTTCAAATTAAATCCAGTTCAATAAATAGCACAAAATTAAATCATTCAAGGTCTCGTCTGCCTTGAGCTATACTTAAGCCCTGTGCATGATTAACAGATTAGAATGTGAAAAAAAGCAGCTTAATCTGTCCACTGCAGAGATACTTTTATTCCCCTGTGCTACAAATTGTTTTCTCTCTAGATACGACACCAGTCTGCTCTGCCTGTAGGCCTGAGCAGATGGTGTGGCTAGAGGAGCACTGAATTTCCAATTTACCCTGAAACCTGGATAGTTGTATTTTGTCTTTTTAATGATGATACTGTTTTCAATCCTTGCAAAGAAGTATGTATTTGTCTGTGTTTCACTCATTACAGTAGTATTCCCAGTCAAGATCAACACAAACAAATGCTGAGAGGCTCAGATTGGTCCCAAGCCATGCAGGAATTCAGTATAAAAGAAAAGGTAATGGCATCCAGATAACCCAAATCCTACCTTCATACCTTATCTGTAACAACACACTATCTGCTATGTGGCTGTCACTTAAGCATCCTTTAAATTAGCACTTTATATTTGGACATTTAAATACTAAATATTCCTCACTATGAACTCCAATTAATTAACAAAGCCAGCATTCTAAGTGTTTATTCTCTTAAATGGAGCCTGCTTTTATTTTTCTTATAAGGCTGCATAGCTGTATGACTACACCACTGCACTTCAAAGAAAAGTAACTAAAGTAGAATAATATACAGCTCAATCCAACAGAATATAATCTAAATTCTTCTGGCACAGCAGGACCATGTTTCACTTTCAGCAGAAACTGAGAGGTGAGAGGGCTCAGCCTTGTGCAGGATGAAGCCATTTGCAATATTACATATGCTGTGCATAGCACTGATGACAAAGAGAATCTGGCACACACTGAAACCGCACTCAGGTCTCAATTAGAAATATCAGTGATATTCCAGGCTCAGGTGCCTGGAATATCACTGCAAAGCCTTTGGCACTTAAATAACCAGAAAAGCGTTGTCATCATTTGCATTTCATAGCTGAAACTCACTTAAATATAGGGACATATCAGAATAGCAATGAGACATGCTGGTAAATTCATGTATTTTAAATATGAAAAAGTCCACCCTGCTGTAGCAGGTGACATTTTACAGTTAGCTCTGATACCCTCCTTCAGTCATGCCAGCTACTTCCAGCAGATGTTTTCTGCCAAAGTGCCTGAACAAATTAGAAACCTGCTGGCACAGGGGATTTTACAAATTGAGCAGTGGGATTTTAATTTAGTGATTCTCTTAAATATAACACCCTTAAACCCCTATGTGGGCTTACAAGCTACATGGCCAAGTCAGACTTGCCTCAGGTGCAAAATCCCAATGACAATCAGCCTGCACCAGCTATAAAAGCAGTGGGCTAGTGAGTATCACTGCAGGGTGGTGGTATGTCACCTGCAGCTGCTGAGGCACAGGCTCATGTGAGAAGAGAAAAGCTGTTCTAGGAATAGGTTTATCTGTGTTATGGTTTCCTTTTGGTAAGGTTTTGTGCTGTTTTCCTCTATTGAGAGTTCAGAAATGAGTCAGGTGATACACGACCCAGTTTTGAACAGGAAGGTTACCCCAACTTGCTATGCTACTGTGAGCATGAGTAGTCTTCTGATTTTAAGTACAACTAAAGAAAAGCAGAGTTAATTAAATAAATCATTAGTTCTTTGTTATAAGTTTTCAATGAACTGATGTTTAAACAGCAAGCTTTGTTGTGTTAGACGTTTTTTCCTAACACTAGTTTCTGTAGTGACTTCTACTAAAACAAAGGGAATGTGGTTTTAAGACCATTCAGTATGATATGGCTGTGCTGAGAAATTAAAAACCTGTTTGTATGTGTCATACTAATTTTCTGAGGAAATATATCAGAACAGCAGTCTATAACATTGAAAATTGTGAGAGCTTTTTCAGATGCTTGCATAAAAATAACTGCATTTTTAGTGCCCTGCTTCAAACTTAAATGGCCATGATTCTCATACCTGACTGATCTGTAAATCTTGGAGTCTGGATTGTGCAAAACCCCTAAAAAATAATTGAGTCTGGGACATCTGATACTTGAGGAGAGACTGACTTTCCAGACTCCCCAAAACAGAAAATCACATGAAAACATCCCAATGTCAACAGCAAAGCCTCCCAGATTCTCTCCAGTTCACCCTGAAGCAGCAAGAAAACATCATTTTATGTGATGAGCTCATTGCCTGCAGTGCCGGACTCTGCCCTTCCAGAATTCCAGGCGCTGGGGTAAGTCAGTGAGCCTCAGGTTTTCCCACTTTTTATTTTCAGTCATTTATTATCATTGCCAAAGGGACACCCATAGCCATGTTCCTACTCTTTTCTTGTTACAGCAAGGGCACTGAAAGCTTTGCACAGGCCAGGTGCAAGACGCCTATGTCTACACACAGCCCAGCCAACATCAGCAACCAAAGAGACACAGCCAAAAAGATTTGCCCCAAAATCTCAGCATCTTTCAGACATGTCAAATTTGCTGTGAACGTGCTGATCAGCTGGGCTCCAGCAGTTGGTCTGAATATGTCCAACTAAACATTTTAAGTTTGCCCAGCATGGCTGGAAAGGCAACAGTGTTGGCCACCAGAAGTTCAAAGACTGCAGAAGCTCAGAGTATATCAGCAGCACTCCAGCCAGAGCTGCAGGGAGGTCCCCAGCTGCACTGAGTGATTTTTAGAGTTGAATGTTGTATGGCTGGTGAAGGGAAAAAAAATCTTTCAGTAAGGCAGGAGAGTGTAGGTGAGGAAATTTTTCCCCAGATTTAAGATGATCCAAAATATTTTCATAAAGAGAATCTGTGAACAATTCTTTGCATCTAAAGTAACCTAGAGATTTGAGACTGTTGTGTACTCTTGTTTAATTAATGTTTGTTACAAGACCTACTGAAACTATTTTTCTCATGTTTATGTTATAAAGGCTCTGTAATAGTAATGTGAGACCAACAGGAATAATCCATCTGCATAACAAAAACTGAAAGGATATCTGTAACTGATTTAATTTTATTGTGTTTCAACCACTAAATACATCTTTTTACATCAGAAATACACAATAAATTGCATTTCTGTCAATAGGTAACACAGATGAGTACACCACTCTATCAAAATGAAACTATAGCTGTTTCCTGTTATTAAGCTTTTGACTCTTGCAGCCACATCCAGACTTTGGATCTAGCAGCGCATCCTTCCAAGGATGTTGCTTCTGGAGTGATGCAGGCAGACAAAGAAAGGGAAAAGAGCAGACAGTTAAAACAAGCACAAGAACTGCAAGGTGCAGACAGGAAATACCCTTTCTGGTTTTAAGTAATTCGGTTTAGTTTGTTATAAAACTTATATTGTTCAAAAAGACACGGAGAAAATGAGTCCTTTTTGATTCCCGAACTTCAAAATTACACATCTTATAATGCTAATAGAAAGACAGCAGTTCAATTTGATTGGCAAATTAATTGGGATTGAAATATTAGCCGTGTGCTCTTTCATTTGGACTGTTTGTTTTTTTTTTTCCCCGAACTGAAATAGATAAACATATTTTTAATTTTACAATCCTTTTCTGCTTTTCATTTCCTATAAATACCGTTCAAGGTTTTTTGGATTACAGTGAAAACCTATGTATTTCTGTAGCTGAGAGGATACGTACCTACTGACTGCTGAGGGTACTGATGACTGACACATATCCATCATTTGAAAATTTGAGATTTGTCACTATTATTACTAAACACATCAATTTATTTTAAATTTCTTGACAGTCTTCCCATTCAATGGCAGCAGAAATTGAGACAGCATTCAGCAAAGCCACAACTTTGGTGTTGACACCAGTTTTACTTTCATCAGGAGACATTTGGAGGCATCACTAATTAAATCAGAAAAGACAAATGCTTTTTACTAGAGTATGTTGTTGGACAGAAGGAATTGTGGTTGAGGCAGTAAAACTCCATCCTGCAACATGCCGGGCTGGAACTCAGATCACAGGAAGCTCTAATTTGGGCCATGTAGGGAAGGAAAACAGGTCTCTTAACACAAACAGAGATAATTTTAATTACTTTAATTGTTTTTGCAGGAGCCCTTTAAAGAGAAACTCAGTTTTTTAGGACTCCCACAGTCTAAAGGTAAGTCAACGAAGTAAATAGACACAGTGCATCTTAGATCCCAGACAAAACATTTAAGCAAATGGATCTATTTGACTTCCTTGCAGAATAACTGTCAGTATTCCCCAGAGGAAGAAGGATGGCACTGAGAAATCCCTAGGCTTCATCTGAACCCTTGAAGTCAGTAAAGCCAAACTACTGTGAAAAGTGGTGATTTAGATTTCCCTACAAAACCCTTTTGATGGTACTATAAGGCGCAGTACATCAAAGCCCAAGATACTCTTGAATAAAGGAAGTTCATACTGAAAAGGAAAAAAAAAAACCAGTTTTATAAAAGCAAGAAACAAAATGGATCAAGAATGAAGGAACTGACATTAAAGAGTTTTGCAAAGTACCAGGCATGGCTCAATTGACTGATATCCTTGATAACTATCAGTAATTCAGGATGCCAGGGTGCAGGAGAGCTGGATGAGGGCCATGTACTCCTGACCAAGTCTGTGTTTTCAGGTGTCCCTCAGGAGATGACTTAAACCAGGGCCTCAAGGAAGGTCCTCAGTGTTCCGCAGATGAAAGTCTGCTATGGCTGAGTTACTCAAGAGGCAAGGTCATACCACTGCTAAGAAATGCCTTTATTTCAAGTCATTCTACAGACCATGAACTTGGGTAAAACCTCTTTGGCAGATTATCACCAAGACCAAGCAGATAAAACTCACAAATAACTAAAATGTAAAGCAACCATTTAGCTCCCTATTTAGGCTAAGTTTGGAAGCAGGCATGACTCTTCATGGTGAAGTTATTTGATCCAGTCCCCATAATCAAGAGGACACCCCACCCCCTTTGCAAAACAGCTGTGTGTGCATCAAGGAGACTCAGAGAAGACAGACCCTTGCCATGTTGGTATTACATTTTCAAGGAGATATACAGACAACAACCCACTAGTATGTTTCTACTTTTTCAGCAACTCTGAGTGAGTACAACTGGGAAAGCCTGGCCCCTGTCAGCAGCAACTCAGCTCAGATGTTGGTGGGTGTCAGCAAAGGGACTCTCGGCAGAAATGAACGCCAAAGGTGCAGAAAATTGTCAGTTACAAAATGCTGAGCCCTTGAGGGCACCCACTGTCCCTGCCAAATCCCATGGGGCTCCCCCACCCTCCTATGGTCAAAGATCCCATTTCAGCCCAGCCTGTACCCATTGGCCAGGTAAGGTCCCCATTGGAGTTAGCTTGCTTGAGGTAACTTACCTTCCTCAGAGCTCAGATGGAGGCAGCTGTGGCAACAATTTCAAATACTTAAAATATTAGAAAATTTAGCAAAACTTTCTTCCTGCTTTGCCAGTAGTCTTGCAGTGTTTTCATGGGGTATTTCCCAATGGTAGGTTGGAGGAGAAATCATAAATAAAAATCTCCACCCAGTAAAACCACAAAGTATGACTATTTCTCAAAACAAAATGTAAAGTAGGGGCATTTCACCACAGTACCAAAACAAACACGAACAGTCCTCTGTAGATCCTGCCTGGGCAGCTGCTTCAGCTTCAAATGGATCAATACTTTTCCTTGAAGGCTGGGTGACAGGACCATCCAGCAAGAGGATAAACAAAAAAAAGCCCATAGGTAAGAGGACTGAAGACAGTGAAGGAAGGACAAAGGAAAAATCAACCACCACTGACAAGAAATAGAACAAAAGAAACTAGAATAAAGTTTCCTGTAAGCAGAGCAGAGGTATAGGGAGTTCGAATTCATGCTCCAGCCTTGGCCATTCCTCATGGCCAGCAAGCTGGAGCAGCCTGATTTGATGACCAGCAATACCTACATGCTCTTCTCCATACAGCAAAGTCCAGCAGCTAATAAATAGTGTGTGAAATCTGCCTGGATAGCTGATCAGGTTTTCCCAGAACATTTCCGTAGTCAGCCCAATTCTTCTGAGAGAACCTGAGGAGTATTGCAGAAACTGTGCTGAGATCAGCTTGAAGTTTTCAGGATGTATTTGAATATTTTCTGTTTGAGCTGCATAGTTGAAATAAATTTTTGCAGCAGCTCTGCAATTGCATGTAACTTTTTTTATTGTTGTTCAGCAAGAACAGTTATCTCTCCTTAGTAAATCAGCCTCTAAATCCTGTAATGACCTTTTACTGTGTGTTTTTTTCCTGTTCACCCACTTGTTTCATGAGCTAGGCTTGTGTGTTTTCTCTTCATTTTTCTGATGGGTATAAGAGTGAAGCTACTGAAGAGCAGACGATTTTTGTGCTAAAGCTTTAGTGAATTTTGTGAGGCAATTTTCACAGTCATATAAAACCTGAAACAGCATTGAATTGTCTATGTAGCTAAAGTAACAAAGAGCCTGACAATTAATATTTGCATACCAAAAACCACCCAGGGAAAACTTAAGCAGTCTCGCTTTACAGAAAGCAGCGTACAAGTTCTTTGCTGGCAGAGGTTTACAGTCAAACCAAAACGGTGTTTAAACGGTGTTTAAAGCACACAGGCAGAGGGATGCCTCACTAAATAAATGGTGTGCTGCAGGTACATAATTGTGCTATGATTGCTTTGGACAAGTTTTGTAAAGCTTGTAGTGAAGGCCCAAAGCAAGAGACCACCACCAATTTTCAAATCTGCTGCACTCATTAGACATCTGAAAAAAGAAATTGTGGACTGCTGACTACCGTTCCAGTCGGAAACCCCCAATTAAGAGCATAACAAGCCAGCCCAGAGAAGACTTCTTCATTAATAACCAATAATGACAGGCAGGGAGTTAAACTGGTTTCAAGAAGTTCCAGGAACCCAGGAATTTCCCAGAATCAATACTTTTTTGCCTGCTAACATTTTCCTCATAAAATTTAAATAATCTAGCACAAGCATATACAAGATTAATTTTCAAGTGAATTATACATTCTGGCATTTGTCTTTCTTCCATACAGGCACAGTAATGTCTCCTGGGAATAATTTGCAAAAATAATTCAGAAATTCTGAATTTGCAAAATTATCTTTAGAAAGCTTGATGCGACATATTTATAAAGTAGGTGCAGTGGTTGAGCACTCAGCATTTTCATTTGCATATGCCAGTACAGATTTGCACATATGACTGAAGTGAATAAAAAGGCAGATAGATGCTCAGTCCAAAAATTATATTCTGTGCATGAAAGTGTTGCCTTAGGAAGCTGCAGGAGAATTGCAAGTATTTTGTTACAATAGCTATCAGAGTGGTTACTTCAGGGGGAAAAAATCCCCTGTTAAAAACAAGTCTTAAATTTTCTAGTTCATTTCTTCGCTTGAGTGAACTGTGAAAGAATTAGTTCCCTAATTATGCCAACACAATGGCTTAACTTGTTGAGTTGCAAAAGCTTGCTGTTAATCAGCATCTCTAATTCAGTAATAGTAAGCCTGTGACAATGAGAGAAAACAGAAAAAGATTCACAGATCCTGCCATTAAAGACTATTATTTCCCACACGTTTTAGTATAGAGGCAGTTCTTGTACTCAAAGCTGTGAGACCCCAAACACATTACCATAGGAATAATTTTACTTTGGCAGCTACTGTTAATTGCCAGGCAGTGTGATGGAGGTGCTGGCTATTGGTGTAGTGTAAGTGTTTCTGGGCTGTGAAAGAACTGTCTTTCTGCTAATGAGACAACAGAGTCCACTCTACAGGAGAGAGGCTTAAAGTCTTCAGATTAGAGTCATCCTTGGCGGCATTTAGGAAGACTCAAGTTACATTAGCATTGAGTTGGATCACGGAATAGATGCTTTTTTCTTTTATTGTTGCTGTTTTATCTGAATTTACACTGTAATAAATAACAACAAACTTCCTTCTGAGCTTCCTCTTGAATCTCAACAAATTCATAAGCTTGCTTTGCTCTGCCTTCCACCTCCTGCATTTTCTTATTGCATTTCCTAGTAGCATTTTCTATCATCTTCAATGATGGCATTAGCTTCCTTTCTTAGAGGAAGTTAGAGGAGCTCACAAGATCACTGATGACATAACCATGTTTTAAATTTAAAAAAACCCCAAACCTTCCTGCTTCCTTTTTTTTTGTTTTTTGCCATTTCAATACTCAGATCTCACATTCTTGGAAAGCCACAGACAATCCCCACTCTGACAATTACAGTGTAGTATATTAGTTATATCTTAATTTTTAAATAAATCAAAAGCAGAAATAAAATGTCTGCTTCTCTTGGGTGCAGAAGAGCTCCCCTAGCTAGGTACCCATCAGGCTGCAGCTGGTTCAGCAATGCTGAACTAGGCTATCAAGCATCCCTTAGCCCAAACACAGGCTGCAGTGCTGAATTTGGCTTAATCTGAACACCTTCTCAGCTCACTCTGTGTCCAGCTTTTATGTCAGGAAACAGAGAGCAGCAGCATGCCTAACTTTACAATTTTACCAGTTCTTAAGGATAACTGGAGAAATCTGGGAGAGAAGGGAGCAATGCATCCCCTCCCTTCCAACTCCACACATGCTGTTGGTCCCCAAACTCAACTGCCAGCTCCCCTCAGTCTGAGGGGTACAGAGGAATCTCGTGCCTTTCTGTGGCTCCTGCTCTTTTGCAGAGCCATTGGGTGGTATGAGTTGCATGGTGGCCATGTGATTGTATTAACCAAAACCTGAAGCTGTACAGAAGCACAGAATATGCTAAGCTGGAAGGGACCCTCAAGGATCATCAAAGTCCAGCTCCTGGTCCTGCACAGAACCATCCCCAAGAGTCCCATCATGTGCCTGAGAATGTTGTCCAAATGATTCTTGAGCTCTGTCAGGCTTGGTGCAGGCTTTGACTACTTCCCTGGGGAGCCTGTTCCAGTGCCCAACCACCCTCTGGGTGAAGAACCTTTTTCTAATATCCAGCCTAAATCTCCCCTGACACAACTTCAGGCCGTTCCCTCGGGTCGTGTCCCTGGTCACCACAGAGAAGAGATCAGTACCTGCCGCTCCTCTTCCCCTCATGAAGATGTTGTAGAAGAGACTGAGGTCTCCCCTCAGTCTCTTCTTCTCCAGGCTGAACAGACCAAGTGCCCTCAGCCACTCCTCATGTGACATCCCCTCAAGGCCCTTCACCATCTTCAATGCCCTCCTTTGGACACTCTCTAATAGTTTTATATTTTTCCTATATTGTGGTACCCAAAACTGCACACAATATTCAAGGTGGGGCCACCCCAGTGCAGAGCAGAGCGGGACAATCCCCTCCCTTGCCTGGTTGGTGATGCTGTGCCTGATGCGTCCCAGGACACAGTTGGCCCTCCTGGCTGCCAGGGCACACTGGTGAAGTCAACTTGCCATTGACCAGGACCCCCAGGTCCCTTTCCATGGTGCTGCTTTCCAGCATCTCATTCCTCAGTCTGTCCATACATTCTGTCCCATCCCAGGTGCAGAATCCTGCACTTCCCCTTGTTGAACTGCATACTGTTGGTGATTGCCCAGCCCTCTGATTTGCTGAGGTCTCTATGCAGGGCCTCCCTGACTTTGAGGGAGACAACAGCTCCTTCCAGTTTTATATTGTCTGTGAACCTGCTTAGTATCCCTTCCAGTCCTGCATCCAAGCCCTTTACGAAGATGTTGAAAAGCACAGGACCTAAGACAGAGGCCTGCAGAACCCTACTCGTGACAGGTCACCAGTCTGATGTCTGTATTCACTGTAACCCTTTATGGCTGACCCATGAGCCAGTTGCTCACCCATCCCATGATGTGTTTGTCCAGCTGTGCGCTAGGTATTTTGTCCAGAAGGATACTGTGAGAGACAGTATAGAAAGCTTTACCGAAATCCAAAAAGATTACATCAACTGGCTTCCCTTGATCAGCTGGGTGAGTTACCTTGTCATAAAAGGAAATCAGGTTTGATAAGCAGAACTTTTCTCTCATGAAGCCATGCTGGCTGTGAGCAATAATTGTATACCTGGCTTCTCTCAAATCAGCCCACAGAGAAACTCAGAAGTCTGGACTTGTGCCAGTGTAATGATCAGGAGTACACAGACAAGGTAGTTAAGAACACCACAGTTTTCCTGCACCATTTCTTTGTTTTCCTTGCAGGTGCTCAAGAGTGACATCAGGTGTACGTGCAGAAAGTTGAATTACTACCTTCTGAATGTGGCTTTGCATCTGAAGCCGCTTCAACCCAAGTGCTTACCAGCCCCAGATTAGAAGTCTCTCTGCTTTTGTCTTACTTTATTCTTCAGATCCTCTTAATTTCCATTGAGTCTCTCAGAATTTCTGTGACATTTTTGACCTTTTGTGGGTCCTTAATCTCTGTTCCACTTTGGGGGAAAACTACACTGTGAAAAGGCCCTTCTGCATCACCCATCTCACCTGGACCAGCTTCTCCTTCCCTTTATTCTCAACATGTCCTTTCTGAAATGTGAGCTACTAAGTCTGGTCCCATATGCAGAACATGTGGTGTTGCACATGTTGGAACATCTGATGACAAAGTAACTTCAAAAAAAAGGACATTTGTCCTAGCTTGTTGGCTTCTGGAAGGTTTTTAAGCTGCTACTAACCACAGACTTCCTCTTGGCTGAAGCCTGTGAGTGACAACATGTGCAAGCAGAGAGCGCATTAACAGTCAGGATGTTTGAGGGCGGTGCTCCTTGTGCAAAGCATATTTAATTTTATCAGCAAATCAAGCTATTTTTACTCACAAAGTACTCTGTGAAAATGACAAGAGCATGTGAGAGCTGAAAGATTGCGAGATATAGAGGCAACTATTTCTATTTTGAAGCCTCTACTGAGAAGATAAAAATTATTGAGGCTGAAATGCTGCATTCCAGCATTTACTGTCTCTCTTGACAGTAGAAGCACCGTGGGAGAGAGAAGAGCAAAAATTAAGTTAGCGAGATAATACACAGGAAGCCAATGTTATGTTATATTAAAAACAGCCAGTACTTACAGTGACAAGCTTGGAAACTAGAAAGGAAATACTGCAATACTAAAGTATGCAGAATATGTTATGCCTATATTCTTTCCCTCTCTCTTTACAAAATAATATTAAGCACAGAATTATCACAAAAAAGTGGCAGGAGCTAGATGCCAAATGGGCAGACTATTTCACAAATCAGTGAAGAAGAATCTGGCTGTCTCCCTTGGGCACAGAACTGTCCTGATCTCAGAAAGAGATGGAGATCATTTGTATATGTAAATGGTGTCTTTATGGTTTATAGAAAAAGCCTAAATCAGGGAAAATCATGCCCCTTATGTGTGCTGAACAGAGAACACAGTACAGAACTGAAAATCGAGAAAAGAGAAAGCTGATCTCTTCCCACTCTATTCAGACCAGCAGTCCTCTCCCCAGTGCTCAAATTAGGTACTTCTTGTGAAGTAGGTACTTCCTTCAGGAAGGCTGGAGCTCAACGTTTACAAGTCTAGCTCAGGCACCTGCACAAAATGAATCCTGGCTTTGCTGGAATCTCCCTGTGCTAAAAAAGTCCTAACCCAAAACAACTAAAGTAAACACTTACAGCCTAATCCTCTTGCAGTAGGGGAACCATTGTGAAGGTGCAGAATGAAACATTTACTGTCATTCTCTTTTGATTTGATAATCTTTTAACAACTATGGTTTTATCTTTACTAAAATACGTAGCCTGTGGTAAATTTACTTGCATCTTTCATTTTTTTCTAGAACAGTTGCCATACAAGTTTGTAGATCCATTGTATGAAAAAAATCAGCGTAAGATGTACATAGTTTTATTTCTATGGTTTCACATTTGTCTGACAGGCTGTCTTACTCTGTGAGATGTTTCTTTCTTTGCAAGACATCTTTACTTCAGTTAGGCAGGTTTAAGACCTTGATTTTAGTTCTTAGACCTAAGTATGTGTCAAAGAAACCAGCACAAAATTAGTTTAAAGTAACATGTCTTGCAGCATGGCTCATTGGCCATCAGTGGTGCTGATGCTACTGCCAACCCCTTAAAAAGAGAAAATCCTGGCATCTCAGAGTTATCCATTCTCATCAGCACTTCTCAGGATCCCACCTTGGTAAATCTACCCAAATTACTATTTTGCATGATGCCACACAAGTCAACTATACTGGAGAGTCTCAAAATACTAAGTATGCATGGTTTTTGGATGGGGAAGGGGTTTTTTTTGGCAAGACTGTAACTTGATTTTGTGTATTTTTATTCTGTTGTCCTCCTTTAGTTGCTTGAGGGTCTGGATGAAATCCTGGTATTACTGAGTCAGAGGTGAAACTTACACTGGTGAGTGTGAGATACAGATGTGTCTTGGTGTTTAAAAATATAAGCAGTGAAACGTATGTTGAGGCAGAATTTCCTTTCCAATGCTATAATTTCAACATTCTTCTGCTCAGGAGCTCACAAATCTTGTTTGGCACCATCTACTCACTCAGCACGCTATAAAGGGCAGGAAGCCCAGTCTTTAACACTTATTAACACTGGGCAAGTAAAGTATTAGCAGGCAGGCTACTGGCTCGCCACCTGGACAGAAGAGAAGCATGCTTTTTCTCTCTCGCATTGATTTCTGCTCCTTGTACTTTGCCTGACAAATTAAAAATTAGATTATTATTTAATAACTAGACATCATACTATGTGCAGCATCTTCAGACTGTGTATCTATATATCTGTAGTACAGAGGGAGCATTTTTAGAACCCATGTAACTAGTGGGTTGTTTCTGCTCTCTGTTGCATGTGGTGTCATTGACAAAGGCTGTGTCGTGTCTAACCACAGGTGTATATACACCACACACCACACAGACTCCTCTGGGAGTCAAAGCATCGCATGTCAAGGGCAAGAATTGTGTTATCCTATCTGAATTTCACCCTGCACACCATACTTAAATATTAGTAGTGTTTTACAGAGGATGCCACCTATTGCCTAGAGGTCAGGACAGTCAGCAGCTTCCACTACACCATCAGCAGGACAGGGACCTCACTTTCCTGACAGGTGGATGCTTTAACCAGGAACATGGAACCACGGTCCATCTCCTTATGTGAGCATCTTCCAAGGTCGGTTGTGGGCTGGAGATTTTGAGACTATACATTTTAATTTAAACACCCGAAGTCAACATCTTGTTGACTTTCCCCAGGAGATTTCAACTAATCTTAGACATCTAAAAAACTAGAAGTCTACATTTGAACTGGTAGCTTTATGCTCCTACTGTAGTTAATGAAGAGGGCTATCAGAAAGACATCCACAATACAGATGTCTCTCAGTGGGTTCCCATTTCTTCCTACCAGCTGCAAAGGGTGACCCGTTCAGACAGATACGGAACTTACAGGTGTAAAAACCGGAGCAGTGAGTCATGATCGAGATGTCCGTATCCCATCAGCGCACACACGTAGACAAAAGTGTGGCTGAGAAACCCCGCAGCTCTCTACAGCGCCGAACTGCAGCATTTCTGAAACTCACTGCAGATTTTAATAGCTGCCATCTACCCTAAAAATACATTTGCACCTCTTCTCTTTACTGTAGCGTCTTGCGTGTTCTCTCTCCGGAGCTCTGGTGAAGAGCAGGACCAACCACTCCTCCTCGGGACACCCTCGGCTGCTCGGTACCTGTCCTGGCCAACACACCTCCTTCGCGGTGCGCCCCTTCTCGGGCGGGAGTGAGTCT
>VZTD01003880.1:514451-604460 GCA_013397725.1 Rhagologus leucostigma | reverse complement strand
CGGCCCGCCACCAGCAGCAGCATCTCCTGCTGCCGCCCGGGCTGCTGGGCGGCGGGCGAGCGCCGCAGCCGCAGCACCGCGCCGAGTTCTTCCTCGGCGGCGCGCTGGAGGTGATCTGCCAGGCTTGGCTCCGCGATCTCCTCCTGGCCCGGCGCGCCCCGGGCTGGCTCCGCCGCCGCTACACGCAGCTGCGCTACGAGGACCTGGTGCGGGAGCCCCGCGCCGAGCTGCGCCGCCTGCTGCACTTCGCCGGGCTGACGGTGCCGCCCGCCCTGGAGGGCTTCGTGCTCAACATGACCCGCGGCGCCGCCTACTCCTCCGACCGGCCCTTCCTCATCTCCGCCCGCGACGCGCGGGAGGCTGTCCACGCCTGGCGGGAGCGCTTGAGCCGCCAGCAGGTGCGGCAGGTGGAGGCGGCGTGCGGAGAGGCCATGAGCATCCTCGCCTACCCCCTCAGCGCCGGCGACTCCCGGTAGAGCCCGAGCCCCGCGTTCCGGAAGGGCCCGAGGGCAGACGGACGGACAGACGGGCGCCGTCGGGCAGAGCTGAGCGCGGGGGTCACCGCTGGCATGGTAGGCGCCCTCTTGGTGGGCCGGGCGCTCCCTCGGGGGCAGCCCCGGCTGAGGGACGCCCGCCTCGCCTCGGGTACAGGCAGCGCGGCAGGGTCCAGGCCCGCCCGGCCCGCTGTGGCTTCGGTGTGGCTGTGTTCCTTCTGGGCTGCGTGGAGAGGGCAGGGGGAATGTTTTATTTACGAGAAGGGTTTGGTAAGAGGTGTCTTCCGAGTACGGCATCAGTCTTGGAGCCCTTTCAGCGTGAAACCATAATTCGTGTACAAAGCACAGGTATGCTACGAACAAACTGCATGAAAATTTAAAAATCCCCCAGGTGAAGACTCTCAGCAAGGAACTAGAGGGCCTGGAAGGTGCTCGTCTGAGAGCACTGCCCTTCTGGAGGTCTGAAGCACGCTGGCCTCTGTCCTACTGCTACTGAAACACAAGAGGCTTCTGTGAAGTCTCTGCAGTGGTCAGTGGACAGCCAGGAGGGTGCCTGCTGCAGGGCAGGACTCAGTTCTCCTGCTCCAGATCTGCTCTGCAGGGATGGTCTCTGCCCCTGTTGGTTGCTGGTGCTGTAGGGAGGGGGCTGAGGGAAGGGGAACCATGTCCAACTCTGTCCATCGTTCAGAGCAGCAGAGTAAGCAGTTGTGCAGAGAGGGTAAGCATTTGCCTGCTTGTGTGTTTTGAAGATGTTTGTGGCAGAAATCTTTGCTTTTCTAAAGAAATCTGTAATTGTTTTGAAAGTAGGATTTTTTTTAATATACATATATTGATATAGTTTGGTGATACTCATGTGAGATACAGGTGACTAATATATTTCTTTGGAACACGTGTAGGGGTGAATGAAACTGGAAGGCAAATGCTCGATATTTCCGTTTTGTTTTCTCTGTCAGATGAGAGAATCATTTTTCTTCCTTCGCTTCCGGGCTTGCCACATTGTGCCGTGCACAGGGTCCTCCTGATCACATCCCTTCCAAACAATAACATCCTCTCAGCTGGCAACTCCTGGACAAAAGCAAATGTTTCCTAAGAGGCTAAGACAAATTAATAATGAAGTTCCCAAATAAAACCTTTTATTAAAAAAAAACAAACAAAAGAAACAAAAAAAAAACCCTGAAGTTTTATTTTAGATTGTAAAATGACATGTTCCTGTAGATATCCTGCAACTTCTGTGAGAAGAGGGTGTGTGTGTATCTGCGAGTACCTTTGTTTCTTAATTTCTTGATGTGGGGATAGAAGGTTCAGTTGTAATTTAGGGATGCAGTTTCATAACTTCATAGAGACTGCTTTTGAATCCATTACAGTCTGGTAGTCTTTAAATGGCCCCACAAGAGTGTACAGGATTATAGGGATGTTTACATGCAGTCCTCAAATACAAACCCAGAATATGAGTTTCAAATTGAGGATAATCCAGGATCAGGAAGAAAGCGGTATTTATATAAAGTGCTGACAATAAAGGCAGTTCAAAGATGTTATGTTATCATGGAGGAGGTTATCATAGAGGTTTGAATTGCACTGTACATTTTTGTGCTCTGAGTGTTATGCTGTAGAGCATGTCAGTAAGTTAGGATGAACCTTCATTTATTTTAGCTCTTTTTTTCCCTTGATCTTCCTATCTGAGAGTATGTCGGCACAAGAAGCGGGTTTCTTTCATTATCTGACAGAAAAATGTAGTCATAAAAATCTTTTGGAACAAATCTATCCATTTCCCAGTAGCATGCTTCATATAGTTTTGCATCCTTGGGCTTCTGCTTGAAGTAAGAATTACAGGGTCTCGTTTTGTAGCGGAACAACCTTGTGTATTATCTAAGGGATGTTTCTGCATCCTCTCACAGTGCCTGTGGCACCAAAATTTGTCTCTGGGTGTTCCAGTGGCGTTTAATAATGCTATTTGTATAGATACACAACACCTGTACTATTGCCTTGATAACCTGTGTCAGATAACCTATTTTGGAAGGCTTTTCTGGGACTACATGCAGCCTGGCTTGTACTGACAGGTTTGGAAAGAAAATAACATTTTTGTGCATACCAAAAGATGATACGGTACTTATTTTCTTAAATCAGATGGGAGATTAAAATCCAGTATATTCTGTTGATTTGTTCTTAGCAAGTCACAGAATTGTGTGATGCAACTGTTAAGCCTTCTCTTCACCTTGACAGGGAATCTCATCATGCTCTTTCAAGTGGTAAATATCTTTTGTACGTTTTCCGAAATCCACACTTAATTTCACTTAAATGGTTCATCATGATGCGGAAAGAAGTGTTGACATCTAGCTTAACTTGATTCTTATAGCTGGGAGGAAATCCACTTATCGGAAATTATTTAGTATTTTCTGAAACTGTTTCCATGTTTGAGCTGCAAAGTGCTGAAAGGCCTTGAGGGGAAGCTGTGTGAGGAGCATCTGAGGGTACTTGGTCTGTTCAGCCTGGAGGAGACTAAGGAGAGACCTCATTGCAGTCCACAGCTTCCTGATGAGGTGGAGTGGAGGGGCAGGCACTGATCTCTTCTCTGTGGTGATGAGTGACAGGGCCCAGGGAATGGCCTGAAGCTGTGTCAGGGGAGATTTAGGGTGGATATTAGGAAAATGTTCTTCACCCAGAGGGTCGTTGGGCACTGGAACAGGCTCCTCAGGGAAGTAGTCACAGCACCAGCCTGACAGAGCTCAAGAAGTTTTTGGACGATGCTCCGGGCACGTGGTGTGGCTCTTGGGGATGGTTCTGTGCAGGGCCAGGAGTTGGACTCTGATGATCCTTGTAAGTCTTTTCCAACTAAGGATATTCTATGATAGATTCATTTTCTGTATCAATAATTATTTCTGTCAACAAAAGTTGTTCACTAGCCTGATTGCTCCCCATAAGTGATTATTTTAATTTTTTAATTTCTGTATAATGTGATAAGGGTTCCTTTGGGCAAAATGTACAAAATATAGCAAGTGCAATTTGTGGTTTGTATTCAGTGCACCTGCGTTCATTAGAAAACTCTTCTAAAAAATCCATAGGGAATATCCAAAGCTGAGAAAGGAGCAAGTAGCCCAGAGTGACATCTTAGAACAGTATGTGCAAGAGCATGTAAGGCTGGATGGCGTTGCTTAATTACTGATGGTGTGACATATGCGCTTCAGTCACTAGAAGGTTTTCTAAAATTCTCCTGCCCAAGGGGAACAACTAAGGCTCACCAACAAATGCATCCCATTTTTCTCTTCAGAGTGTTTTGATGGCATTGGGACAGCATCATTCAGGGTACTTACAGCATGTACTTGGTCTTGAAACTCAGGCCTTGAAGAAAAAGCAAATGTACTGTCAAATGTCAGTGTTGGTATTTACCTGGAAAGACAGAAACAGGCCTGATTTGGACAACCAGCATGGAGTTTCAATGTCAGAGATCTTAGGAAGCAACCAGAACTTGCTGAAAGCAGGATACCTGTAGTTAGACTGCGTTTTGAGAGCAGCTGGACATTTATGGCTTGGGCATTTTGAAGTGAAGTCACAGTTCTACTGGCTGATGTAGAAAATTGAACCCTAACTGCTCTTTTAGAGCAGGGTGTAGCATGATAAGCAAGGGAAACAGTAAACACATTCTTACAGCCAACCTGTACTTGGAAGGCTTAGAATCAGAGTGCAGGGCTGATCTGTAGAGTTTTAGTATTTCAGACTGAGATTGGTGAAAATTACCTACTTGTGTTACATAACATACAATGTATTAACAAGTTTAATTTATTAAAAAGTCATAGTGGGAAATGGGTACAAAACTGACAGATGCTCACAAGACATTTCTGTTGTCTGTTTTTACTTAACTTGTGGTTGTCACACGTCTGACTTAAGGGAGGTAGAAACTTGAGTACTGTAATTATTCATAAAAGGCTGGGATATTTCCACGCTGTAATTGTTAATTGCTCTTTTACAACATCATATCTGTATTTAAATTGTTTCTTTTGGGGAGGCAAACTGTAGTGACATACTTGTGGGAAATGATGAAAGTCCAGGGCCAAGAAATACTTCACTCCTGCCTAATTTTTACTCCTTAGGATGTTACTGATGGAGTCCTTGTAGATATCCACAGTACATGCTTGCATACTGCAGGTACAATAGAAACAGTTTAGTGTCAGTTGCAGTATCTAACAGAAGTGTTAGAATAGTTGTAGAGTTGCTTATTTAACAACTTCAGTATTGCATGAGTCATTTTATCCCCTTCCCCCCCATCAGTCTGGGCATCAAGAAAAGTCCTGAGTTTCTGCATTAAGTTCTCAATATCACCACTTTCAGTAAAGCTCAGTGATAAAAAAACCTGCAGAGTTTCTGAGTTTGTTATGGTAACGAAATTAAACAACTGAAACCCTGAGAGCCAACAAGCCCGACAGCATGTTCTGTTCCTTTCTTGAACACAGAAAGCTGTCACTGAGACTCTCTGATGGTGCATGTCATTTCTCAGAGTCACCATGCAATCCGTGCAGCACTGGGACTATCTTAGATGTTGTTTTGTCTCTCATATTTAGCTTGACCTGACATGTACCACCATGGAGAATGACATGGGAGAAATACAATTTGTCAAACTTTGCCCTAGCAGTTTTCAACACCCCACTGGCAGTATGTGTGTGTGAGTGAGGGGCCAAGTCAAGGCTGTCCTTCTCTTGGCTGTGGTTTAAAGAGATGAGTGTGAGATCCAAACACATTGAGGTGGTGGGTATCAGTGATAAAGGGGCCTGTTGTTTGTTGGTGAAACACATATCTGGCAGTCTCAGCTCTGAACAACAGACTGGAAGCTGATTAACATTTTAGAACTTGCAGTCTGGACATTGAGTACTGTGAAATTCTTGCTTCCAGCACTGAGATGTTAAGCTCTGCTGCTAACCTAGGGCACCTCCAGTGCCATTTCTTGTTGCTGTTAAGTGGGAATCCAGTCTTTCCCTGGAGCTTCCAAACTTGTTGCCCTGTTTCTAAATGTCCAATTTTGCCAAACTTCAACTGTATATAGGCTGAAGCTGTTCGTCATGGGCGTAAGGTTTAAGTCTCTTGAGGGAATTTCAGTCAAAACAGTGCGTATTCTTTTGATCTTAGAATGTGTGGTCTTTTGCCTGTGTTCAAATACTCTCAAAGATATTTCTTTGAAATCATTTGTCACTTCAGTCTTTTGGGACAGGAACTCCAGTTTGGGTAGGGGAAATTACCTCTGTGTAGAGGATGTCCCCTGTGTTTTTATTTTTACCTCTGCTCTCTATTCTGATTTGGCCAAATATATTAATGTTTGTATGAAATGGATGGCACGTATTCAGTAAAAGTGGTTTCGGTATGTGTGTGTATCTTTATTTTATACCAAATAAAATCTGCATTGGTTTTATCTCCAGTGAAACACTGCAAACCTCTTTCTTTCCCATAGGTAACTCAATGTGGTACAAGACATACAGTGGGAATCAAAACCATTTAACTATGGCAGGGGCTGCATCACTGGGCTGAGCAGGGAGGAGTCTGCCATTCCTGGTTCCCACTGATGCCTTCTTCCCTATCCCCTCTTTCCCTGTTACAGTTGTTCCTAAGGAAGATCCCCAAATCCAGCGTTCAGCTTTCCAGTGCTTAATAATGGAAAGGACTATAGGTGAGAGGGAGAAGACATTGATGACAGATGGGGTAAACATGAGGGAGTGGGGAAAGGAATTCACTTTTAGTTGAGGATAGTGGAATTTGTTGGGCAAAGGATTTGGGTGTGAGAGGAAGGAGGGACTGCGATTTGATGAGGAGAGGCAGGAAGTTGTGACTGCTTTAGTTGGAAAAGTGGGCTAGGAGTATGTTTGAAGGAAGGAAGGAACACAGAGAGAGCAAGCTATGAGAAGCAGGGACCACGAACTGGGAATTGCCCCAAATGTATTGTTTGAAGCAGATAGAGGAGGAAAGCTCGGGGCAGGGGGCAAGGGAGGGGAGACGGAGAACAGGGTGCGTCTGAATCTGAATTGCAGGGGAAAACTGGTAATGCTTCACCATCAGCTCTTGCCATGGCTCTGTTCAAATGGCTGTGCAGACAACTGGCAGTGGACCAGCCCCTGGGTGAAGAGCTGGTCCACACGGCAATGGTGGCTTGCCTTCCTCTATGCCTTTCTCAGCCCACATAAACACATTTCTCCTGCAAACCAGACTCCTCTCTTTCCCTTTGCAGAAGGAATTTATTAACTTCCCCCCCTGCTCTCCTAGAAGCACTGGGGTGGGATGCGTGGGAAGAAGTGCTCTCCTGCAAAACTAAAGTTTTAAAGCTCAAATCTGTAAAAATAAAGTTTTTGCCCACCTTCTGCTACTGTCTGGCTCAGTTTGTGAGTACAAGGGATGATGTGAGAGCTGTCTCACCCAGCTGTTTTTGCGAGAGCTCCATTGGGGAGTGCCTTTGCAGTCACTCCTGCAGTGGGCATTACTACCAGCCACCAGAACAGAGGAGCCTGGAGGAGGTCCTTATCCATGTCCTTGGTTCAAGTGACAGATGTTTGTGCACTGGATTTAAAAGTCCCAGTTCTAGCAGTGACTCATGTGCATATCACTGACATCTATTGTTTTCAGTATAAGCTTTTCCAAAAATGCCAGGAAACCTCTTCTCTATGCACACTGTTACAGAGGCGTTCGGTGTCTGTGCTGCGAAGTCAAGCACTGAAGGAGTCAGACCCAGTGTCTGCTGCCTTCCCTTTCATGCTCCTTATCAGTCATGTATCACAAGTGGTTGCTTTTTCTCCACTGCAGCACTCGATCAGCACTCAAGGTTGGACACACCTGGGGCAGGAGTGGATCGTGCAACACGTCTGGCACCATGAGCACCGCCAGAGGTTAGAAAGTGTGCAGGAATTTGGTCGGAGACTGAAGGAGGTGAAAAGAATGGAGGCAGTATCTCATGGCTGAGGTATTTAAAAGCTCTCAGAGGAACTGGACTCAGTCCCTGGTGCCACAGTGTCTGTGAGGTGTTAGACAAATAAGTTAGATTTTCTGAAGAGGCCAAGTCCATATCAAGCAGAAGCTGAGTGATACCTTTGGTGTGCTGGAGCTGGCTTTGCAGAACTGCTGTAGCAGCAGTCAGTGTTCACATGTGCCTGATCAGGGGGCATTGGTGGCTCAAGGGGTGACTCTGGACCCCTCAGTGAGCTAGTTGTGAAAAGGGAAAATGTATGGCAGCATCAACGTGTTCTTTGTCAAGGGCAGTCGAGCCCCAAGGGGGTGAATTAATATTTTTAATAGATACAGAGAAATGTCAAGTGACATAACTTCCTGGAGAGGACCAAGCTGTGTGGTTTACTTAGTCTCAAAGTCAAGGTTGAAAGAGGACAGTGGTGCACAGCAGTGTGAACAGCAGAGTGGGAGAGAGGTAATCAGGCTATGAACAATACTGGCATAAGAACAGGCTTTTGTACATCAGCAATGAATCATTTCAGCCTGGAAGCTGGAAGAAGGCAGGGTTTTTTTAACCATGAGAACAGCATGGCAGGAAGGGATGGAAAAGAAGAGACAACTCATTTTAAAAGACAACTCATATAATTTAGAAATAGAAAGGAACTGATATGGTAGACTGCCATATTATGACAAGATACGAAGCTGGTGGTCCAGAAGCCTTGTGATCCTTAGGAAGCACTGCAGAGAGTGCTGAAGTGTCCAGAAAAGTCAGCTTTAATGTACAAAAAGACCAGAGCCCTAGTTTAAAAATGCTTTGTACATTTTGCTTGTGCTCTGTGAAAAGGAGGCAATGCTGACTTTCATGGAAATGTTTTTAAGTAGTTTGGTCTAGAGTACTCTGCAATAGGTTATTGTCTCATAACATTTCCTATGAGGAAATCTGGTAATTGCACCTCTGCCAGTATTTGAATAAAATGTATCGGAGCTGTACAATAAACCAAGAGGAGCACAAACCACACACCATTAACCCAGTAGTTTTTGCCCTGTTTTTCTTGAGATGAGCTGAAGGAAAAGGAAAGGTGGGGTGTGTTTGTGCAGGCAAAGGCTGTGTGGTTGTTCACTTGCCACTGGCAGAAATCCCAGCTGTGCCAGCAAGTGCAGGATGTAGGACCACCCAGCCCTAGCACTGCCCTCTCTGTGGCTGAGCTGCCTTTAATGCTTTGCCATACAGCTGTGAAATGATTAGCCCCTTGTTTATTTATGCACAGGCATGAAACTAGTTTCAGGTGTGCTCTGGATAGGATCTGAAGTGAGGCACTTGTTAAAATAATGGGAAAAGGCTGTGGGAGATCAATCCAAGTACAGCAGAGTCATCTCTGATAGAAGATTTGAAAACCTTTCCTTGGCTTTTCACAGCCATTTCAGCTGCTGCTTGAACAGGGGTCATTTGAGTGAATTGTTGTGAGTATTCACCCCCCTCTCTTATTTTTTCCCTTTTTAAATAAAACCAGTTTAGGAAAATTAGTGATACCTAACTCTTTCTCAAATGAATTTAGAGATGAGAGGATGGGACGTTTGTCACCTGTTCCAAGATGGTTTTTAAAATCATTAAGGATGAAGACTTCATCCAGCAGTCATTTCCTCCATTATGTCTGTATGCCCACTGTTAAAAACTGCTCTCAATCATCTATTTGAATCATTCTCGATTCAGTTTAAGCCTGTTACTTCTCTTACTGGATGCAGAAAACGGGCTGCTACCATTGCTCTGTACTAATCTGTTCTTGTCACAAGCACACAACTATAGGATTATTTTTTTACACAACAACAACCCTCCCCCTCCCCCAAATACTCAGCTTTCAAGCTTGTTTATTTCTAGTTCATTTCTCTGTTTTACAATTTCCGTTTCAATAAAGCACTTTGGTTTGTTCATCCTTGCATATTGATCAACTTCCAAGTCCCAGTTCTGCCTTGATGCCCCCAAATCAGATAACCAGATAAATATTTCAGTCATTTATATAACATCAATTTCATGCGTGAAAAGAGGTGCTTTTGCTTACCTGCAAATTGGTTTCAGCTGTTCACAAGGTTTTTAATGTCTAAGTTGTTGAAACTGCTAGAAAGCAGGACCCAGCCTCAAGATGCTGCAGCAAATGAGGAGTTGCTTTAGCATGAATTTCATTTTGCATCCTTAAATTGTAAATTGGAAACCATATCTTCCTATTGGTTCTCTGTAATTCTTATTAAAATATTTGCTAGTTGACTCTTCTAAGAACTTACAATTAAAGCAGTTAAATTCAGATTGGATGATAATAATAATATTAATGATAATAATAATAACAACAACAACTAGCCGGTATTTCTAAAACTTAGTTCCTTAATGGGAAAGGAGTTAAAATCTTGACAAGTAATATAGGTTATATGCAGCTGCCTTGATAGTTCTGCCCTACAAAATGGCCCTCCTGCTGCTTTTAGCTCTCTACCGTAGGTTAACATGTTGCTTGTAAATTGGTAATGCTTCCCTGAAGGAAGCAGCTAGTCAGCAATTTCAAGACTGCATAAACTTGGCTTATTTCTAAACAGAGTTTCAGGTTGCCTGGAGCTGTCAAAGTGTGTCTGGTCATGCCTGTACCTACAGCTTCACAGATTCCTGCCAGGAAGGATTCCAGTTCTGAGACACTGAGCTCCTGAGGGTTGACCTTGGAGCACTCCTCAGTATGCAGAGAGTAAAACTTCTTTACTGGCTACTGAGCAGGTGAGTGATGCCTCAGTCCTCATGGCAAAAATCCTGTCCTTCAGAAGAGTTAGGCTGTGCCTTTAATAAACATTATATTAAAAAGCTATACTATTGCATGAAAGAAAAGGTCCAGGGATAAGTGGGAGAGAAGTCTCTTGTGATCTGTTACAGAATAGCTAGAATAATTTTGAGCTAGACATTTAATTAATAAAACTTTTTCATCTTCTAACGATGCTTTGATCTGGGGAATGCACAAATAGTCTAGGGCACTACAGAATAATTCCTAGGACTTATTTCTAAGTGCCTGCGGGGCTTTCATCACTGCTCTACCCATGAAAAGTTCATTCCAATCTCGAGCGGTTTTAAACTAGTGAAGGTAAAAAGCATCTAGGGAAGGTGATAGCTACTCCTTAATCTAAACCAGCTGTAATGTTAGAAGTATCTAACTGTAAGCAGTAATTTGAATACCTGTAATATCATAAGTACAATTAATACAGAGTGAAGTTTGCATCCTTTGAAATCCTTTACATCCTGACTTGACAGTCAAGCTTTGGAATAATTGCCAAAAGGTAAAATCAGGTTAATTTTTGTAACCAAGTGCTTTCGTACAAGTGCAGTATTATTCTCCAAATGAAGTGTGAAATTCTACAAGAAAAAAATGCACATCCATCTTTGCAGATTTTGTTGGCTAAAGGCCCAGTATGGACCACCTTCCTTTTCAGAAGCTTTTTGGATTTTTTTTTTTTAATTTACTGCTGCCTCTGCCCCACGCAGGTATAGGATCTGTACTGAAGCATGCAGCAATGGATAGCTTATAGTAACCTGAGGGTAGTTCTTTCTACATTTGACCATAGTGTTGTAACAGTTAATTCCTTCCCAGTGAAGGGAGATCTGTGGAAATTTGCTGGCATTCCCTTCTCCTCCCTTTCTAAATACCAATGTCCAGGGTAAATCACATTTTGCCCTGTTTATTTTTCCAGTAGGGTTTTACCAATGTGGGTGTTTCTTGTGCTTGAAGAGACTTTCTCCCATGATCCATTAGATGAAAGTGCACTATGTACCTTAGGGTTCCCTCTCTTTCACTGCCTGAAGCTGCTCCACACTGCTGCTTCTCTGGGGTCTAACCCCAAATTTGGGTCTAACCCCAAATTCCTGCTGTTGGCTGAAAAGCCCGACTCAGCTGGTTTTGGCTGGAGTAGTAAATTTTTTTCAGAGCAGCTAGTGTGGGACTGTGTTTTGGATTTGTGCTGCAGACAGCGTCGATAACACAGGGATATTTTCCTTATTCCTGAGCAGTGCTTGCACAGAGTCAAGGACTTTTCTGCTCCTCACCCACTAGTGAGGAGACTGGGGGTGAACAAGGAGTTGGGAGGGGACACAGCCAGGACAGCTGACCCCAGCTGGCCACAGGGGTATCCCAGACGATATGGCCTCGTTCTTGGCATGTAAAGCTGGGGGCAGAAGAAGGAAGCGGGAGATGTTTGGAGGGATGGTGTTTGTCTTCCCAAGTCACTGTTATGTATGATGGGGCCCTGCTCTCCTGGAGATGGCTGAACACCTGCCTGCCCATGGGAAATAGTGAATGAATTCCTTGTTCTGCTTTGCTTGTGTGCACAGCTTTTGCTTTCCCTGTTAAACTGTCTTTATCTCAACCCACAAGTTTGCTGCCTTTTGTCCTTGCAATTCCCTCCCCCATCCCACTGGTGACGAGTGAGCAGGTGGCTGCATGGCTTTAGTTGGCTGGCTGGGGTTAAACCACGTCGCTGGCCATGGGTACATACAGTTCAAATCCCACTCTTCAGTTAACCCAGCTGGCACTTGGTCTATCAAGGTCTGAGTACCGAGGGACCTGGGTGGGAGCAGGTGGCTGGAGCTCCGCAGCCGCATCCAACCCCACGGCATCTGTCTGGTCCGACATCTAGGAGCTGGCTACCTCCCACACAGTGGAGGGTACCAGGAAAGCTCTGCTTCCTACTGAGTGCAACTTCTGTTTGCTGTTTTAAAACCTACCACACAAGACAAACTCACTGCAGTAATAGCACAGAAACAATTTTCTGCACAGGATGACCAACGTACAGAGAGAAGTGGGGCATGGCAAATCATGGAGAAGTGCTTTCTCCTCACTGTAGTGTAAACACTAAAAGCACTGCTGGGCAGACGAGGCTGGGAGTTCTAGCTAAAGACAGGTGCATTTCAGTACTGCAGTTGTTATAATAAATTTCATGCCATAAACCAAGTTTCTCTCTATAGCTGTGATATGTGTTTAATTACTCATCCTTTACTAAATAAAAGCTGCCTTCAAGATAGCTGTACATTTGTTGTAATTCCCTTTTTCAGATTGTATATAATCATTTAGTATTTAAATTTCATTTCTTGTCCCATAACAAGAGAGCAGACATGGTTTTGTTTAAGATTTTTAATAGGGATGGATTTGATAATTTTATTTCATTGATCAAATGTCTCAGGACACATTGTGTATATAGAAATAATCACATTTTCAAGTGTTACCCTACACAACTATCACTTTTTATTCTTCTTAAAATTCTTCTTAAAAGAAAAAGAAAACAGCTCCTAACTTCAAAAACATACATGGCTTATTTTACTTTAAATGCTTCTCAGAAATCACTTTGTCTTGGAGTGTGGATTAGTGTAGTGGGAGTAGTTTTTACTTTGTGAACTCACTCTTGGCTAGGAAAAATAATAGATACCTGGATTAAAAAATTCAGTTGCTTTGAGAATATTGAACTCAGTTATAGCAGAGGACTTGCCCTAGTCTTGGAACAGAAGCAATGTTAGATTGACAAATATCCTTTATTAAGTATTTTTAAGAAAAAATGAGGGCTGGGGAAAGAAAGTCAGTGTGCAGAACGTCTGTAGCTCTTCAAGCAGAGTTAAATTCTGATCACCATCTCTTCATTATTTCCACTCCTCCTTTGTTTGATCCAGTTCAAATAATCAGCTGATATTAGCATACTGAAAAATTACTGACTATAGATGATAGAATAATGCAAGATAAAGAAGACCCTCCTGTGGAATCTCACACTGGAGCTGGCACTCTGCCAAGGCTCCACCTCACGTTCTCTCAGAGGACTGGCAAAGCCACCCACACATCGCTGCTCTGGACAGCACCGGCGAGCAGCTCCTGCACTGGATTTATAGTGCAACAGATGGTTTGTGAGTTTGGCGTCAGTTCTCAGCATTGTCTTTTGAATCACTTCTGCTGTTTTCTGAGCACTAACCAGGATGATTCCAAGCTCTTTCTTACAGACAGGCAGCTATTTTATAGGCCGTTGCACTTGTAGGTGCACGTGCACTGGAGATGCTTTTCACTAAGCACAATGCCCCATTTTACAATCCACCTTGGGTTCCAAAATTAACTGAATATCCCCCACATTTTTCACTTTGCTATGACTCCCATCTCCAGATCCAGCCCTAGAAATCTCTGGATGACAGTGCTAGTAACGTCTCTCCATTGTGAAAACTGGTGAAAAGATAGGAAAAAAAGCAGAGAATAAATGGTCAGTTATTAATCCTCATAGATTCAACTTCCAACAGTGGTTAAGACAGCACGAGCCAAGGCTTCTTGAGAAAGAACTTTCCAAATATCTTATAAAATGAAGTATATCGTCTAGACCTCCTTTGTCTGTGTGATCATTCACTCATTTCTAAGAACAAATTTAGAAGTTACAACACCTCTCTGTCCAAGCCATGTTAATGTAAATCTGTATTTTAGTTCTCTACATAATAATGTTTACTTTTTGTTGTACCTTTCAACCCATCCTAAAAGACAAGGGTATCAAGGCAACTGTTGGATGCTCCAAGGTGGGAACCATTAATTAGATTTTAAGGAAGGGAACTCTGAATCAGTTCTGTGTTGTGAGAAGAGGGCTGAGTTGCTGGCTTTGCCTTGGGGAAAGACCTGACAGTATCAGCCTTTTTCACTTCCGAGATAAAATACAAAGTTCATATGTATCACAAATGTGTCAAGCCACAGTAAGTTGTGCATTACTATCGGCAAAATAAGAAGAGAAGACATATTTCTGACTTGACTACAAGTGACAACTATGATTATTTGTTCTAGTACAGCCAGTGGTGTAACTCAGTCCGAAACAATGAGCTCCACAAAAGCTACCACCACCTTGTACCTGCTACTTCCCAGTGACTCCAAGGTCTATTTGAAGTAAGGAAGTAATAAGAAATGGAAAGATGATGCTGACCTAGAATAGCAACACCATCTTCATACCTAACCTGAAACTTGTTGACAGAGCAGGAGTTCCAAGCAGCACTAAAATTTCTTCTCTTGAGAAAAGAATGCTTGGATGAAGCCTCAATCAAGAGGCTCAAAGCTGAAGTTACTGCCATATCTTGTCCACGTGAATGAATGTTTAGCTGAGCTTGTGCATGAGCCAGCCAGTGGCAGAAAGCCCAGCAGGTGTTTATTCCCCATCCTCCACTACTACTATCCCCACAACACAGAGAGCTTTCACAATATTTTGCTTTCTCTCTCCACCCGCTGTTGTATTTAAATGATAACCCCTTGCCATTAAACCTCTTTAGGATACTGAGCTCCCAAACTAGGACTCAGAGACCTGCACACCATTGGTATGCTGAAGACCAAGAAACCAAGCCCTGGTACTGCAGACAGTTGCTGATCTCCTTACGTCCTCACTGCTTCAAGTGCAAATATTGAAAGGACTGTTGTCGTATAGCTGTCAACACAACAAAGAGGATGTGTGAGGGGATACAGTACTATATTCCAGTTCTACTAACCTCTGCTTACAGTAATTACTTCAGCATTTACTGCACCATACTTCAGCATTACTGCACCAAATGTGTAAGACATTTGGTGCAGTAGCATCCAGTTTCTTTCACACAAGAAACCGTGTTTATCTCCTGGAAGGATGGGACTTAAGATATATTACAGCCCTCCCTGACAGCAGTTGGACTGCCCCCAGCTTGAACTTATCATACCATGCAGGCTTTAGGTGCCTCAAGGGAACTGAAACACCAAAAGTTTTGGACAGACCATCTACCACAGCAGTCTTAGTCAGGACAGCATGATATGCTTTGGATACTTAGTGCATTTTTATGTTTGAAGTAACCCTAAGACACCTCCTGAAACCTTACTGATATGTTTGTATCTTAAGTGACAAGAGGGTAAGAGCTACAAGAATGGTAAACTGAAAACTCAGGTTAAATGCTGCTTGTGATTTTGAGCGTTATGAACAGACCAAAACCAATTAACAGGAAACCTGTAGCACCCAGCCTGTAACTGCAAAGGCAAGGCACAGCAGCCTGTCTCCCTTCAAAGGAAGGAAGCAAATTTGGAACATCATTAGATGGCTTACATTCTCCTTGCTCCACCAGAACCAGCTATGGGTCATGTCATTCTACCTCTCTTTCTTTACTTCTGATATCCCAAACTCAAATCAGACAAACTTACCTCAAGTGACCCCGTGTGCTGGAAGCTGTTATTTCACAACAGCTATTACTAATCGGCTGATGCGATCCAGAAGAATGTCTTCTGGTTTTCTGCTTTCTGGTATTAATCTGTGTCAACATCAAGACATACCAGCCAAGAAATTTAGGACTGAAATTCAAAATCAGGCAGTGGAGGATAACTTCTCTGATTAAACTAAAATGTAGAAACAAAAGTCATAAATATGGAACTGCATGACCTACTTCTCCCTGCCTCAGTAATAACAACTTCAGGGATTTTACTAGTTAAAAAATAAATCCAATTTATTTCTCATAGCCTAAAGTTAAGCATTTTAACATTGCAGCAAAACCCTTTTAATTTGGGCATTCACTTTCTCTGAGGGAATGCAAATCTGGAGGGTTTTTTTCAATTAGAAGCAGGAAAGTGACCTTTAATTGCAGCATTTCAAATTATTGCCATTTAATTAATCAAATTTGCATAAGCTAGCAATGTAGCATAGCTTTGAAATTGTACTCAGGCACTAAAGTGAAGTCTGACTATTCTAACTCCCTCCCACCTTTTTTAAAATCTCTATCTAATGTGTTTATATGTGACATTTTCAAGCTCCAAAAGGTTAAAAAACTGCTAGAAATGGGGCTTCAGAAAATTAAATTTAAAAGTGTTATGTTAATAAAAGCTAGAACTAACCCAAATGTTTTTAATTTTCCTAGGACAAAGATTGCTGCTCCCTTGCATGCACCAATAGAAATCCTTTCTGGCTTTGTACTACTGCACAAGAACCTGAGAAGAGCACTGGCTTTATCCGGCAGCTTAGGCAGGAATTCAGTAAGCCAGGGCTTCTCTCCCTCCCTGCAGATAGCTTTCTCCACCAGCAAGTTCCCTGACAGAGACAGTGCAGGCAACAAATAAAGTCTTTTATTCCAGTATAGATTATAATGAGCTGTCTCTCCCAGTTAACCTTCAGTCCCTAGATAAAGCTTCGAACCCACTGGCATTCTGGATGTCATCAAGTCCATGTGGGGCAGTGCAAAATAGATTATTATCAAGAAAGTACCAGAGGAAGAATGAATAAAGCAGCCAAACCAGATAGATCATTTTATTACCTGAAAATCTGAACTGATTCTAATATTCAGTTACTTTGTCGCAACTGTTTAATTTCTCTGACAAAAACTTATATAAATTGCAAGTATCAAATGAAGATATAAAATGTCATTTGTCTGCAACACAGATTCAAATATTAGACAAGCATTTGCATCCTGTTTGTATGTGTGCACGTTTCATAAGGCACATCCATGTTTATCACACTAATGTTACCATAGAACTGCTCTCAAAATTACTAAAGGCGTTTTAGAATCAAGAAAACATAGTAATGATGTGAGGTTACTTTTAAAAAATTGTTCAAAGTTACTTTCCTTGCTCTGGAGTAGAAGCAAGTCAGTACTGCTCTGTAAAAGCCTTTGATTTTGTGATCAGTTAAGATGGGTGGTTTTGTTAGTTTTGCATTGTCCCACTGCCCTTGTTTTAGATAAGGTATGCAGAAGCCAACATAACTTCTCAGCATTTAGGACTGCAGGACTGAGAATAGCAATTGTTTACAGTGCTGTTCCCACAGTAGAGCTGCCTGTTTAAACCATTTCCTGGCTTTGTAATTCACTGTTTCCTCCACACTTTCCTCCTCTTTCACTTTGCAGGCTTATTTCTACTGGAAGTTATTTTTCAGAATGGCACTCCCAAAAATTCCAGACCAAGAAGTATCTGTGGTTTTTCACTGCACCATATTAAGCTCCCCGCCCCCAACCTTGGGAAGCAAGACTCTGCTTCTGCATTGAAAATAAGGTTAGCACGGACTGCTTCTTACAAGGAGTATTTTCCAATACAGAGATATTTGAATTTGTTAATCTACATGATTTCGACGGAGTAGTGTGTTCAACCTATTCAGCAGCTTTGTCCAACTTTCTGCAAATCCAATTATGACCAAGATTGTTCATAACCAGTCCAGGGTAGGTAGTGGCTGCTGTTCTCCTGGATGGTCTGTGTCTCCTGGTCATGGGTTGTCTTCCCTTTCTTCTAAAGTTTCAGTGGGTCATGAGTTCAGTAATTTTGGAGAGGAATACTCCCTGCTGATGCATCTGTAACTTCTCCGGTTTCTCCCCCAAAAAGGTCCTCCCCCAAATGTTAAAGAAAAGCATATGAAGTTTAGGCTTGAGAGTATCCAAATTCCATTCCCACACTTGTGCAGAAGCAGACACCATGTCTGCCAAGGCTGAGGTCAAGCATGTTGTTCCAGGGAGCTGCTTCAGAGTTAAAAGAAACACTGAACCTTTCTTTGAAAGGCATGTGAAGCATATTAGTTCCTAGGGTTTTACTGTCCAGAATAAGACTAAAAGACACTCTTCTGACCCATACTGTCTAAAGAAAGACTGCAATTAGAGTTAAATTGATATTATACAAGAAGGACCACGCGAATCTGATTATAAAGACGAAAATCACAGAATCTGACCTCCTAAGTAGCATGAGCAGCTCACAATATCTGTTAAGGTTGCTAGAATTCCTACAGTGAGATCTTTCCCTCCCCCCCAGGAGTAAAACAGAGTAGCTATCATTTCATTAATAACAGACGTCATTTTAACTTTTGCTATTTACTTGCTTCAGATCAGCGCTTCGGAAGTTCAGCCAAAAAAGAATTTTTTTTCTCTCCTCCAGTTAAAATTCCTGCAGTCCTTTCCCCAAAGGCAATTCCTTCACTGTGAAAGTAAATACAGGGTTTTTTTGGTCTTTTCATAAGCCAGAAAACATGCATCCTTGGAATAGGGCTAGACTTAGTCAAGCACCAAGTATGTGATACTTCAGCCTTGTTCAGGCTTATCAGAAAAGCCAGCTTACATTGCATAGTAGACATGTAACACACAGTGTAAACACACTTGTCATAGTGTTCCTCTTTCCTGATAACTGAAGATAGAGCATCAGAGCTACTCCTGGAGCCAGTGTCAGCTGCACTTGGAACACCTCTTATGGAAAGCACCCTGAAAATTCCAGTGTCATACCCCTGTTTGTAGCAGTGCTCTTGGCAGTCACAGGATCTTCTCATGGCTCCTCAGCTTTAACTGATAAACTGCCTGTGCTCCCAGGGAGGTGAACAGAATTGGCTTTTTTGTGCAAAACACGTGCAGACCTGAAAAGGAGTTGTTCTACTCAGCAATCTTCAGGGTTTGTTACTCTGCAGCATTTAAGAACAAAGCTCCCTCCTCACAGTCTACAACCTCCTCATGAGGGGAAGAGGAGGGGCAGTGATCTCTTCTCTGTGGTGACCAGCGACAGGGCCCAGGGAATGGCCCGAAATTGTGCAAGGGGAAGTTTAGGTTGGATATTAGAAAAAGGTTCTTCACCCAGAAGGTGGTTGGGCTCTGGAACAGGCTTCCCAGGGAAGTGGTCACAGCACCAGCCTGACAGAGTTCAAGAGGTGTTGGGACAATACTCTTGGGCACATGGTGTGACTCTTGGGGATGGTGCTGTGCAGGGCCAGGAATTGGGCTTCGATGATCCTTGTGGGTCCCTTCCAACTGTGAATATTCTGTGATTCTATATTGGTCTTAAAATTTTTCCACAAAAAGACTCCTGGTTTCCTCGTGTCTCTTTTCTTAATAATGTGAGACAGTCATTACAGATCAATACCCTTTATAAATTTACCTTGGAGGGACAGACAGGGAGGTAGATCAGTCATTAGAGAACACATTTGAAAGAAAGCAGACTAGACAACACAACTGCAAAGTTTCTCTGCAGCAGGAAGTTCTCGTACTGAGGTTAGCCCAATAAGTTTAATAGTTAAGGAAAAACAGAGTGGGTATTTACTCACACACAATTTTATGAGAGGAACAACTGAAATGGCAGCAAGAAAAACACACTTTTTGGACAAACTGATATTACATCACATTAGTGGGCCACAGAACTCTTTAAAAAAATAAATCTTTTGAGACATGAGAATGAAATTACATTTTAGCATGCTTTAAATAGCTGAAAGGCTCTTCAAAGCATCCATTTTCAGCTATTGGCAAAGACAATGATTATCTCCTCATCTGGAAATTAAAAAGCATTTAGCAATAAGTTAAAGCTAGCCTACATGTAAGTGGGCTAAATACTAGTCAGAGATTTTTCCCTTTTCACATTTAAGATGATACTATAGTTCATCACTTCTGTAGCTTATATGCTGTTGTGCAATGCCCCACTGAAGTTTCACATCTACTCTGCGAAAGAGGACAAGGGTAAACAGCTTTCTTTTAGGATAGTCACAAATGGTAAAAACAGTAGTATTTGTTTGTCTGTTTAATTAGATGTTTGCTGTTTATCACACACAAGAACTGTAAGCAGAGTCCATGGATTCTTCTGAGCAATACGAAACCTCCTGGTTCCATGCAAGTTCAATACTGCCTCTCTCTCTTTTTTTCTCCCCTCCTCCTATCTGCTGTGTTCCCCAGCCCAAGTTTCCAAATATCTTCATATGAAAGAAAGTTTTGCTTTGTGACTGCTACCCGAAAGAGCCTGGCTCCAGGCTCATGTCGGCTTCAGGTACATCTTAGACCACAGGAAGCTGGATAGTTTTTTTTTTTTTGAGGCACTAGAAGTTAGGCTAAGAGTAATAGTCAAGTTGCCCAAAGCTAAAGGGACAAATAGCTCTCATTGCCTTCCTATTTAAACAGCTGGCCAGCGAAGAAATCTTCTTTTCCCTTTTTTTCCCTGAAATAGATTAAGTACAGTTTGCAGTAACAGATTCACCAGTCTTTCATTCACGCATCTGTAGCCCTAATGTTTACTGTCCCATTTCACTTGAGTTTCCTCAGCCTCACAAGAGAAGTTAACAATGGATCTCTCCACATTCAGATACACACACAATCTTCTTTGTCTCTTAATTATTATCAAGTTTATAGTTGTCCTTTCACATTCTCAAGCTAAGCCAAGACAAGCTCAGTTTTATGACCACGTTTTCATGTACCTCTCTCAGCAGAGAGAGAGCTGCTGCAGCTGAACAAGACAATTGCAGCATGCTAGTTATACTTGGATTTGATAAGCAGTTGGAAAGAGGAGAATAACCAGTTTTCTCATTTGTCTATTTTCAGACATATAGAAAACCCCACTGTCAGAATCTTGAGTAAAAAATAGGTGACACCTTCAGACCCTAGTAAAACCACTTATGCATGTTAACTTGTTTAAATAAACACCCCCCACCTCAAGTGACACAGTGGCCTGCAGTCTTCCTTGATCCATTCACAGAGCAAGAGTTATTTTTACTGAGTCAGTAATCATGCATTGTATTCCAGAGGAAATACTAGCCGGGTACCCCTGCTTGTAACTTCATGATCTGCTGCTCCCAAATCACGTTCCAGTGCTTCCTCTGAACTACTTTTTGTTCTCCTGCTGTCAAGGTTAGTGGTAGCTGTATGGGGGCCAGAAGAACCATTTGCAGTTATTGTTGTATCGCCATATGTCACGGTAAGGTCACCATCATTCAGAATAAAATCAGAATCCTCTTCTCTAAGCTGTTCCTGATTCTGAAAAAAAGAAAAAAAGAAAAAAAGAAAAATCGTTATACAGCACCTTTCTTTGCCCAGAACGTAACTGAAGAATTTACCTAGATGTCAATACAGAAGAGATAAGGTTCCACCTTAAGAAATGTTAAAAATAACCTTGAACCCAGTGTTTGCAAATCAGCTTACTGTTCCCTGTATAACTACTGGGGAGAGATGAGAGGGAGCTGAAGCCAAGAACTAGGTTATGGAACGGGTAACCTGGGATTTAGTAGCACTGGAAATACACCAAAAGTACAAGAGATAAGTGGTACATATTGGGTTTTGCATGACAATTTAGAAGGCAGTACAGGACAAAGACTGGAGATCAAGCACAGCTGAGTCACTCCAGATAGAGTTGCATCTGTTGCTAATTAGTCAAATTCATTAGTAAACTTTTCATGCAAACTGATAAGAACTCATAAGGCCCAAAATCTCTACATTCAAGGATTCCTCAACATTTTTTTGTTATACATCAAGAACTAACAATATTCTTTCAAACTATCCCCTTACTTTTAACCTTTTACTAAATAAAGAATTACTTGACCTAGTTCTTGGGAATGCTCCTGAGCCATAAAGGATGGATACAAGAAAGTGCTTGCTTCATAGTTTTGTAACTAGTTCTGATGTGTTTTCTTTTCAAAATCACTTAAGAAAGTGACTCACAAAACACTGTGATTTTTTTTTGGCAGAGATGGAATGAAATATATAGTCAGAGAATAGAAATTGCTAAAGTGTGATAAAACACCTAATTTCTCTATCACAGCATAATATGACAACAAACAATTGTACTGTGTTCCACTGCTGTTTAACATGGTAAAAGGCAAAATAGCTGAATTGGTCAGAAAATGGGCTTTCTTCATATTGGAAGAAAATTCTAATCAGTACTATAAGCTTGCTTTCTTGCAACTGAAAGCAATTATTTCTCCACATGAATGGCTCCATACTGCTTAGCAGGAGCTGAAATGTGTGTGTACTGCTGTTCCCTCGGTAGGCTGGACACCAGTCAGGCTACGTTCTCAAAATACATCATTTTCTTCCACTGCGGCAAGGGAAGAGGGGCACGGGCCATGTGAGATGGGATGTCTGTGATCAGCATGAGCAGAAAGCCCTGCCTCTACTGCAGAACAGGAGTTCAGGGCACTGGAGATTGAAAATGCTGATTAACCTGTCCATGATGAAAAACGCAGCTCCTGGCTAAATAAAAGTTCCTGGGAAAGCTTCCTGTCATTATGTCAGAAAGATAGTCAGACAAAATAAAGCAGCAGAAGCCTCTAGATGATACAGAATATTTAACTAACAAGGAGTAGAAGAGGTGTCAGGAGTTTGCCAAAATCAATGAAAGAAATAGTGCAGTTCAGTGTAGGGTGCAAGACAAGCCCTACTTCGAAGGAATGCTAATTCTTCCGAAACTTCATGGCATCCAAATTTATCATTACTTTTTTGTGACAGGGTTAGTCTGATAGAGAGCACTGTTCTCAAAGAGCAAATACAGGTTAGGACACTTGCTTTCTTTGTTTGCAAAGAAAACACTGAACTACTGGCACTGTCTTAGATAGAAAAAAAAGGCAGAAATTAAAGGGTTCAGCTATAATTTGCAGAAACAGCCTTTGCAATCTTTCAGTTGCAAAAAAAGGCAAAAGTCTGAGGTACAAGACCAAAATGATTAAAAGGGGCACAAAATAATCAGTTTAAGAAAATCTGCTATCTGGATATATATTGCTTTGAAGAAGAGACATTCAAATAAGGACAAAAATCAGAAAAATGAGCAAGAAGCAGGCAGTTTGTGACTGTTGACTGATTATGTTTTCAAAAGTCGAAGAAGCTGCAAAAATCTACCATAGGTTCCCTTTCATGGTGTTTGCCCTTGGAGAAGCACCAAGGAGGGGATGGCAGAGCTAACAGAGCACCAGAAGATATTGCTGTACCAGGGCCACATGTGAAGTGGCTGCAGCAAGCTCCCAAAGCACCTCCTGTCTCCACAATCTGTTGAACAGCAAATCCCTGCAGCTGCCTATCAGATAAGAAACTGGTAAGAACACACTTGAGCTTCCCCAAAAGGCTGAGAAGCTCTTGGAAGCACGATACTGAAAGAGAGGGTCACAGGCTTTATACTACATGGCAAGTCCTAACCCAGTCTTTGCTGGTTTGTCCCAGGCTACATTTACATTTACATAAATGTGATCAGTTCCAGAGAAACACTGAGCTTTCTCTCAAGGTGATGAACAAACATTGCCTCGTACAAGCCAAGTTCTACTTACTTGTTTCCATTCTGAGTAGTACTGCAAGCAGCATGCATTTTATTTCATACATTTCCCCAGAGAACACCCACGGAAAATCTTGTGTACTATACAGATTTGTTACGTTTGCAAACAAAGAGGATGGGTGAATAAACCTATCGTGCTTCATGCAGCATGAACAATTCTTTCAAGAAAGACAGGAAATGTATCCAAATAGATCCACAGAGACTTGAAATACTCCCAAGAATAACCCTAAACAGGCCTCTGCAATCCCCTACGGGTCAGTAGGAAAAGCTTCAATTCACTCAGAAAACACAGGTCCGAACTTCACTTCTTAAACTGACACACTAAAATGGCTGAAGACCTGTATCCAAAACTCTGCAAAAGCCTGAATTCTGCTTTGATGTGCTGATCCCAACCTTGAGGGTCCTCCCTGCAGTCTATCCTGTTTGTGGTAAAAGCTGTTCGTGCTCCTAAGAATGCAAGCTGGAGATGTTTTTTTGTTATTAAAGCTTATTTAAAATGAGTTACTGCTTACAAAGCCAGTCTTTATTGCCTCTTAAGACAATGTAAAAAGGAGCACAAGCAAAGTACGATGCATGTGCAAAGTGCTGGCAGTCATCACAGATGCTGGTGCTGAACACAACACAGGCACCACAGATAACAAAACTTGCATCAGAAGTTACTTACCTTGTGGTTCCAAAATGAAAGCATCAAGTACCATGCAGGCAAAATATATGCCAACTTAAATCTGATGCTCCATTTAGTTTCTCTCGTTCTCAGATGAATTTAAATTCACTGAGGAAACTAAGCAATTTTTGCTATGAAGGTAGAACCATTAAGGAGGGGGAAGAGGGAAGCCTGGCTGAACAGTTTTCTTATCCATTTTGAGAGTTATGTCCTCCAAAGATTGCAAATTAAGTTTCTTCACTGGGCTTGCAGATTTATAAATTACTTCAATTCCTTCTAGTTTCATACCAAGTTGTCATACTCTGTATGTGCAAGAACTAAACTTTTTTTAAAGTGTGGAAGAGCGTGGAACACAAAACCCACCCTGAAACAAACAACAACAAAAAAGCATCCTCAGGAGTGTTTCTTTCAGTTGAGATAAATGACTGATAGAGAATTACTAAAGGTTTCAAAGGACATTTCCAAAGGAAAGGAAAAAAACTGACCTACATCAGTTTGGGATAAGTTGGAAAGCCCTGCCAACTGGTCATGCACTGAAGATAACACCAGAAGAGAAATTAGTGTTTAAAATTATAACTTTCAAAATTTAACTGCTAACTGCAGCAACTCTTCATGCTTTAAATTCCAACTTGTCCGTCTGGGTTGGAAACAGCCTACTGGCACAGCCTTAAAGTAGTGAGAGAACATCAGCAAGGAACAGTAACATCATCTCTGGAAAAAATCCACTGCACCTCACCCCTGTGGGCTGACTCAGAGCCTTACACATACTCCATGCAAATTGAAGCTTAGAGGACACGATCTCGTGCTGAGGAATAAGTTGTGGGTGGGCTGCATTGTAGGATTATTTGACTTTCAGACTTCTGAACTCCCCTTTGGCATTTAATTAAAAAGACCTACTCCCACTTGTGGAAGTGAGAATGAATTCTAAGTAAGGTTGATAAAGGCAGAGGAGAAAAAAAAAAACCAAAACAAAACAACAAAAGCTAAAAACAATATACAAATATACAATTAGCATAGCCACATACTTATTGCTTTCTTCTCTATCTAGATGGCATAGCTCAGACATGCACCTGGAATGAGATCCAGGGTTTAATACTTCTTTGGGAAACGTATTTTACAGCTATGTTATATTTTATTAAGTATTTACTTTTTTTTTTTGCTTTTTTAACTGAAAATCTTCAGTCTTTAATTCTCACAGGTGTACCATTTAATTTTCCCAGAAATACCTCACAAAAGCACTATTCCAAGCAGTTTCTGTCCCCACAAAAACATGGCTGCCTCTGTTGCTTCACCTGCATTTAATAGAAAGGCAAAAAGATTCCACAGCTTTTTAATCAGTGATGAAATGTCATAACCAAATGTTGTAACAAAGCCAGCCATATAAAGAAACAAAAGCAACTGCAGGGTTCAGAAATCTTGAAAAGGAGCTAGAAGTAAAACTTCGAAATTAGATTCTTTCCTAAGACAGATGCAGCACTGCACTGAAATAGGAACAGAAAAGAGAATACAATATGAAAGCTCCACACTGTACACCTTAACGAAGTATACAACCGTACAAGCATTTTTAATGAAGTTAATATCCTGTATGTATCACTGAGCCAATCCATTAAATAATAAGTTTCCACATTTGGTAGTAGCCAACAACAATGAGTAATAAGAGAAAAAAAAAAAAGCCCAACTATTAGAGAAAATGAAAGTCAAAGCTTGCATGTTCATTCTGGTTAGATCCTCAGTTACTGGACAATTGCTCTCATAAGATCATACACAGACATATGGGCAATGCACACTGTCTGATGGATGTCTTCCAATCTAGACATGTTTTAAGACCTCCAGTACCATTGCAAAGATGGGAACAAGGCAAATTTCTTGCATTACTAATAGCTCCAAATGGGCAGTAAATATCTCAAAGTTCTAAGAAATTGTTCAATCAAGTACAAGTGAGATGCTAATGATAGCCAGAAAGAAATGTAGGGAAAGATTTCAAAGCTGCAAATAGAATTCATAACTCTCTAGGAAAGGATTAATAGAGAACTGGTCCAAGATGACTTGAGCATAGAGATATTAATATCCCAGGGAACCTGCAAATTTGAGATATCCCACATAGTACTATGGTTTTATTTGCAAGCAGCTCATGAAAAGTTGTAGATTTCAGAAGCACTGTACAGATAGGAATGACAAGTATCAGGATCCTGCAAGAGTAATAGGACAACAGAGCATTAATTATTGCAAGACATGGCTGTAAAGACTGTGTAGTGACCTGCTAGACTGAAATAAGTAACTGATTAACTGTTTCTGAAATCTGATCTCAAATTTCGCAGTGGAAACAATGAAGGGAAGCGCTACCAGGTTTTTTTCCAGCTGGGTGAATGTGTCAATGACATCTTTAAGGAGACCTCAAAGTTTAGCAGTAACAGGGAAAGAATCTTGTCCAAAAGTCTTGAGAAGGGACTGAATATTTTGAAGTGATTCACTGAACTGGGTTATTGACTAGGCATGTAATTTCCCCATATCCTTAAATGTTATTTTTCTAATGTAGTATTTGAACAATAAGATAATTCCTGATCTCAAACAACAGAAGCTTTTGCCTCAGGGAAGAGTATCTTAAATCTTTTCTGCCTAGGAAAACCAGCACTTTCTTGCACTAGGTCTATCAGACCAGCAGAAACCAGGACATTACCTAAAAAGAAAAGACACTGATTTCCTGAAGTTTAACAAATAAAATACAAAACGAAGAAGTATTGAATTGTTCTACTTACATCATAAACCTGGGGACTTGTCAGACAGCGCGCTATCAGGCCACACCAGCTGGGTAGCGTTGTGGTCAACGGAGGGCCACTGTGAGTGAGAATTGGCTTTAAATAACTTAAGTAGTTAAGGAAAACACACCAGTGCTCAAAAACCACTCTTGAAAATAAAGAGATAATTTTACATAAATGGGGTTCTGCTTTTGAACTGTGATATACAATAATTGTATGCATAAAGCACCCTCCAAACATTTTCACCTTGACTGTTTCAAGAGCAGTTTCTTTACTCACTCATTTTCTGCAAGGACAGCTAGCTAACTTTCTTCTTACAAGTTTCAAACAATTGCAATGTTTCCAGCTTCTGTGCTCTCAAGTAAAAAGGAGTAAGCAAAGGTGCTTTAGTGTTGAAATGTCCAAGGGTATTTCTGCTCTGAAGAAGGGAGTATGGTGTCAAGGTTGCAAGCTAGAGGTAGCAAGGTGGCATTCCTGTGTGGCTCAACATAGGGAAATAAAAAAATTCTGTTCATTCAACAACCTCAAAGCAGTATAGCCACTTGATCTGCTGGTTACTGAGCCACAGAGGTGCAATGAGAGATTTTACCCTGGTAATGCTCACAGATATTTCTACAGTGCATGTACAGGTACCACACAGAGCCTCAGAAAGGCAAGGGGAAAACCGTGTGCAAGAACCATGTGCCACAGTGTGGAAGGAAAGCAGTGCTACCTATATTACACTGAGGGGACATGGGGGTGGGAAAGGAAAGTGTCCTTACACTTCTTTCACAGGTCTGTGCTCAGGTAAATCCATACTTTTCACGTGAGTACTCCACACTGATGATATGCTTGAAAAAAATATGCACTGGCTGGGTGTCTGTTAAAGAGCAGCATGTTGATCTTGACTAGCACATGAATCAATCTGATTATTTTAAATACAAATATGTAAGTTTCAGGCATTCTAGTTACTTTCTTAGGCCTCTAAGCACAGAGAGAATCAAGTCCATCTGCAAATATAACAGTTTCCCTCCCAATCCATTAAGATTCTTAGGGCAAAGAGGGGGTTAAAAAGGGGGCTGTTTTAGCAGAGAGATATCCCTTCCCTTTAGCAGAGCCTGGCATAGCTGTTTACTCGAGCAGAGTTATGTTTCCTCCTTTCCTTCTTCACTAAGAGTGTGGTTACACCCATTCCTGGAAAGAAACCCCATGCCCTAACCCAGGCTCCACGCTGCCCTGTGCCAGACAGGCAGCAACTCAGCTGTGAAAAAACAAGCCCAGTTAAAGACATTTGCTGCTTCATCACAGTTGCAGTTTTCTCCATGTTTAACAGTTGTGGGTGAACCCAGGGAACAGCCCACAACATTAAATGAACTCTGCATTCCACAGGAATGAAGTTCCCGCTTATCCATGTGTACAGAGCTCTGCAGGCAATAGTGAGCTTTGGAACACGCTTTTTCATCACTTACTTGCATCTTTTTCAAGTTAAGCTCTCTTGCAAAGAGTGAATTTTGAGACAATCTGCCTTTCTACCCAGGAACCAAGTGAATGCATTGGCAAAAAATATTTTGACATTTAGCCATGGATATAGAAGTGGCAATTCTAAAGATCATCCCATCTGTGCAATTTAAGCCTAACCAGCAAATGCTTATCTGAATGCCTTCTTCCAGGAGAAGGAGCAGACTTTTATCTCTAACATACAGTAAGACAGTTCTGCCTCTTAATGTCAGTTTCCTTGGCACAAACTTCACAGAAACTTTTCCTAAATATTGCTAGTCACCACTTGAAAAAAAAAAGGGAATGCACTATCAGGATCCTTTAAGTTTCTGTGAAACAGGTAGTTAGGCTGTAATTTTCTCCAGGCACTCTCCCTGACCCTGCTGCAGCTGCTCGGGAGGGACTGTTCTCTGCAAGCATCAGCTGAGGGAAGTCAGTGTTGCCAACTACTCCTTTCATCAGGCACATCCCTTTTGTAAAGGCAGGGGAAGAGGACAGCTCTGCTTCCTTCTTAAAAAGGCAAAAAAGAAGCAGTCAGCCACAGTCAGATCCTTTCATGCTTTTAACACCAAAGTCTCTCTTTTTTTTTAGTAGTAAAAATTGACCTTGAAGCACTTCGAGGCCAGTCACTAGAACTCAAAGGGTTAACTTGGAATTACAAACATTGATGAACATTTAAAGTAGCACATACACTCCCTTCTGGGCTTTGGGTCAGTACTATTGCATCTGAAAGCATTTCAGATTTGGACAAACAGATTTTGTCCCAAAAAGGCAAGTGCTGTTAGGATCCAAACCTTTTGAACATGCTGCCTGGGTTTGCCTGGGTGGGAAAGCCTCATGTGCAAGGCATGGAAGGAAACTGCTGTGCTCCAACCAGCCCAGCAGTCTCTCATCAATCAAAGGCCAAGATCTCCACATGAAAAGACGCATATGCAAGCTGCAAGAACATTAGGCACCTATAACAGGTCATTGTGTATATTTAGCTGCCCCAGAAATTACTAGGAATTCAGTATTGAAATTTCTTTGAGTTTCTAGGTATAAGTGACTTGCCGTGGCCACAAGATTATCTTTGCCATTTTCTGCTAAGTGACTGTAAGCTGTTGAGGAGGAGCAGCTGTATGGCGTACTGATTAAATTCAGTAGATTAAAAAAAAACCCCAAACCCACAAGCATGAAATACTACAGGACAGGTACACAAAAATTGCTCAGAATCTTAAACAAGGATCTAAATACTATAATAATAGCTTCAGAAAGGTTGTACAGTACTATATACACTCAGAGACACTGCTTTAACATGCATAGTAATTTCTGGATATACTTAAGGAGATTAGCTGGCTCTCATGTAGTTTTTTTAGTTCCAGAACTTCCTCTTTAGAGATAAACCACAGATTTTGGGACTTCATCACAAAAGCAGATGGTTCTGCAGAGCAATGAGTTGAGGCTTAGACATGTACAATGAACTAGAAAACTAGTTTGTGCTATGAGCATCAGTGAAAATGAGAACAGATTCATAGAACAAATCAGAGGAACTGAAATAGTTAATTGTGTGTTATTGTTTAGGAAGGTACTTCACCTCCTAGAACTGACTAGTTTCTGTCCTCCAGCAAGTGTCACACACCATGCATTAGGGAAAGGAAAGGTCTGACTGCTGAGCCAGTGAGTTCAAGCTTTGGTTCTGAGCCTTGAGCCTGTCAAATACTTGAGAGAGTCAAACAGGAGAAAGATCAAGTGCTTAAGGCTACATATGGGTACATGGAAAGGAAAAAAGTGAACATTTCATGCCTTGAAACCAAGCTGTGTTTTCAAAAGGATACTTGTGGTCAAAGCTATACCACAGTCTGAAAAGCCAAGCACTTTCCTGCTTCGTCCTGTTCCTTCGTGCAGAATCTTGGCCATCCTAAAAGTGAGATAAAAACATATTCAATTACTTCAGGCAGAAAAACCAAAAATTATACACTCCAATAATTCATATTATAATGTCCTGTCAAAAAAAAAAAGCCAAATTACTTCAATACTGTACTTGGAATGCAGAAGAAAGCTGTTTAGAGATTTGCTTATACTGAGTTTACTTTCCCTAAAAAGACCAGAAATGACTGCAGCAAACCAGGCTGTCTTCATTGCACTCAAGTTACCTTAAGTCCTCTACCACCGAGTTCCCTGGAGCCTGAAACCTTATCTCACTGTTAGTATAGCAATGGATATAGAAATAACTTCCAAATTGACAAATAAGCCTCATTGATATTCGAAGACTGATTCCTATTCATTGCTTGGTTGGCTTCCTTAAGTCTAGGTCTAAGTCTAACTCTAGGTTTGATGTTTTTTTCTTAAGCCTGATGCTTCCTTGGAAGAACAAGGGAAATTACCGTATCTGATAAATTCTCAGAAACTTGATTAAATATATTATATTTAAAAGAAACATGCTTAACAGAGAATCCATATAAAGATCACAGTTGATGGAGGTCATGCAAATCTCAGAAATGCTGGATCAACCTTGAAAGGGCTAACAGTGTTAAATATAATCTCTTAACTGGCTATGCTGCAAATCATCACACCAGCTGGTCTGCAGCTGCATTTGTTTTTACTTTTGTTACTGTTTAGGGTTTGAATGTTTTGCTTTCTGTTTTTGTTTTGTTGTTTGTTGTTCGGGTGGGGGGGTTTGTTTGTGGCCAGAGTTAAACACAGGAAAACAGAAGAATGCCTTGTATGAATCCTCTTCCAAACTATGAGAAAAGAACAAGACAGGATTACACTGTGTACTTCTGACCTGCAAAAAACCCATGATCCACCAAGAGTTAAAGCTTAGTACATTTTCACTCCCTCCCCATCCCAAATGATATATTTTCTTTAACTGTGACATACTGCTAATCTTGGCTTGGTGAAAGAAAGATGAATCCAAAGGGAACTGACTAATGGACTACATCAGCAATGCAGCGCACAGCTAAAGAGGGAAACAAATGGCTGAGTTCTTTATGTTTACATGGGAAAAAAGCAAACAAGATATTTCCACAGCAGACACTGAATAAGAACAGAATACCCATGCTCTGTTTCCTGTTAAAGCAATTCCTCAATTACTGACAAGCTCAGCCTGAACTGGCCAAAGCCGTCTTACCACAGTACTACTTCCTAACCTTGGTTTTATGCAATAATTGTGGCCTTCACTGTAAAAGGTGTTTTGAGGCCTGGACTTCTGGTTGCTTCCAGATAGTTACAAAACAAAATTTACCCTTACTGGTAGCCAGCTCCACCATTTCAGCATCTACTTTTTGTGCTGGACACAGGCTCTTACAAAGAACACAGAGATGCCAAGTGCAGTTTCTGCAATGAAAGAGGTGCTTCCTGAGCAAATAACTCTCACCTCTACAACATGTTACAGGGAAAGAAAAAGAAAGGATAAAAAACCAAAAAACAAGGCAGGAGAAACCACTAAGAAGAAAGCTAATCCCAAATACATTAATCTATCTCCAATCAGCCTGAACACCATCATCATCATACAAACCTTCCTCCCTAAGCATCCCCTAGATCCAAAATTACTCATCATTCAACTGCAACTAGTAGGTTCCTGCATAAGCAACCAGCTGTGCTGCTGAGCAATCAGTGTCATGCAGAACTCTGGAAGAGTGCGAACCAAGGTCTGGACAGCAGAGACTCCCATTTAAGCCTGAGGAATTTTTGAGTTATTTGTTTTCCAGATCTTTAACTCCTCCTGTGAATCAACTCCGTTTATAGATGAGCAAAACTGAAAATTCTGCTATGAACAACATTTTTCGAATGATCGTGTATGCCAGTAGCGTATTTCAGGGGAAAAAAGTCAACTCTTGGGTTGTTACTGATGCATGGAAAGCTTCACTAAAGATTCACATCAACAGTTTGCTGAATACAAATGGCAATTTTCCAGTGCTTCTCCTGCTTCACCCAGGTGATAGGTAGTCCAGGCAGGATCCAGCTGGCTTGTGGTTTGGTATGCAAGAGTCGAGATCAGATTAGCAAACTTAATCTTGTATTCTAAGCAAGTCCAAGGCCCAAAATTTGGTATCAGTTAAGGAAGAGGAGCCAGGAGTATTACCTTTGAACGGAGAAGAACTATTTATGCAGTAGCATGCTAAAAGCAAGCATGTTGGGTAGGTGGGGTAAGAGGAAAGCGCATTCTTATATAGAGTGTATTAGTGGATTTGGGAAGGTTTGTGATGCCTTAAGTATACACAAAAATGTGAACATGACAGCATTACACCCAACACCACTGAATGTTTTTCAGTGGGCATTACTTCAGTATTATAAAGCAAAATCCACTACTGACTACTTGCCAGCTAGGAGAGAAAGGTTTTATCCATGCATACATTCTGCAGTTCTCTATTGTCTTAGTTATAAAATAAGATCAGCCTAATAGGGAAGTTATAGAATTACTTACTCCTTGTAAGACTTGAAAGCTGTCATTAGTAGGTGGAGGATCCTGATCTGGGTCAACCCCAACCCTACAGAAACATTAGGAAAACAAAGCAAGTGGTGTTACTGAGGCTTGCAAATGCTGCAAGTTTGGCAGAATGCATTTTAAAAGCACTTTAAGCACCCAGCAAAGCTGCATCAGAGAGGTTATAAGAATAGATTGAGGAAAAGCTGTCCATTACTCCCTTGTAGTTACATAGCTATAAACAAGATACTTTTTCACTCAAGAAACTGCTTTAACTCCATCTCGGCATCAACTTTAACTGATTACTTTTGCTGCCAATTTTTTTAGAACACTGGAAAATACTATTTTTGCCTTAAGAAGTGGATGACATCCTCTTCAGTGGAGGGTATCCCTCATGTCCAGCAGGAAGAAACCAGAAACTAAGGAAAAAGCCCAGCCTAAATATTTCCCACAGCAAATAGCTGCCAGATAAACCTGAGAATGGCTGAAATACATGATTTTAAAAAGACGCACACACTCCAAGTTTTAATGCACTACGGGAAGCACAAAAAATATTTTATAAAGAGCCACAACATTAATTTGCTGCAAGTTTCACCTAACGCAACATAGCCACAGTGGACTAACAAGTGGCCTGTAGTCCAGCCTTCCAGCTGAGTGAGGCAGGGTTTGTGCAATGAGATGATGGGTGTTGGCAGAATAATATGTTAAGAAGAAACTGTCTACTCACTTTTGCTTAGTTAGAAAGCATCTTATTACTGAACCATCCTTGCACGTAGGGCTCCTATCCAAGATTGGCATTTAATCCTTGTAATTATGTTCAGGTTTTTCTGGTCTGTTTTGTGGGTAGCTATTTGTTAAGACTGGACTTGTCTATTTTATATCCTGTTCATGTCTTGATCTCTGTCTTGTCTTGTAGAACCTAAACCTCCAACCTCAAAAGTTAGATAAGATTCTCAGTCTCAAACGTGTTGTGTTTCAGTTCCACCACGTTGCATCCTAAGTGTGGGAAAACGCATGCAACAGCCATTTCGGACAACAAGATTTTGTTAACATTGTCACTTCTCTTTTAGAAGGGACTGAGCAGGTTTAGTGCAATTTCCTCGTTACTTAGACTTTTTGTCAGCTATTTATAGCCATGGTGCTTATGCAACAGCCCTAAGGATCACCAGAAACCAAGAGAACCTTGCTGGTCAGACCATATCATTTGTGTGTCCCAGGGACACCATGCTTGGATCAAATAAAAAGAGAATACTTTCAAGTAGCTTCCAGGGCAGCATTTTTTGATAGAACAATAGAAGAAGAGAAGTTTTAAGTCATCCTTGTGAACTCACACCCAGCTCAAGGCCTCACGTGAGTTAATGTAGTTCAGGGAAAATCCAGAAGGCTGCTCTGAAGCAGCCTCATATAAAACTAGTTGCTGACCCAGTCCTTTGCTTGGATTTTTTTTTCTGAGCCTCTTGTTCTTTCCTCATCTCTTCCTTTTTCCATATACAGTCATCTTAAACTTTAGGCACATTTAGCCTGGAAATTCATTGCCACTGACCAGCCTCCAAACTGAAAACTTCACCAGTTTAAGAGAACACTGGATAGATAGATTGAGTACTGGATTGTAACACATGCTAAAATAAAACACCATGTACGAGAGCTCTGAGAGGTTACAAGGGCTGAGATGTTACTGCTTTGGCTACCAATACATAAGAAGGAGTTTTGGCAAGGAAACTGGTTATCTAATGCAGAAAGCTGACAAGCAACATCAGTAGGGCAATATATATATACATATATATAAGATTATACATTCCTTTATAAGTACACATGAAAATAAAAGAAAAATATTTGTGGCTTTCCAAACTCCAGCTGCACATGGGGGAAGGTTCAATGTGCTATGCACAGCAACCAGGCTCATGTTGGCTGTGTAGCTGACAGTGTGAATGGGGAGTTCAAGAAGCTCATTCCAAAAGATGAACATAGCTTGCATTCCCCAAATAGTTTTTACTCCCTGGATTACCTATTCACTTCACAATACATAAGAAAACCAAACAATTCAATGTCTCAGCTTTTACTTGACTTACAAGGCTGTGCATTTGTTTTGAGGGTTTTTAACTGCCCTTAGGCAGGGGAATGGGGCTTAGTGGAGGACCAAAGCAGGATAACCACACTTCAGTGAAAAGTCACAGTATATCACAGGCCAGGTATTTGGGTTCACTGTTGTGCTGAAGACGAAAAGAGAACTTTTCTATATTAAAATAGTTCAAGTTTTAGGAAAACCACCTTACTACAGATGTTCTTTTCAGTATTGAAATAGTACGTCCACACAGAGTTGTCCATTTAAATTTTTTTCAAAGTTATTCTTCAGAAGAATTTATATTTTGAATACTTATAATTAATTCTTTTCCATAAATCACTTTTTAAAAATGTCACTCTCAAAGTCTGTTCCTCAGTTCAGAGATTAACACCAAATACATTTCCATTTTGAATTCTTACAACTACTTCTTGTATCTTTCAAACAATATGCTCTTATCCTCTACTCTAGCATCAATTGTATAGGAAGCTTTATTTTTTGGCAGCAAGACTGTCTGTTTAAGTTTCAAGGTTTATATACCCTGATCTTATGACAAGCATCATGTTTTTTTGTAGGCCCAGCCCCTAGAATTCTAAGGAAGTCTCACCTTTATCACCTGAAAAAAACAATACCAAAAACCAGGCAAGTTTCTCCCAACCTCCTTTACAGTGAAGAGAAGCACCAAAACCACTTAGTTACTTCATCCTTGCTTAAATACTCCAATAATTAAAAGTATGAGTAAAGCTGATGCATGTATGTCTTCAACATTGATTTTCTTCTTATGGTGAAGAGAAAAAAATCCATTTCACATGCTCAATATATCTTAAAAGCTTCCTGTAATTTAAATGTGCTGTAAAGGTCAATATCAGCTCTCATTTATTTAGCCTGTTTTATAAATTAAAGTGTTACTGGATGGATTTACACAGATCCCCTCCCAGAGGTCAGTGGCACAGAGAGGGCAGCCTTGCTAAAGGCTGGGCTGTTTTGCTCAAACCCCATGGCAGAAAGGCGGGTGAGCAAGTGCTGGGTGAAAACAGTGTTTTACTGAAGAGGCACAGCCTCTATGATGGGGACTGAGAGTCACAGCAGCTGTGGCACAGCCAAGGCCAAGGTAGTGCAGATGCCAGCAAGTGTCTTTGTTTTCCCCTCCACCCTTTCTGAGAGCCCTTTGCAGCAGCTGTGTGGGGATTCCCCAAGGCTGTACAAATAAGTAACTCTCAAAAAGAAGATTTCAAATGAAGAATATGAGCAGTCTTTTCACTGTAACTATGCCTATTTGTTTCAAAATTGGTGAAAAATCCATTTATTTCCCCCATTGGAATCACTTTGGTATCTGATAGACACCTTATTCCTTCAGTACAGATAATTACTAGTATGTACAATTCAGACACCTTTATTTCAGCCTTGGGAAGGTCATTGGAATCTGTAGACAAGAGTATGCTATAGTAAAAATTAATCCAATTTAAGTGTATGTTTTCACCCCTCCCTAATGAAAATATTTTTTTAAGGCAAAAAAGGCTTTTCATGCTTTAAGATCTCTGTAACAGCAAAGAGACTGGTCTTGAGCTCCTAATGCCTGACACCAAAGCACAGCGTTTCTACCCTTAACTGACTCCTGGACTTCTTGGTCCTTATTCCTACAGCTACAACTCCAGCATCACATGTAGGAGAGCAGCTACTCAGATTTGATCTCTCAAACATAAAGCTTATGGATAATTCAGTAATTTAAACAGTGTGGGAGAAAGTGGCTGACACACAAAACTGAACTAAGTGGATGGAAATGAATGGTAAAAAGGCGTATAGAACTACATCAAGTTCTCTACTACATCATTTTGAAATGTGTGGAATCATTTCTTCTGATACTTCAGAAACTTTTCCAAGGCCCTACAACACATAGACAACAAGTTACCAAAATACCAGGCATTGTTACATTTAGCATATGTAATTACTATGGCAACAGCCAAGAATGAGTATAATAGATAATAGTTCTCAGATTGTCTGTACAAACTAACACACTGCATCTCTGGCAAATCTAGTAGTTTGCTGGAAGCCTTCAAATGTGACAAGGTACATGAAAAAGTTTTCGTTGCCCCATCCCAAAGAGCTTTCTTTACATAAACATTCTCAATATTTTTATATATATCTTATTTTAAATTCTCTCTCTAACCATGTATCTGTTCTAAAAAAACCAAACCAGAATCCTGATGATCTCTGGTTGATATCTCTCTGTTTTTAAAAATACATCCCCAAAGAGGCCGGGCTAAATCATCTATGAAGTTCCTTCCGACCTGAAGAGTTATAGGAAATAACCTCAAGCAATGCTTAAGAATACCTTTGTAATTAAAGATCATAAGATCAAATCCATGATTTTCAGCTCTCAAGTCTTCCAAGGCCAGAGATTCTAGTTTTGCTTTATTAAATATCTACAGACAGAGTTAAAGAATGTGATGTTTTATAGTTTCTGATTTTTTAGACTAAGGACATCACGTGTGATCCACACTCTCACAGCTCAAAATAAGTGAATAGACTCAGAGTTGAGGAACATGTACAGCACTCTCAGAAAAGAAGCAGCAGTAGCATGCCACAGTATAGAAAAAGAGCACACAGTGTTACAAAGATGAAAAAAGCCAAGCACCATGTTAATGTGGTATCAAGGAAAGCACAATGTCACCTGAAATACAGCCAGTGGCTTTCACTCATCTCTTCCACCGATGGAACATGGTCACCAACTCTGGTACAGTACAAGAATGCAATGTGAGTAACAAAATGCTTATGAGATGGGGGCTCTACAGATCTCTTCAGCAAAACGAAGCAAACCAACAAAAAAACCCCTACCCAATAAAAAAAGACAAAACATACATGAACAACAATGGCAGTGCAATGACGAAGTGACAAAAAAAACCAAAATAAGCAATAGCAGCAATTTATGATTGGCATATCCAGTAATATTCTTCATTCGTTCAGATCCCAGCTGGCAAAGCATCTGTATCACTGACTGTGGTGGTGTGTTTTTTCCCACTCCTGTGTTTACCAAATTGCCTACCTTTCTACATGGCTCCCCCTCCCCTGCCCCTAGCCCTAACCGCTCCCTCGGGTTTCTCCCATTGATTGTTACCCCAGCTCCACCCATGTACCACCCCTGTGCCCTGTGACCATTGGTCCATGTGCTCTCTCTGACCTCCTCACACCGGATAAAGGACCCTGCGTGCCACATGATTCCCTCTCTCACTGCTCTCTCGCATTCTACCCTGTCTTGGGGCACCAGCCTCTGCCTGGGGGAACCATGACGTGTGCTGGCTCTCTACCTTTGGGAGCCAGCACATGTGCTGGTTCTAGGTTTCTGGGAGCCACCATGGAATAAAAGATCTTCTGCAGTCCCCATGCGGAGAGCATTCTCGCCTCCTTTATTGTCACCGTGTTGCGGGGCTTCAGCTTTCCAGAGGATGCAAGGGGCAGCCTGGAAGAGGCACGGGAAGCCGAACAGCCACTTTTCCCGCACTAGCCTCACTGCGCTCTTCGAGAACACTGTGGCATGCCATGCCAGTGCAGGAAACCACCCACCGCAACAACTGACAGACTACATCCCCCAGAAATCCAGATTCAGTAGCTCTCTTTGGTGCTGCACACAGACAGCCAATCTAGGACAACTCCTTCCACTTCAGACCTGCACACGGTCTGAAAGAGAAAGAGTCATCGGAGGAAGTAGTCACGGGAAGCGATACAGGTATGAGAGGGGTCACCAATACTGCCTGGTTTCAGAGCACTCCAAACCAACTGGTAACAAACACTAAATCAGTCCATTGGTTTAACTAACAATAGACTATCAATTTTTGATTTAATCTCCAGTCATAGCAGAGTCTGTTTTTACTCCTTTGCTTTGCCTTTTTCAGTTGTATTTGTAGAGGGGTTTTAGGTACAAATGAAAGCATTTTGGCTTCCAGTATTTTTCACATACATTCCTTAGCAGCCTGTGGGGTTTTTTCCCCCATATTTTTCCATGAAGACGTGTGTCAAGAACCTTATATTGCTTATGTGAAATTAAAGCCGAGATGATCAGAAATCCAATAGAGGCCTCACTTTAGAAAAAGCAGGTGTACACACCCTGGTTGAAGGCTGACATCTTGACTGACCAAATATTTAAGGCCATAGCTTGTGATACGAAGAGCATGTACTCATCTAATCCTTGAATGTCGAGGCAAATACCAGACTTTAGATAGCTTTGTTTTGGATTCCAGGTTCAATAGCTCTTTTCCCAGGCCAACATACACTCCAGGTCAGAGTACTCTGCTCCCGAAGGCCATCACTGAGATGGTTCTGCATGTACAGCAAAAACTAAAATTAAAAACTACCCAATAACTTCCCTTCTATGACTTCTTTCTCTTTGCTGTATCTTTGCCAAGTTAGTATACTAAAGTTTTCCCAGATGTCTGTAATGAGTGCAGCATTTTTGGAAAATTTTAGCTGTTTTGGAAGAGTTCAACTGTTTCTCAGAAGACGACTGAGAAAGAAGAGAACTCCCACCACCGTGTTTTTAAAAAATTAAAACCCCATCACTAAAAACCCCTGGAATCAGAAAAAGTTGTCTCAGGTTATTTTTAGGATGTCTTTGGGTATTTGTTTACTTCACCTAACCAAGACAACGTCTCCTGAAACTGCTGGCTGAGGCCTGTCAGTTCAACTTGTATCATCCATGTACTCTAGATGTGTCTCAACCCAACTCCTACAGTGTCTTCCCCACACTTTTTCTCTCTGGCATGAATTGCTGTGTTTCAGAGAACAAGAACAGAGAAAAGGAAACATCTCCCATGTTTACTTCTAGACTTCCAGGGGAAGAGGTAGTCTCTTTCCTACTAAGGGAAAGGCCCAGAAGGGTGAGGCCAGAGGCTTGGAGGCTGCACTGCCCCACTCTTAAGGGAGATTCAAGACTGATGATGAAAAACTAGAGACTGGGAAAGAAGGAGGAAGAACAGAAAAACTAGATGGAGAAAGACAACTGGAAGAAATAGTACAGAAAGACATGGGCAAGGGACCCTGTGTCTGTGCATCTGCCTTCAAGGTCAGCAGAGAGTGGCCAAAGGCAGTGAAGGATCTAAGTAATACAATAATGGAAACAGGCGGATGTAACTTCCTATCAGACATCCCCCACACCAGTCTGGAACACAGCACGAGGCTGGATCCCAGCATCAACACTTGGCTCCTGCCATCCCAGCACACACACCGAGGCGTGGTATGTAAGAAATGCTCGTTTCATCATTGGACCACCCTGAGTAAGAGAATGGAGTATAACCTGAGCCTGCCAGCAAGCCAACAGTTTTACCACCATCCCAGATAGTCAGGTAGTTCACATAGCAGCTGGATGAGAGTTAATGTTTCCAGATTTCTTTTCCAGTTTGCTCTTTTACAGAAAAAAAAGATTACTAAATAGAAAGCTCTTTGAAAGTTTGTATAAGCTAATAAGACATAAGGCACTAAATATTTACGTTGACATTGTCTGTGCAACCTTTAGATTTCATGGTAAAAAGAAACCTAAAGTATTTTAAAGTGTAAGGTATAATGCTTTGACATTTATAAAAAGGTTGCTAAGTATAACTAAAATTACTCCATTAAAATAAGCAATAACTTCTGCATTTGCTGCAGGTTATGAAGGAGAGGAACGCATTAATCTATGTGTTGCTTCTTTAAACATGAAAAGAACCAGGTCACTAACCTCTAATGAAAAATGGAAAACACATTGTTTTGCAATACAAGTGCTACGAGTTCCCTTTTTTTCCTGTGACAGATAAATGAAACAAGAAGTCAGCTATTTTTTTGAAAAGAGGAATTTTGCCAGTGGTTTTGATTTACACGGCTCCCAAGTTTGCTGAAACTGTTTAAGCTTCAGCCAGGAAATTGTTTCTTTGTTTAGGTCTTAAAGGATGAGACTATATTTTTAATATCCAAGTCATGCTTTAGTTTCTAAGGGAAAAAAACCCCTACTACTAAGAAAATATAACTGTTTACCACCCAAATGCTTGGATGCGTCTCACTGATAGTCAGCCAAGGAACTCTAACACATTCTGTCATGGCTTTAACTCCAGTTTCTGCCGTTAATTTTTAATTCAGTCAGTGTGAAGTGGCAGAAATCAAAAGCATCTAAAGATCCCCTTATTTTTTTACTCAGATTTTGGAGTTGTGACCTCACTTTTCCAACCAGTTGAGCAGCAAACCTAAGTTAAGCCTCTGCTACAAACCATAGATCCTCCTTTGCTTAGCTGTACATGAAAGCCTGGTCAGTGATCCCTGGTAACCTACCCTATCTGAAAAGATACCTGCTCATCCAAATATCTGAAATTTTCAGAACAGCAAGAGGAGGCAGAGAGTATTTTTGCCTATTTTACTCCTTATAGTGCTTTTTACTTTACCAAAACTAATTTTCATGTTGGCCTCTCCACCCTTTACCTACTTTTAATATTTCATACCACGGGAGGGAAGGGATGAACAGCAAGGAAAGAACCAAGCATGCATCCCAAACGCTACACAACTAACAGTGCAGCCAGAAGGCATGTGCCTCTTCCTCTAAGCCACAGCAAAGCAATTCTGGATCCCTGTGCAGGCGTTGCCCCTTGCATGCACACAGCTGCTTCCCCACGAACTCAGTGGTATCGGGCCAGGCTGACAGTCCTGGCTGGAGTCAGCTCCCTGGTACTGTTCTACTTAAATCATGCAGGCACCACCTTAAAATAAGCCCCTTTGGGTTTGATGTCTGTATTGGCTCCTCTGACTTGCCCAGGCATGGGCCTTCTGTTTACATCCACACTGAAGAAAAGCCAGTCATGAAGAATCACTGAAGAAAAGCCTCACTTCGTGAGGACTTGGTAATGGCTGACTAGCTTTCTTTTTCTCTTTCCTTCCTTCCTTCCTTCCCTCCTTCCATCTGTCCACCAGGATACAACTGGTATGACCTTCACATCAGAACTGGACACTTAAGAGTCCTCACAAATCCTGACATTTAAGTCCAACATACACATGGTGTTAATTTTCTACACCCTTCACTTTATCTAGGAAGAAAACCACCTTTTATCTTACAAACTCTTTTCTGCTAAATAATCCTGTATGTGACCACTACTTATTTCCAGCCTCTGGCAATTGAACTTAATGGGAAAGTGCCAAGGCTCAGAAGGCATCCTAGGGACGAGTTACCTACTGCACAGCCTCAGAACTGCATCAGCACTATACACTCTGCTGCTGAGCAAGGCACTGGGACAGCATCTCATCTTCATCTCCTCCTGTTTACCTCTTCCACTGGGTAGAAGGGGATGGAAAAGAGATAATTGGCATAACTTTAAAATTCAGCTGGAAACTAATTTGTCCTTTTGCCTTTTTTTTTTTTTTTTTAAACTGTAAAATCAGGACTTTTTTTTTTTCCAGCGGAAAGTGTTCTAACCTCTGAGAGTATCTCACTGGCACCGAGTTTCTGATTCTCGATCAGCTGCACACGGCCGCCACCTCCTGGCACAAATCTGATTTCATGTGGTCCCGGAAGGTGCAGACTATCTGTGGCAACTCAGTGCCTGCCGAGCCAGCAGTGGGTCTGTAGGCAGAGCCACGCAGTTCTCTAAAATGCTTCCTATGTGGAGCACAGGGCTAGGCAGACCCATACAGTTCTCTAAAATGCTTCCTATGTGGAGCACAGGGCTAGGCAGACCCATACAGTTCTCTAAAATGCTTCCTATGTAGAGCTCCCTTATTATATATGTTATCCTTCCCTTAACAGGAAAGTTAACCCTTTATTTTCTGTCAACCATGCCAAACAAGTGACAGTTAAAATTACTGCTTACTCACAAGGGTGGGTAAATCTCCCCCCAAAACTACAGCTAAACACTCAAAACTGCTTCAGTAGTGCCTTTTGGCAGTTACTTCTCTAGGAATGGTACCATAGCCTTTACAGCTGTTCTGCCTTGTTGGTCACACTACTGACTTTTGCAAGTCTAGCCACCTTGAGGGATAAGCCTGGAATAGTCCTCTCCGCCTGCAGGACCAGCTCATCAGCCAGGCCTATGGAGTCTCACTACTGAACTAGATTAGCTAAAGGAGTAAGTGCATAATCTTGGATGCTTCCTGGTTTTGATGGAGGAGGATGGGAGGAAAAAAAGCTGCTATCTCGGAACGATTTTCCAGTTGGCCAAGGGCTGGGCCCCATGCAAGAATTCAGCCCTGTCCTACTGTTGATGACTGAAGGAGCCCTGTGGCAGAGGTAATGGTTGATTGCACTCAGAAGCTGCCTTCTAATACAGGCACACTGAACACAATTCCTCTTCACTTAGCTGGTCAGCAGCACATCTGTCCCTTGCTGGGTGACAAGGTTTGAAGGAAATACCCAGCCACGCTTCCTGAACAAAAGCGGTACAGGCAACAGGGCAAAAGGCTCGAAGGATGCTAGCTCTTATAACTATCACATCATCAGGGTGTGGTATCTCACAACCATTAATGACACCACTGCGCTGACACTGGTTTTACTTCTGACTTCACACCAGGTGTTGCATTACCTGTCACTAATGATATGACCTGCAGAGAGCCTGACTACATGAAGTGTTGCTTCCTTCTGGTGAAAAACCCAATTTCCCAATGTTTGCTGTTAGTCAGAGACGAGATACTGAAACATCCATGTTCAGCTGGAAGCATGCTGTCTTCCATGAGAAGAGTTCATAAGCATTTGTGGGAATCCTACCCTTTTACTGCCAACCTAGAAAACACCTGCTACCTATTGCAGCAAGCAGCTCACTGAAGTTTTCCAAAAGCAGTACCAGCCCCTAGGAATGATCAGTTCTAAAGACTGAAACCAGTTTTACCTAGGATGGTTTTTTCGTATCCTATCACAAGAGTGGGATACAAATTCTGGTTAACACAATTAGAAAATAAGAAAATTTTCAAGTGCCAAAAAGCATGAATAATTTACATCTGAAAAATGCACTAAAGGGCTCATACGACATGTATTGTTTTACTGCCCCTCTATTTATCTTTGTCTCCCAAACTGCCAAAATTTCCAGAATTTTAATATATATGGTCTTTAAGAATGAGTGATTTGTGATTCTCTAACACATCTCTTGATAAGTATTCTCAAATATGAAAGTACATGCAGTTGAAAGTACATGCAGTTAAAAATACTAAGTATTAGGCAGGATTTATAGTCAAACATCTATAATCATGCAACTTACGATTTTCACAGATCTCCTCAAAACAGGAGGAAACACACCCAGAAGACCCCACTTACCCCAGTTGCTTAGATAACATCAGATTTTGTTTAAAGTATTCAGCTTAGCACCACCCATTAAAGGATTCACTGAACTTAAAAACCTTGACAGGCCCATTACGAAGAGCCAAAAGACAGGGAACAGTCTTAGTGTAATATGAAGTTTGTATGGGACTAGATTAATTCTTTCTTTTCAATACAGAGCAGCTTTATCAGGCAACACTATTCCATATCCTACTGGACTGACAAGGACCTAGATACCTACTTGCAGAGCACCAGAGCACCTTCAGGCTGAATCCCAGCAGCACTGGTACGATTTCTTAACCAGACTGCACTAGCACCTTCCTTTATAAAATATCGTGTTCTAAACACCTACATAGATATATAAAAAATATCATGTTCTAAATGCTTCTAGCAAGCATGAAACAAGTTCTGTAGAACTATACCAAATTAGCACAGCTGCCTCTTGAAAAGTGAAGTTTCCCCAGCACACAGCTGCATACTGACCTGATGTTCAGCCATGACAGCATGGGGGTTGTACCTCCACCAACAATCCACACAGTGAAAAACACGATGAGCAGAGTTGTTGAGAACATCATTTGGTGTGAGTAGGTAGCAGTATCTCGTATAGCCAGAGCAAATGCCATGGCTCCCCTGAGACCTATCAAAAAGAAAGAAATAACACAGTTTCAGGTGTGCAGCCGTGACGGTGGATAGCACAGCATCTTTCCTTGCTCCCTCCCTGACACAGAGTGTCAGGCAGAAAGCACTGGGCTCCAGCAAGTTTTAATTTCCTTAGATTCCCTGATAAATTACGCCCTGGAACGATTTACAACAGAATGTGCCCTCCTGGTTTTCTGTAACTTATGGAATCCACAAGTGCTATGAAAAGGTGTAAATACTTCCAGAAACTAACAGAAAAGTAAAACAGAAACAAACAAGTTGTGGACAACAGCAAAACATTATGTAAGTCAAGCAGCTCCCTGAATCCAGATGAAAATTCACACTTTTCCAGCTGAATCCATAGTTGAAATGTAAGTTCTTCATATGACATTTTTATCAGCTAGAAAAATATTCTAGTTAATAACATGGTCACAAGTAGACTATGTATTTCCCCCTCTCCCCTGCTCCCAGTTAAGAAACTTCACTAGCGAGAACAAGCCATGGCATGGGGCCATCTGCAGACTTCTTATGTAGAGGAATCACAGGATGGTTAAGGTTTTAAGGAACCCCTCGAGTCCATCTGGTCCAGTTCCCCCTTTTGAACAATCCCTGCTCAACCTGCAGTAGGTTGCACAGGACCACGTCCAGACGGCTTTTGAATATCTCCACGGATGGAGACGCCACAACCTCTCCAGACAACTTGTACAATGCTTGGACATAGTAAAAAAGGTTTCCTGATGTTCAAACAGAAAACCTCATGTGTTCCAGTTTGTGCCCATTACCTCCGGGCCTGGCACAGGGCACCACTGAAAATAGCCTGGCTCTATCCTCTTTACACCCTCTTGTGTACAGAGGATTCCCTGGAACTTCTTGAGGATGCACATGTTTAGACACACAATACATAATTTGCCTTAAATGACAAACTTAAACAGTCATCTGTGTGACAGAAATTATAAGGTAGTTTAAGTCAAATACCTTTGTCCAACTAAATGGGAAAGGGCACCCATAAATATGCCTCAATTTTCTCAGCAGGTATCTGTTTCTGCACAACATGAACCTCATCTCAGCTAGAAATAACCTTTTGGAAGAGATACATCCCAATTCTCCCGTGCCCTTCACTTCAAATGAAAATATTCTATTCCCAACATGAGGCGCTGCCTGCTGGGAGCAGGTAGCATTTCAAGATGTCACTCACCCCAGACGTGGCACTTTCTGAAGGCTGAAAGATACATGATGGCATGCTGCAACAATCAGTAAGCCTTCCCTTTAGGATGCATGAATGTGGACCGAAAAAGCAGAAAGTAGCACTGTTGATTGCTAATGAGTTAAAATTAAGACTTTTTGCATTGCCCGGCATTTTTGCTCTCACCTGAAAACATCATCATGTGCTGAAAGCTCCAGCTGATCTTATGCCTTCTGCCCAAATTCAACAAGAAGGAGAGGGGGTAGATATGTGCAGCTCTGCCCAAAAAGATTGCAACCTGTTTACGGCTGAGGGTTAAGGGTTTCTTTTTCCTGAGGTGTGCAGTATTGGGTACCCGGCTTTAACACGAAGCTTTTGTTTTAGTGAGAGGTTTACACCATGATATCAAGTGTTCTTCCTGTATCTGTGTATCTAAAGCAGACTTTCCCCAATTTTATGCAACTTGTGCATAGAGAAGTCATTGCACAAAATGCAAATTTTTACTAATATAACTAAGTTTTTAAATGCACAGTGAAATTATACATAGTATTAAAATGACCGATTGTACAAATGAGGACTTTTCTTTGAAAATTCACACTTTAAACAATTACCACCACCACCATTCAATTTTGAGTTTTGGAACAACAGAAATGCAGCTCTGCATACAGAGGGGAAACCAAATTAAGACCAGCAAGTGGCCACCCCATTATGGCTCCTACAGAGGCAAAATCTCCTACTGGCTAGCAAACACTTAACAATACAGAGTTACTAAGAATATAAATCCAGAAGCCATTTGTCAGCACTAGAATGAAGTTGAAAAAGAATAGTGAAAGGGTATTGCAGAAATTTATGACAGTAGGTGGTAAGCGCCCTTACTGTGGTGCAAAACATCCAGTGGTTCCTGTGAAGAAGCAGAAAGCTGAAAACACTCTCCACTGCGTAAGGAACACTTTGGGAAAAACTAGAGCGGTGGGCTGAAATCCTATAAAACGCCAGCACAGCCAGAAGCCCAACAAACACTGATCATTTGGGATGGGAACATTAGAAGAATAATACATCTCCCAAGGAAAAGAAATAAAACCATATAAGAGCTCTAGACACCACTGGGTTGTTGCCATAGCTAAAGTAAAGCAATACTGTCAGCAGGGAACGTCTCTAGGAAAATCAGATTTTGATTATTACTTCGTATCATAACCCTCACGTAACTAATCCAAGCAACTTTTATACCAGTCCTTTTGAGGGCTGCAGAAATCAGACATCAGAAGCCATCAAGTCTAATGTGTGTAGGAATAATAGCTAAGGTTTTGCCTAGGATGCTGAAGCTCTAGCTCTGCCTTTGCAGACCAGCCTTTCACTTTCAACAACTTGTGATGCCTCTGTATTTCACCCCTGCAAGTTGTCAACTCAATAAGGACCATAGATGTTGAGGTAAAACATGGGTGCTAGTACTGGTTGCCCTCCTCACAAAGGTAGAAAAACCCTCAAGAGACAACAGAGGTTAAGTGCAGCGGTAGAAAAAGATGTGGAAAATGTATTAAAAGGCAAGTAGGAAGTGAAGCAACTACTGAAAACAAACCCAGGGCAGACAGCACAACTTGAGAGAAGATGGAAGGCCACACTAAGCATGAAAAATTGCATTGCTTAATATACCAGATGCAACTATTCTGTTCATGTATTTATCCAATGTCTGCAGGGCTTTGGAGCATTTCTTAGGTCAGAAAAGAGGATGTGAGGCGACACGGGAGAAAATTTATTACTGTTCCAGAAAAAAGTAAATGGCTGAAGGAAAATAAAGACAAATGTGATAAATCCTGAGTAGTAGTACAGAAAACAGTAAAAAGAAGAGAAAATAAGTACATCTCATACAAGGCCGTCTTCATATGCGCTTTTACCGGGTTTTACCTCCGTTGCCAGTAGCCCTACTCCTACAGCAGGCTGAGGGAAATCAAGACTGGAAGACTAGTTCAAATTTCTTCATACACACTTTTAATTGTGCTGAATCTTCAAGCAGCCAGGAATACACTGAAGAGATAGTTACACAACCCATTTCACAGGGGCAGGATGCAGAGCTTACATGAGTGTGACTACTACAAAGTGTCAGTTCTGTACCTGGCTCTCAAATTCGCCGAAGTCAGCCAGGGACAATGGCAGAACCTTTAACTGTGTACCCTCCATATCATGGTCTGCATCCCAGCTCAGTTCCTTTCTCCTCCCATCACCCGAGATGCTGACCTCTGGGGCATTGCTCAAAGATGATCTATTCCCCCACATTCCTTTTTATATATTTGAAGTTTGCCCCCTCCTTTCTCAAGGGGCGACTGGAAGTGAAGAGAAAAATGAATCCTTTTCTAGGTCTCCAAAGTTCAAATACAAGAACAACACAAGCAGTGTTAGCTGTCAATGGCCAAAACACACAGTAAAACATATTCATTTATTTATCTAGTTAAATTATATGACTTCTAACATTCGGGTATAGAGCCAGCAACTGTGTGGCACAGAGGCCATAGGGTTTTGATGTAAGGTGTAACCAAAGCTTATTCTCAAAATTATTGTGCCTGCAAGACATTAGGGAAACTTAGACCAGCCACCATTCTCTGCTTGGTAAAGCCAACTGACATCACAAGTTTTCGGGCACATAAGATAATGGAGAAACCTCATATGACATGAAAAAGGATACAAAAGCTCCAATAATGAAAACTGGGCTGAATATGTGCTTCTGGAAAGTAAAGAGTGCCAAGCCCATGTAAGAAAATATGAAGTTCTCAGCCAGGAAGTGCAATACCTCAAAGAGCTAGGGAGAAAACCATTACATGTTAAAGGCCAAGTAAACAAGATGCTGTAAAAACAAAAGTACATGGACTACTAAGCAATGCACTGCAAAAAAGGTAAAAGACATCCTTGCCTGCTTAGTGCGACTTCTTGATTCAACTGACAAGTTATTGTATGTATAATGTGCCTGGGTAATTCCACAGAAGAGGACAGCCACCACACCTGTGAACAGAGCCACATGTAAAAATCAGCCTGTTTACTGTTAGCTCACCACACTTTCCCTTCACAAGCTCCATTAAATCTATACATCATTCATAACCTTGAGATTTTATGAACCTTCCATTCAAGTGAGTGAGACACCAGGTTACGGAGATGGTGTCTGAACCAAACCATTGCTCTTAAAAGCTTTTGTTACACAGTGAGCTGCAGCTTCGACATTGAACAGGAAGCAAAAAAAACCCCCAACTTTAAGCACAAACATGTTTCTCGTTAAAAAACTTCAGTGAAGAAGTGGAAAAATGGCTGCTGAGATGGACAGGACTTCTGTCTCCATGTGCTTGAATCCCAACAACTCACCAGTAAATCCACAAGCTTCTGCAAGCAAGAAAGTGCTCCAGGACATCAAGAAGAAGAGAGCCGTTTCCAGCAGGGGGAAGCAGTGTAACTTGGTAAACTTTGTCACGTTAAGTCACTTGTTAAGGGATCAAAAAGAAATCCTTTGGCTTCTCTGTTCCCAGTATTTATGAAAAACACTTTTATGTACTAACAGCCAGTGCTTGTTGGAAAACAAAACACTTCCGATGCTGAAAAATGTGAATTCCAACACATCAAGGCAAACTTCAGAATCAATTTGCAACAATCAGTTTTGGATATTTTTGTTGCATATCTATGGCATAAGTGTGGCTCCACCTCTTAGAGGTAATATCTTATTCTATGTTTCCCTTTGAAGTGCTAGCAAGGAAGGGATATATACCTGGTGTTCCTTTTAGACTGTGTGTGCCTTGGTTTTTCAGGGGATTGGTGGGGGAATGATGTTTTGTTCCCCCTGCCAACCTCAATTATGAGTCCCACTCCCACCTTCAAATAAAGCATAAAATGCATTCAAAAGCATTTAATTCACAGGGCTGTTCTTGACTACAGCAACCCTAAGATCAGTAAGATTTACAAGAATTTTTCTGTTCAGCTTTGTTAATAAGTCTTTTCCAGCAAGCATGGCTACTTCAGTACTTCTAAGGCAAAACAGTTGCTGCCTACAAAATGTATTTCCTCTCCTTGTGCTGATGCGGTTTAGAGAAAAAGCCAACTCAGAGCAACTCAGTCTTTCAATGGAAAGAAAAAACAAGTTCATCTTGCAGAGGAGAGCAAAACCTGAGGAACATCAAAGCACACACTGAATTAACAATTCATACAGCTGCTGAAGAAGGGGAACAGATTTCAGTAGGGTTAAATTTAGCTCTTTGCACACTACAAAAAAAAAGTTGTTCCCATATTTATAGAATTCTTTCGGTGTTTTTTTCCTAAGCACTGCTCTGGCAGCAGCAGGACACTGAACAACACACTGTATCTGAGGTGCAAACAGCTGTGCGTAGTTCATATGAAGGCAATCACTACCAACCCTCCACTCACACCTACTTCTTGCTGACATTCTCTGCTGACTTGCACTAGGGCAAACACGTAATCCAGACACACCTTCAGCCATGACCTTACTTTGTCAGAAGGTTGCTCTCAAAATAAAGCACAGAGCATCATTAAAAAAAAAAAAAAAACAACAAATTCTCCATGTTGGCATTACACAAAATATAAAACACAGCATACTTTTTAAACAGCTGTTAATTCTGCACCAAAACCACCTCTAAAACTTTTGAGTTTCAGTGGACCTGAATTTCTCCTCACCACTTCCCCCAAACAGATCTATTTTCTAAGATCATGCTTCTGAAGCAGCAACATCCACCATAACAAAAATTGAACCCATCTCCCCACAGAGTGCTCAGATAATCCCAGTGCCTGGCTCAAGGGACATTCATAGATGCCTAAGGAAACTGCATAGCCACAGTCACTCCAAGGGAGCGGAAGATGCTGAACCTTGTTCCCCTGAAGTTAAGCAAGGGCTCTTGTCAGAACCAATTCCTTATTTCCAGTCTTTTCTGGCAGTTTTGTGAATCAAACTGTTTATTCCCCTTGCTGTTATTGTAAGTAACCATACCAAAATACTTCATTAAATCTGAAATTAAAACCTGTGCTCATTATTTTGGAGGAAGATAAAGGTAAGAGAAAGACAAGAAAAGAAAAACATTATATTATTCCATATAATCAATCAAATTGAAATGTTAACTGAAACTAAATTATTATTTCTTTTTTCTTAACTCTTTTCTTTATTCGTTAGACATGGCCTTGTGTTTCACATCTTTTCAACCAGTCAGATTCCACAATTTAGGAAGAATATACAATGTGGTACCATACCTTAACTGTTTAAAAAAAACCACAGACAGCTTGCTGAAAGCCAGAATAAGTCCTTGTATATTATCTGCATCATTTGGAACCAAGTATTCTATCTGTTCTCAAAGGACAGTGCACGACTGCATGAAACCACTTACTCAGAGAGGTACGAGTATAGGTACTTCTCACTATAGGAACAACAATCTATTAACTTAATCCATAACTTACAGGTTCCAGTCAGCTATGAAGAGTAAAATGCAAATTTAGTTTGCTTCTACAGCACTGCATGACATTAAGGATGTTTCTAAAAGAAAATAGTTATATAATTAAACAACCAAAGAAAAAGAACGAAACACAAAAACTAAAACCAAAACAGAACAAAAAGAGAAAAAACCCCATCACACACACAAAATGCCACCACAGAGGCTTTGTTCTGAACAGCCTCACATCACCTTCCTGAGCACAGCCATTAGAAAAAGCAAGCACCAGTTGCTGCTTCAGAAGCATAATTTTACAAAGTGGATCTGAATGCATTTCAGCCATAATTAGTAGCCAACCAGCAAGCCAAAACCCACAGCAACTGCATGTAAGCGGTGAGAGCTGTGGATGGCTGGTAGCCTAAAAGCCAGAGTAAGAATTGTGGTTCTGGGTGACATCGATTGCGGATCAGTGGAACTGAGACTGAACACTAAAGCATCAACAGCACATCTTCCCTGTTATACTTAAAGGATTTCCATTATGCAGACATATCAGGGAAATCTGCACAGTGTGTATATAAGATACAGTTGAGACATAACTGCTTGAGAGTCACAGGTTCATGATCATTGTATAAGACATCACGTTTTACCCCTTTCAGGTCAGCGTTCAGAAGTCTAGGCAGATCAAAGCTGCCTGGGATTTGTACAGATATGGTTATACTAACAAGTCAGAAAGCAAGGACTTAATTTTTTTCCTGAAGAAGCATCATGACTCCTGGAGCAGCTCAGGCTGAAGGTCTCCTGCCTGAGCCTAAAACAAAACCCACGCCTCCAAGGTTCTTGCTGAGCACCTCGGAGATCTAACCAAATAGCAGCAAAAAGCATCAAGAGAACAGAATAGATCAAGGCAAGGCACATCATGTTATTAAGTTAACTCTCACAGAGATACGATCTTATCCCAGATGTATGACATCAGATTTCTGGCAAAAAGTTTAAATTCAGGACTCAAAGAATGCTATGGGGGTCAGAAATAACAGAGATTTTGCTGAAGACCGAATCAAATACCAGTTATCATAAGAGATGTCTTTCAAGACTAATAATAAAAACTAGATTTTCTAATTTCATAAAAAGAAACTAAATATTATTAGGACATGCCTGTTGAAGGCCATCACTTGGCTTGTTGCAGCAACATCACTAAAACTTCTAGTACAGCCTCAATTTTATTGGAAAGAGGTGATTTTTGTGGGTACCTATAATGTCTTTCTATAGAAAAAAAGGCACATGAATACTGATCACATCTTCACACTCAGAATTAAACAAACTAGAGTCAATTTTGCTATAACTGGAAACAGGAAAGCCCTGATAATACCCACATGTGCCATCTCAGCTGGAATAACTAAACATGAAAAAGGATATCAGAGCTGTCACAACCCCTGTCACTGCTCCCATCATGAAAGAACCACTGAATATTCCCAAGAAAACACCAACAGACTTGAAAAATGCTGCTGCATCGAAAGCATGGGTATTTTCACCTGTTGGCTGGTAGGCAACTATAGATCTAGAAAGAGAGAACACAATGAGAAGTTAGAAGTGGCATCAGAAAAGATTTTTTCTGTAACAACACTACCTGAGCTACAGGGAGCCAATCTCACGCTGAAGGCATGTGTGTCATTCTAGCCCACGTATGCATTAGGGTTCTTGGCAAATGTTTGTAATGGTTATTGATTCAGTTAAAGGCAATCCATTTAAACTCAAAATAATGTTCCTCAGAAAAAGCATTTATTTTAGACAAATGCCAAAAGCAATTTAGTAATTTCAGAGTAGAAATTCACATAGTTACTTACGAGGATAATACAATGGCAACAGCATCATTCAACACGCTCTCTCCAAACAGAAGGGCATAGAGATCGACATCAGCATGCAGCTCATTAAATATTGCTAGCACGGTAACTACAGAAAGAAAAGAGAAAAACAACACTGGAACGACTGTGTGAGCTGTGGAGCAGACTCTCCCCTTTGGCTAAAGCAACAAAACCCAGGAATTGAAGTACAGGATCAAAACTAAAATGGGGAACAGTAGTCATGTCTACCTACAGGTAAGCAATTCCTCCAATCAGTTTTAGGGCAGCTCCACTAGCAGGTGGCTCTGTTGTCCTCCCATCTGCACAGTGCTCATAGCCAGGCCCTCATGATCAAGGAGCATGGGACAGACAAAGCCTTTCTACCAAAGCCCTGATATTATTTTAGAACATGTTCCATACAAGACAATCAACAAAATGTTGTGCAACTCTTCCTGCTTTTAAAAGCTGTATGAGTTGTTGACACAGGTTTATTATTTCAGTCATTGTAAAATAGTACGAATAATCCTAAGTGTTCCCCAAAATATACACTATGCCACAGGTGTGAATTTCCACATAATTTAAAAAGGACAAGAGTGCTAAATATTTATAATCATTCTTTCAAGAAAATTCAGTCTGAGATGAAAGACCGTGATCTTGAAGATGTTCCCATATACACACTTCAAAAATCACATGGTGATTTTTTGCATAAATTGTATGCAACCACCAGCTGTTCAGAGCTCAGCTCAATCAGAGGAGCTACTTCCCATTTTCACACTAATCACCACTAAGCACCTCAAATAAACTGCTTTAAATGTCAAGCTTCATACTTCAGCACTCCCTACCCTGGCCCCTGACCTTTGCCAGCCCTACAAACTGATCCGCCAAGCAGAGGTATCAATGTGAGCCTGCTTGACTCTGATGGAGTCAATAATGCCTACATTATTGCTGAAATTACTTGGCCAGAAAAGCATTTTTCTGCTTAAACTTGGAAAACATGAAGTTCATTTGAAAGGGGAAAAAAAATCCCCTATCTAAAGAGCCTAAAACCCTCAAATACTGCTCTTAAGTTACCCAGCCCCAAGCAATGCAGCTGAAGAAGGACGTCCTGTTATCCAGAAAATTTATTAATTTCATCTCTTTGCAGTCTTAAAACTGATGCACACTTTACAAGAAACCACTGGGCAAAAATATATTTAAGTATTTGAACAGGAGAGTTACACTTTTCTTCAAATATACCATGATGTCACACTAGTTCAGTAACAAATCAGCAGAGAACACCTTCCAAAATGCCCAGAATTTGCATGCATTTCAGAGAAGAGGCTCAGAGATACTAATGTAACATAACTGAAAATAGAGTCCTGTTAATATGCAGCAGAAAATCCTGACAATAGGGTTATTTTGGAAGGTTATTAAAAAATGTTCATCAAGCTACCTGGATCAGTGGCAGATATTATTGCTCCAAAGAGGAGGCAGTCTGTATAATAGAATTTATCCGACAGCTGACCCACCAACTTCATTAGTTTCACAACCCCATACATGAGATTCCTGAAGAGAAAGAAGATAAAACATTCCAAGTCAAACAAGCTGCATTTCAGACAGGCCAAGGGAAAGCAATATGTGATCCAGAAGACATATAAAACAAGTAAGCAAATTCTGAAATCTTCACACAATTAGCACAGAGTCTACACGTTTCTTCCGTTTTCCACTGAATTTTCCCTGCTCAAAATTCCCCTCAGTATTATTTCTCCTAACACAATACACAGGCCAAAAGCTCTGAGGTAAGAATAGTCCTCAGACTATTTGTCTAGTAATATTCTTTGAGAGACAAGCCAAGGTCACCTATACAATTCAGGATTTCTGTTATTCAGAATATCCATATACAAGATCCAGTAATATGAGCAGCATAAGAGACTGTAGGCAAGCAAACCAACATGACCAGCTATCTTAAACAAAATATGTGTGTATATACATACATAATATATATATATGCAGGCAAAGAGAGAGAGTGTGCTTTATCAACTTAAACTTTACTGTAGAGTGCAACTGATATCAGAGTTCACTTACCCAATAATAAAACAAGAGACTGCTGTTCCTAAAAAGGCGTAAGCCAAAATGGATCCCAAATTCCTGAAAAAGTGTCTCTGCGTAGGAAAAAGAGGTTTATATAGCTACTTTAGAAAAGTTATATTGCCCATTCAGAACCATACAGCATATGACTTCACTTGCATCAATACACAGAAACACACCTCCATTTCAGAGAAACATTTCAATTACTGCAATGTAAATTCAATCCAACTTCAGTAAATTCAATAAACCAGATCTGTGCCATGCATTAGATCCTACATGTAGCTTATTGACAGAAAGCTTTTTGACAGAAACCAGCACCAATTCATGGCGTCTTCAAGCACGATCAGAATCTGGGCCCTTCTGCCATTAAGGGTCTGGCATATCTCCGCTGGGATTCAGGGTTAGGTCTGCTTCTCAGCATAATTTACTGCATTTTGGACATTTGAGAAGGACAAAAACAATTCATAATAGAACATCTTTTACTTTAAATGAAACTGGCATTAATGTCTGACTAAGTTCAAAGGAAAACAAATCAGCAAAATTAACTAGTTTAATGCATTTATACTCAAAAATACATGTATTTTCTCTTAAAACAATATGACCTAACCATCTCTGGAGGAAATGAGATTTTTCTTACTGTAAGTAAATGCCTGAAAGGAGACTACAATCCTGAACAAATCAGCAGTCTCACATTAAAAATAACAGACCTATTCTCCTCTGAAGTTATTGCACTTACTTTCTTCAGGCTATAACCAGCATGGAAAATAATAGGAGGCAACAGAATGTTGAAAAAGACTTCTGGGTCAAATGTTACCTAAAAAGTAAAATAGGAAATTTCAATTAGAAACAGACATATACAAATTGTTAGGTCTTTTTCCTTGTTTGTTTTCTGACAACCACTATTTTCGGTTGTTGAAATAGCTAAGTTGACCCTCTAAAACACTGGCCAGCTCTATTTGTACACAGCAGCAAAAAGCTGCAGCTCTTGTTGGTAAATAGCATCTGGAAAGATCAGGCATTACATCCATTACCCATGATAATCTGGCAGCAGTCCCAAACACAGTCCCCTATTTTAAATTACGAATTTCTAGTAGAAATGATGCTGCGGATGGTCTCTCCTATTGTGATACCTTATACTGGTACAGCTGCAGATGAAATGCTATTTTAGTTCACTTTTTTGTGCAAGTTTAGCCTCTGAATAGTTATTGTAAGCCAGCCAAGTCAGATACAAGACTGGTTTTCAGAAACTTGGATCGTACACCTCTTACATGTATTTCAGTAGGAGTTCCAGATAGCCATAAAGAACTACGCTACACTAAAGAACAAAAAACTAAAACTACAGTTAAAATGCAAACAGAAGACCTTCACACATATGAGACTAACTAGGCTCTCTTCACCCTCTGCCTAAGCACAGGTTAGAAGACAAACACTTCAACTGTGCCCTCCCAGAGTAGGACTCATTTCAGCTAACTTTAGATATCTACAGCAGACAGATGCACATAGACAGCTAAGCTCTCTTCATAGTCTGCAGAAAGAAGTATTTTTAGATCACAATCCTATGCTTCAAAGTCTAGCTTTGATACACACAAAAGGTGGTTAATTCCTGACACTCAATAAAAATCCAAACAACACATCTGAATAATAGTCAATAGGTGAATTTCACTTCCAACACCAGACTGTCTCATTTGGTGGTTCATAGGGGCAGAAGAAGCAACTATTTCCTGACAATAAACAGATTTTAAAACCCTAGGGGGAAAAAAAGCCCAAACAACAAGGAACAATCACTTTTCACTAAGAAACTATCCTTTTCCTTACATGGCATTTATACAAGGCAGCCTAAGACTATTTTTTGTTATTATTTATATTTATGTATTATATATTATATTTATTTATATTATTTTTTTGTTCAGCTGGTCTCTGTGAATACCACAGATGTTAGAAACATACATTAAGTCTTCAAACCAAGGCCTTTAGGAAAGCATTACATTCATGTAACAGAGCACAGTTTCTCCAGCAGTGATATAACACAGAAGGTGCTTTTGAATTAAGCATTGAAGTGCTGTTACTATCAGGAATACTGACACTTGACACTACCTAACGTTTAAATGGGATAGACGGGGTGGAGGGATGGAAGCAGAGATGAAGGAGAAACACTCAGCCAAGCATAAGAAATGGTGTAGCCTCACCTTTCTCAACATGTCATTTTGCTCCACGTTGTGGATCTTCCCAGGACTTATTTCCCCTTTGAGCGTATACTCGAAGAACTTGCCACTGACATTGACCAGCAGGGTGGTGAAGGGCCTGTCCTCCTGCGAGCAGCTGAATGGTTTGTCACGGCCACTAGTGGAGGGAGTCCCGTATCTCAAGATCACCCCAACTATGAGTCCTGGAAGAGAGGTAAAAATCCATGAGGCTGATTTGCTCTCCTGCACCCTTACAAGTTTCAAATGACATCCAAGGGACCACGCATGAACTTTACAAGTATATGTGCATCATAAACACGTTGAAGTGAATTGTTACTATCGGTTTTCTGCAGAGGAAGAGAGGCCCTGAGCACATCAAAACTACCAATGAATTTGAAGAATCTGGTACCTGACTGAAGTGACAAAGAAAAGGTTCCATTTCAGTTTTTGTCTTCCTCACTCTCATTCACATCTCAAAAGTGTAAACCCCCAGTCACATGAGAGGCTGAACGTTAGGACACATCAAATACATTTCAGGTGCCTCAGGACAGAACCAAGCAAACACACTATTGCCAGAAAACAGTGACTGCTGGAAACATGTGACTGTAACTGATCTGGAATGGTGATGTTTGCCGTATTATTTTATGGCTGTAGCAAGGACGCAGTTTTTAGTCTCACAATCCTAGGCAAGTAAACAATGCCTGTTGCACAATCTTCTGTGTACTCCACAAACTTTAAAACTAGAAGTCAGATGACACTCACAAAGAAGCCACTACATGTCATTTGCAAGCATTTTCCACATTTCACATAAACAAAAATAAAATAAGGTATAAATGAGCAATCCTAAGAGATCCGGGGTTCAGGAACATAATACTTAGCCAGTAGAGAAAATCCAACCAGAAAACACTATCAATAACAAATGCATCAGATGCAGTGACAAAAATAATTCGTAACTTAATGCCTGGGGGCTGGAGAAGCACAAAGTTTTTAACTGAGCACTATTCCTGTTACAATGTACTAAGAAAAGAACTTCTGCAGAGAGAACTTATAAGAACAGTCAAAACAGGTTTTGGTCTGGTAAGCAAACAAATTGATACCCACTTACTGAAGGCTCCCCTGCTGCCTTAGGATGATGGGCAATTTAATCCTTGTTCCAGACTACTGCAAGATGAAGATGGATGTTTGATGCTTTTGCTGACAAGTCAGAAGTCAGTGCTGGTTTTGCTCCCTGTGACCTCCCCCTCAGCATCCATAGTTTCCCCAGGTAGTAAATGAAGCTGACAAGTAATAACCAGAAAATAAATGAGGTGAAACAAACAAACAAACAAAATTTACCACATACAACAAAAAACCCAAATAGACTTTTCATTATGGCATAGTGTCAAGAGTAACCACTGTACCCCCAAAAAGCCAACCAAAGGAACACACCCCACTCTCTTCAAGTCTGCAGTGACAAAACTGTTTTAGTGCAAGGTACCTGTCACAGCAGGTAGCAGCTATGACACTAGTGGGAGTCTCATCTCCAGCCTTCCTTCTCTAATATCAAGAGAACAGAGCAGCAACAAGATCATTCCAAAGTAACTGGAGTATTAAGATACGTTTTATTTAGAAAAGGGAAGTACATAGTCAGAGAGAACACAGGGGAAGAAATGTCCTAAGCAAGATAAATCTACTGAAATTTCAAATGCTGATGATTTAAATACACCGATTTATAGAAGCATCTCCTAACACCACTGGAGCATTTTACAGCTACATATGATGGATGAGCAGAAACACAGCTCCGCACAAAGTGACAGGCTACAGCCAGTCACCTCCAAGCCACTTGCACTACCGGTAATGGCTACAGACACCTTCACCAACCCAGCCAGGCAAGCAGCCTAAGCTTTCTGCTGCTGTCACCCTGCTCACAGCTAGGAAGAGCTACGGTCACAGAATACATCAGGAAGACTGATTGTGGTAAAAACTGATCTAACCAGCATCAGCCAGAAATCCTGTAGTAAATCAGAATGCAAGGAAGAAAACTGTACAGATGAGCTTATACACAGCTGTGGCACAAAGCCAATTCTATATTGCTACTCATCTGAGAATAGAGAGGGGGACATTGGTAGATGTAATAGCTTCTTAGGACTAACTGTCCTTAGTGAATGCATTGCAAAAGCAGGTGAAAAACCCCATTACTCTTGCATTAGGAAGAGAAACATGAGAGCAGGAGGGGATTGCACTATATAACTGGATATAACCCACTTATACATTTTCCTCCATAATAAAATATACCAATTATATGAAAATTATATTCATAACTAGTACTTAGCATTTGAAGTGAAACATTCTATCCCATATCCTCACTATCCCATGGCCCAGTAACACAGGTACAGGAAATTTTCACACACCTCCTATTGATAAAACACCAAAATGGATCAGTTTTTTGCACTGAGTACCATGCAGTTTAGGAACACGTGGCCCCTGCTGTCAGGGTGCTGTCTTGCAGCAGGAGCACCTGGACCAGGTGCCTTTGTTGAGGCAAAAGGCTGTCAGAAGCAGTCAAGTGGGTAAAGCTACCCACAGCTTGGTCATTAAAGGAAATACGTATGAAAACAAAAGGGGCCCAAGGAAGACACAAATTTCATGGCCAGCTTCATTAGCAAAATACTAGACATTTGTTAGTTCAAAAGATGAATTAGAAGAATGGAAAGCTCCCTGACTTTACAAAGGTACAGGCATACTGCTATATATATATGTATCATATCGTCCCAAACCAACAGGTTTTGAACAATAAACGGAAACATTAAAGCACACGTTTGACAGAAGTCATTGGTGCTTTTCCAAAAAAATTTGAAGTCTTCACAGAAAACTATAATGAAGAATTTTCAGTTTTCCAATGAACATCACATCTTTTACATGCTAAAAAGTTACTGGAATTGTTATGTGATGTCTACATCCCATCTCACTTGACAAAACACATTAACAAAGCTCAGACAGCTCAGTCAGCCCTCTAAGATCACAAAAAAACTAAATGCTTTTCAGGCAGAACAAACTGCCTGATGTACAGCCTCAGAAAGGATGCCCTTCTAAGCTGTCTGCCGTTAGGTGTTACACAGAAGACCAGGGCATCATCTGTAATTCTCTCTGGATACTTGATTTCAACCGTTTCTGAAACATCAGAGCTGCAGCTGGAGAACAAAAGCAGAATAGAGAGAGAGGTACTTGGAATTTTTCAACGGACAAGCCTAGACTAAGACTTACTTCTAGGCTGTTAACATAAGCATAAATTCAGCATAGCTCTGTTGTTTATTTGGAAGCAAGGAATGGTTGCTGGAGTCTAGGAACACATACAGAAGAATCAGTACATAAGCACTGTGTTACTCCTGCCTGAGGGGTCACTGCTGAAGAGTTTGTGGAGAACCTGGATCAAGATAGCAAATATTTTTCTGATGGCTTAAGAACACTCTACCTCTTCAAAAAGAGAACCTCTAGGCCAGTAAATCCAGCACTGCCTTTTATTGGAAGACTGTCACAAGAGAGAAAAGCTATAAATGGATACAAATACTTCAAAATTTGAGGAGCGTCTTACTTTCAAAGTTTTGGGTTATGGTAACTATTGCAAGGGCAAGTTTACCTCATTGCTCAAGGACTCTTAGGAAGGATAATCTCAAAAACTAATACTTAATACCCTGTATGCGTGACTTGCATTATCACTTTTAACAGAGAGAGCATTTATGCCAGCAGCTTGCCTTTACAATGCTGATCATGCAGGTTGTACACAAAGAATATCTTATTAGAAATGAAACATTAAAACCTGGGAATATTTTGTCCCTTCTGAAATAAATCACTATTGATAATGAAAAATATTAGATTTCAGACATAGTCAAAGATACATTTAGGTTGGAAAATACCTAAGATCACTGAGTCCAACTGTTAACCTGGCACTGCCAAGTCCACCACTAAACCATGTCCCTAAGTGCCACACCTACATATCTTTTAAACACCTCTAGGAATAGTTACTCATCCACCTTCCTGGGCAATTCCAATGCTTGACCACCTTTCTTGTGAATAAAATAATCCTAATATCCAGTCTAAACCTCCTTTGCTGCAACTGGATTAGTCAACACCAATCTAACAATACACCATTTAAAATGTCATCTTTATTTTTGGTTTTGTTTGAGTACAGAAGTCACTGAAGTGAGAACATGAACTCAGAAAGACACACATAACCACAAGTACCTTTATCTGGTAAGAGCAGTGGTCTGTGTGATTTCCAGCCCAGTTCTCTGCTGAAGTAGCCCTGAGGTTCCAGGGAGCGCCAGCTGGCAGCTGACTGCAGGAACCAGAGGCATTCACACTTCACATCACACAGTTTGATCAGTGAATTCAGCTTGATCTGTGAATCAGTGGACTGGATCAATCTGTGAGCTCAAATCTGGTTAGATACAGTTTCTTTCATATACTTCTGGTAAAGAGCCAGGTGCTGAATACTGAGGGTCCTTGCCTTTCAACCTTCAAACTGAAGGAGACTTGGTAGAGATTTTACTGCTGTTTGCAGGTACTCTCTGGGGAGGCAGAGAAGAGAGGGACAGAATCTTCTGGAAAGCGCACAGTGATTAAGACTGAAGGCAACAAACTTGTTGCAATGCAGGCGAAAAAAATGAAGCAAGGTTTGTTTTTAAAACAAACTGGCTAAGCACCAGAACAGGCTGTCACAAAGGCTGCATAATCTCCTTCCTTGCATATAGCCAAAACTCACTTGAGCACAGCCATGAGCAACTCAAGCTGTGGGGGCCTGCTCTGAGCAAAGGGCTGGACAAGACTACCTCCCGGGGCCTTTCCCATGAACATTCGGACCCCTCAGACAGATACTTCATACTGCAAAAGTTTCTTAAAAATCAGCTTAATTGCTTTCTGGATCGGGTCTTGGGGCTTTCTGTTGCTTTGGAGCTAGGTTTTTATTTTGTTTAAATGACAGACTACATTCCTAACTCAGTAAGTCAGAGCAGAAGAAATAGCAATGCGTCTTATCATAAAAGCCAAAAATATCCAGCAGACTAGGAAGGGGCTGCTTTTACTTCCTCAGTCCACCCTGACTTGCCACCTGCCTTAGGCCTCAACTGACCCCATCAAAAGCAGGCAAAAGGGGTGACCAGGAGATATTAAGCTAATTCCACATGAGTACAGGAAAGCAGATATTGTGATACATCACATAAAGCCTTGTTACTAATACTTCTCTTTTTTTTTAATGCAATAATAGTATATTTTGGAAGTGACACTCCAGCAAACCACTGACAGGTTTGTGAAGCTAGGCAACACTGTCAGTGGTGAGAGCCAGTCTTGGCTTGGAAAAGTTTGTCTCCCCTTAGCGCAGCCCACACAGAGGCAGAATAACACATTTTAGGCACCTGGACACCAGCTTCTTTGGTGATAGAGAGTAAAATACTGATTGCTTTTGAAAATACACACAAAGAATAAGAAAAAAAAAAAAGGGATTCCTTATGTTTAAAAGTCTAGATTTTTCCTCTCTACTTCCAAACAGAACTTTTCACCAGCATGAGGACAAAGAAACAGAGCTAAAAAAATTCGGCAAGTAGGATGAACAAAAGCCCTGTATGTATTTTCAAGGTGAAAGACTAATAATAATACACAGTGTTTATCACATGGATCATTTTTCTACTGCATGTTTGTGTGCATCAAGATACCACACTTAGAAAGTTTTACTTTATATAGCCTAAACACCAACAGATAAAGTATTTTTCCTATTACGGGGTTAGCCTTTGAACCTCACAGTCCGTATCTTCAAATTTCACAATGATTTATGAGGAAGTTTCAACACTTGTACAAAATAATTCAGCATTTTTTTGATCCAGAACTGAGCCAATAACATTGCATAAAAAAAACCCAAACAGATCACGTGTTACATACCATCTCCAAAAGCACTAGCGACTCACTCTCTCTACCATTTGCTTGCCATTCACTGTACTACCCTGTACAGGAAGGCAGAGGAACACCATTATACAAACCCTTGAAGAAGGGTTAAGCAAGTGTCTGCAGAACCCCAGGCCTCTGATAGCATCTGTATTTCCCCTGTACTCAGCCTTGGTGGGGCCACACCTTGAGTGCTGCATCCAGTTCTGGGCACCTCATTTCAAGAAGAATATTGAGGTGCTGGAGCAAGTCCAGAGAAGAGCAATGGAGCTGGTGAAGGGTCTGGAACACGGGTTCTGTGAGGAGCAGCTGAGGGAGCTGAGGCTGTTTAGTCTGGAGAAAAGGAGGCTCAGGGGAGACCTTATCACTCTCTACAACCACCTGAAAGGAGAGTGTAGCCAGGTGGGGGTCGGCCTCTTCTCCCAGGCAACCAGCAACAGGACAAGAGGAAATGGTCTCAATGTGCCAGGGAAGGTTCAAGATGGACATTAGGAGGAATTTCTTCACAGAAAGATTGATTAGAAGATTGATTAGACGTTGGAACAGACTTCCCAGGAAGGTGCTGGAGTCACCATCCCTGGAAGTGTTTAAGAAACAACTGCCACTCAGTGCTATGGTCTCTCGACAGGGTGGTGTTCGGTCCTGAGTTGGATTTGATCTCAGAGGTCTTTCCCAACCTAATTGTGATTCTGTGATTCCATCTTGCACTCAGCATGGCTAATCTATTAGCTACTTTCTCAGTGGTGCAATGTTGCCTATGTGGCATTCACCAGCTTGTCACATTGCTGCAGAAGATGCAAACCTTGAAAAATGGAAAGCAGTTTATGTTCAGCAGTGTAAGCACATGATAAATCCTCACCACATTTCAGAAAAAAAAAATTAAAACAAGCATTTTTCAACAGGGAAGGAAAGCAGAGGATGCCAATTCTTGAAGTCTGGAAGAAATTTTGAGAATATGCAAACTCTAAAATTCTGAATAACACATTCAAGGTCATGCTTTGTCATTGCCTTAGGGCTATTTTAGATAAGGAAGTTAAAAGACAGTAAACAAGTGGGTAGTTCTTCCTCCTGGTGGGCAGACATAGCAGTATGCTATCAAGGGCATCTTTGTAATGAGCATTTTATTCACTTTTAAAATAAGCCAAACTAAGCATAGTTTTGAATTTAAATAAACAGATTACACAAAAAAGTTATTGGCACACTGTGCATAACCAAATGTCAAATTAACTTGCTGGCTCTGTGCTGCCGGACATGTGTGCACTGTGCACTCATGCCTCATCGCAAGCCTTTGGTTCAAAAAACTCACAGGGGTGTAGGGATCTAGTTCTTTTTCCTGCTGTGTCATGTTAGTGTGATTTACATACTTATGTGTACAGCAAAATGGTAAAAAACAAATTATGAACTACAGGGGCAGGCAGGTATGCTTTATTCTGTAATGCACATTCTTACTGATGATGGGGTTAAAGAACAGGTTCAAGGCAGAAAACGAGTGATTTAAAAAGACAACTATCAAGAGATTTAAACAGAAGATTGCTTTGCAATTTCAAAAGTTAGTTTCTGAAGAACTATTAAGTTTAACATACAGCTTTACATTTGCACAGGAGACCTATAACCCCAGAAAAATTCATTTGTTCCAAATAACATCTAAAGATGAGTAGACCCTAGACCCTATTAGCAAGAGGGAAACCATGGAAAGATGACCATAAATATGTGGCAAAATGATAGCCAGTAAGAAAAATTGTTGCTTATATTCTCCCCTAGAATCTCAAATTCAGAAGAGAAAGAAGCTGAAAAGTGTTAAAAAAAACCCCTAAACCCACCAAACACACATACCCCAACCTGACAGCTTCTGTCACACAGCCTGAACTGACAGTCGGCCCTGCAAGAAGCTGCTGTCCTGTGGTAATCACATGTGGCCTCTGGTCCAAGCACGGGACTATGAGTCAAGTCTCCTGAGCCAAATCCCAGCCTCAGTAATGACTCAGTGAAAGACTTTGGACAAGCCAAAGAAGACAATTTAAAGAGACGACCTCAACTTAGAAATAAAATACCACAGTTATAAAGGGCACAGGTATTTGTCAGAGATTACAGAGTCTGCAACTAGTCTCAACTCAGGTGTTTTCAAGTTTAGTTACCTCATAACCATTGTTTCATGCAAAACAGATTTAACAAAGCCTTTGCTGTTACATATTTTATAAATCACATTTTAAAAGCTCCTTTATACTTTTGAAAATATAAGTTCCCCTCCTTATTTATAAAACCCAAGTAGTGAAAGCCATATGTGTACTAATACCACATATGCTCCTAGAGGTGTGAGCAGCAATGGGCCATCACAAAGACACCAACCTCTGCCCCGCTGTGACTCCCTTTCCTTCCCTCACACGGGAGTGACTCCCTAACAGAGTGACAACTGCCACTGGTCCCAGTCCCTCGCAGCAGCAGCAGAGCTGAAGCATTTCTTTCAACACAGACTTCTAAGCCAGATGAGGAAAACCCCAAACACCGAGATTCTTTCCCCCAGGCACATCAGTGACTGTGCTGGCAGGCGTGAAGAAGAACCAACAGCAGGACCAGCAGCAGTTTTACGGTGTATAACAGAAAGCTTTATATTTAATCCTTGGGTTCTGTTACTGCTTTTCCTCCCATTTCCATGTTAGAACACTCAGCATATCTCAAACAGGAGGCCACAAGTTCCTCAAAGTCTGAAAAACATTAATGTCAAGTCCTTTGTTACAAAAAGATTTGCAGTAATAGCACCTGGCTCAGGCACTAGCAAGAAATGAGCTTTCCAGTTAAAAAAAAAGCCCAGAAAATAATTATCCCCCCTCCTAAAGCTTCAGCAGAAGGAGTTATTAATCTGTCATTGCAAGGAGTCAGGCTTCAATCTGTAACCCAATTGAAACTCATTAAGCAGCAACAATCTCTTTGCTGACACTGTCATTTAATTTTGAAGGTTTGACTTAAGGAGAGGAGGAAGGGGGAAGGGGCAGGAAATACATCCATCTTGGCACAGTTTTGGGTTCAGAGATCCTACAATAGCTACAAGGAGTGTAGCTAAGTCTGGTTTCTTACTAGGAACATTTGGATATTCCAGCCTCAGACCTTCGCTTATTCGTAGAAAGTAATAGATATGCGTAGAGGCCTTCATCCTAAAAACAATTTCTGGGAACTTCTGATCAGGATAGGGGCCAAAACAAAGTCTTAGGAAGAAAAGAACAAGAAGAAATTTGAGCAAGGTGAATTAAATAAAACCTGTACCAGAAAAGTTCTCCTTGAGACAACTGAAAACATTCCAGTACTTCTCTCTTCCCAAAGATCTTTTTGCACCAAGCCTTTTCTAGTTACTAGCAACACAACCTTCTACATGTAGAAAAGACAAAGGTTTCAAGTTGACTGAATTTTCAAGGAAAATAATTTTTTTGCTGAGGCAAGCCCCATGTTCTGTAACTGTGGGCAGAAAACCAGCCAGCACTTACAGATAAAATGGTTTGTGGCCTACAGAGAAATTCACTGACCCAAAAGACAGAAATAGCAGCAAGATGACAACTCTGGCTTTCTGTGATCATTATGCCTGACCATAGAAGCCTTGTTATTACAACATCCAAATACACACAGTTCAACAGAAGATCTATCCCATCACATAGGAGCAACCTGCCCCTTACAAACATCTCCCAAAGCAGAGCCAAGAAGCCACATGTTCCCCCTGTTCCTCCTTTCTGGATGACTTCTCTGAGCACAGACACCTCACTGACCATGGCCTTCCCACATCCACACCACAATTCTCAATCCCACTGTACAGCTGTTCTAACATCCATCCCACTATATATGCTTTGAACCAAGAAAAAAGCTGGCAAATGCTCTTCTAGGACCTTATGGACAGCTGTCCAGAGGAGCAAAGAAATCTACTATTACTTGTTTTCATATGCAGTTTGAAATTTAAGCAGTTGTTTTAGCACTAACTGCAGAAGCCAGCAAATGACTTCTGCCACAGCCTGCAGTGCATGAGGAGCTTCATGACACTTCTGCCTTCCTGACTGATTCCCATGAGCTGGAGAAGAGGAAAGAATGCACTTTGGGCTGTAACAAAAAAGCCGTCCAAAAGCTCAGCCTGCTTACAAGCAGCACTTTGTCCAGAGGTCCCACAGCTGCAATTCTCAACCTCCCACACAGCCTGTTACCACCCTCCTTCTTTCCTCCTAAATTGGCACAAGCTTTACCTTTTCCTAGCCAAGCTCACCCTACAGCCCCTAGCCACTAACTTCTTGCTCTGCTCCCACTGCACACTGATGCCTCCTTGCCTGCTCCCAACAGATCTCAGGTGCTGCTGCAGCCTGACATTTCTTCCATTCCTTACACCTTTTTTAGCACCAGTGGTGCCAACATGGTGCCCGAGCAATCATATCCATTTCATCTCATCCTTTCATTTCACCTCCACTCTAACCCCCGTATGTCTCACTAGTGGCGCAGAAGTGGATGGGAACCTATGATTTCATGTCTCCTCCTAAGCCAAAGGTGTCAGATGAGTGCTAATAAAATCGGAGTTACTAGAGATGAAGAGCAGCCAATTGCTGCTACACAGAATAACGTGACCCACAGACATCCAGGGCAGCCACTGACACCACAGGGGTTTGGTGCAAGACCCCTCAGCAGGACAGAAAAAGGTAAGGAGTAAAACTCCCTTCCAAAGTCTGATCCCACTTACACGAGCAGAACCATTGTGCACCCCACGAGCTTCCTCTTAAACACGCCATTTCAAGTGCATAAAGCATATTTTTCTATTTATGCTGTCTTTTGGCCATTCATTGCTCTCCCCTACATATTCTCTTGAACAAATACAAACTCAAAAACAAACATAAGAAATTCTCACATTGAGACAGCAGGTTTTCCCACACAGTTGCAACACAACAGCTCTCAGCCCTACACTAAAATTTTGGGTTTGGACATGTGCAAAATAATCATTATAAAGCAATTCTTTCATCCCAAGGTAGATGAGTTCCCTGTCAGGAAGATACCAAGCTAGAAGAAGGATCTTAATTTCACTTTTTTCATACCATGGCACTTCCAGGGCTGTTTCTGATAAGTATCACTAAAATACCCTCCAAACTTCCTTAAGTTTTTTCTCATGACGTGATTTATATGAATTCAAAAATATTCATTTTCATCGATAAAACTATGTTTAACCAGTTCAGTTGGAAAATTGCTTAAGTCAGCTTGCTCTTTAGATAATTAACTGCACATGGTACTTATTAAAAACCTGTGAATTTATACATTTGCCACCACAAGCATGAACAACTCCCACTTGACATAAAACTAGAGGACAGGGGATGGACTTGCACCCACACTCACAAGGTAGCACAGAGAGTAGGAGGCCATGAAACCAAGCACCACTGCTCACCATGCACATCCTTCACCTTTTTTACATACGTGAGTTTAAGTAATCGCCACAACACTGCTCAAATGTAACCTTCACAGCCTTTTCTTTTCACTTTTCCATTTAGATTTTTCAAGTAAAATACAGTATCAGCTAATTCTGGCTTCTGTTCAATTTCACTTCTCTAAAGATACTCTTTTTTTAGATTAAGAAAATGTGTGACAGAATAATACAAGTGCCAGTGACAGCAACATGTCACTTATAATGCATTTTGTCCAGTTGGCACAGCCATCCCAAACCACAGAAAAAGTACCTCATTTAACAGCAACCTGCCTGTTAGGGCCCTGGTATCAGATAAGTAGTTGAAACTAACAGAAGAAAAAAAAAAACATGAAGCAATGGTATGTATAGATAAAAGGTTACTCCTCCCTGCTCTAAGTGCTGAGACAATCTGCATCCATCAACATTGCTCATGGAGAGAGCGACCTCAGAGAACATGCAACTGGATTTTTGCTTCTAAAAATTACGTGCTAGTACTACTGCTTTTGGACGACACGGTTAAGAGATAGATGACTAATTAGATACTTGGAGAAACTCCTCTTGAAACTCTAAAAAGTACTTACTCCAAGATTTGTTACCATGTGAATTTGCAGGTTAAATGGCAGTGTATGTGCACTTATTAATGCCCTCACAGCACAAAAGCTGGACCAGTAGCTAACACGTAAAGACTTCAGATTTACTTCAGTGGAGGTAAAGTACCTAGGCCAACTCATTGTAAGCTTCTATTTTGCCTCCACCAAGCTTAGTTTTGGTGCCAGCACTCTGTATACCTTGACATTTAGGGAAGCCACTAGAAGTGGTGAATGGCTCTTGCCCAGAGCCAGCAGGAAACCTCTGTCATCTCTTCCTCTTCCAAGCAGCCAAGTGTTAAAACAAAGGGAAACCAGCCTAGGATTTCCCATTTCTCCCATTGCTGCTCAAAGCATCAAATCAGAAGATAAATAACTTTTCCTTTCAACCCACTGCTTGAGGCTTCCAGTTCAACAGAGCATTTTCAGCACAACCTGATACTTTTTACACCCCAGAAGATATTTTTTAATATGTCTCAGAGTATTAGAGTTGAGTGCACATACACCTCATAGGCAGACACTGAATCTCTTTTGTGCAATTCATGTTAAAAAAGCCACAGATGTGCTATAAATGAAGTTCATTTTTTTCAGACACAAAGTCCCTGGTGCAATTGAAGAGAGTTCTGATTTAACGATTTGCCTTTTAAAAGCCATTAGCAGTTTGTGGGAGCTCCCACACACCTATCTTTCAGGCCTGCTCATCGCGATGGGTGGGGAAAAAAGAAAAGTACGCAGCCCCGAACAAAACAAATTACAGTGTTGAAGAGTAACACCGACTTAAGTCTGACAAACAAATCTAAAAGTTCAAGCTCAGATTCAAAATTTAAAGACCTATTAGGACAAAGCAACTTGCAACTGTTATAACTACAGAGAAAAAGAAATGACCAAAAATTTACTCAAGCCTCCAGGGAAAAAAAGGAAAAAATTTTTTTTTTCCCTTTAGATGTCAGCTGAATGGTACTTGCTAAAACCACTTTTGAGACCTAAAAGAAGCCACTTCTGTGGGTTTAAAGACTGAAATGTTTTGGAAGAGTTTTGGAAAACTCCCAAACCACATAAAGAGCTTTTCCATTTCAGCTACACAGCTTCTTACACAAAATTCAAAATGTTATCAACTATAGCACGGATTTCCTTGGTGAAATATGCCAATGTAATGACAAATATTTCTAATTTGTGCATTACTTTCTACTGGCTAAGGGTTTGCAGAACGAAGGCAGTCAGAATCATCACTTAGACTGCCCAAAAACCAGAAGAGGCAACAGTTTCAACAACAGCCTCCAAGTCAAGCTAGCAAATTTACATACATAATGCAAAGAATGAACACTTTACACTATGACACGTAAATCCAACTGGTGGGAATCTGCAGATGATAAGCAATCCTAAAAATTGACTCCTGTGTATACAAAGACAAAAACAGAGATCAAATCAGAAGTTTGGAATGAAAGAACCCCTATGTTCACAGATGCTGCCTAAACAAGTTTATTCAGACTGCATTTCTCCAAGACTCCCCATGGCTTTTTACTTGAGACAAACAGAAAAATTTGTCCTCATGGAGCAGGCTCAGCTGCTTTTTCCTAGTACATCAGCAGACCTTTATCTGCTGCTTTCACTGTTGCCATTTCACTGACAGAATGCCCCTCTCATTCATCTCCTGTGCTCCCTCTGGAAAAGTCTAGGTCCCAGTGAGCCACTCAGCAACAAGTGGACAACCAGAACATGCAGGCTGCAGCACTACCTGGACACTCCTAATACTCATCCTCCTAAAATGGCAGCCTGAGACTTGCCATAGTCCCCACTGATCAGGAGCAAACCAAAGGCCCTGATGTGCTATACAAAGTATTCATTCTGCAAACTCCTTAAAAGTTTAGTACAACAGGAGCATGGAGCCATGAAATTGATTACTGCTCTACCCATCAGACATGGTGTTGCAAGCACACCTCTAACTTTAAAGAGTCTGGTGAGAACTCTGGCAAAAGTAAAAGGTGGTTTTTAAAAGAACTATTCTCACTCTGAGGTTGCAGAGTATGAGGGTTATTAAATATTAAGGCCAGACAAATTGCAGAGATGTCAACAAGACTCAAGACTTTGCAATCCAATACTGACAGGCTGAGCAGTCACTGTGGTATCTTCATCTAATATTGCTGTAGATTTTGCAAAAGGTGTGATTGCATAAAAAGTAACTTGATTTTTTTTCCAACAAGGAGTAGAAAATATTTCTGTCAGAACAACATTTCACAGTTCCAGTTTCTGAGGAAATGTCTCATAAAAGCAAGGCAAGTTCTGTCAAATAAAATTTGTATAATTCTATCTTGCTAGACTTAAGTCCTATCGTCATTGATGCCTGTGCTCTAAAATAAATTTTCTGTAAAAGATTAACTAGAGAATTCCATAAAAGATTTTTAAAAGGGGATTGAAAAAAGAAAGTCAAGACTTCTTAAAAAAACAAACAAAAAAATGACAATAGTGAGAACAGCTATTTTAGCTGCTAAAAGAATCACTTACTAAGCTAGGAAGAAAAATCCAAATACAATTATGAATATTTCCAAAGAGGCTTCCATCACAATTCTGCCGTTGGTTACGAAAGATTAGAAACAGCTCTGTATATTTAGCTAGGCTTCCACATTTACCTCGATCAAAACTACAGCACTGACTCAAGGGATGCCAGAAAACCCACAGATACTGAAGCAGGGATGGCACTGTGACATAGCTCAGAGAGGGAGGAAGAGGGCTGGGTGATGGCAAACTGACTGACAACAAAGCAAAGACAAAAACACTTCCCAAGAAGCAAAGTGCAAAGAAGCTGTAAGCAAAACTGCACGGAGCTGCATCCCCTGGCTTTTCTTTTCCCTCCATCACTGGTATCATTGCTTCATCTTAACTCCAATAACATGTTTCTGTGCAGAATGCAATTTTCCAGAGCAAACTGAAGTGTTCCACTCTGCACAAACAGCACAATAAACTTCATTTCAGTTTGCTTTAGAAAATTGCTCTCCACTCCCAGAAATCAGCAGGCAGAACATGAGAACATTGCACTGGGTTAGACAGCTCAAACATAAAACCCAGCCTCATTCCAACACATGCCTTGGATTTGCTCTAAGATTAGCCTTGCTACAACTCACAGAAGGTTCTGTGCACTAGGATCATGTCCAGTTTGTTAAAATTTGTTAAGGATATCAGCAAGGTGGGTCTCTTCCAAGAGTGACAAAGCCTTAAAGCAAAGCCATGCTCTCTGCAGAGTTGGATTCCTAACTTGAGCATATAAGAGCTACCAGGTAATGCCGACAACCAAAAGTCCCTTTTCACCAGGGGGCATGACTTGGCATTCTTGAACAAGTAAGTATTTAGGGGTTTGGTTTAGAAGAGTAGTGGGCTTACCAAGTCTCACTGATACATGAGAGCATATGTGGGAGCACAAGAAAAGAAAATCCCAATTGCAGGTATCAAAAAGGAACAACAGAAAGATGTGGTGAATGCTTTAAATCTTGTTCCTTGCCGCAACACCTTACCTGCAAGATGAAGTCATTGCACTGCCCTGGAAACACATTGCAGAGTTTAATGATCATGTGAACCTCGGGAGTAGCCATCACATTCCCAAAGAATAGGAGAAGGAAGGAAGAAAACTTTAAAGAAACGTGTTACATGATAACAGCTTGATATACCACATACAAACTCTTCCAGAAGCTAAAAGACACCACCACGAGTAAAGCAGACCTTTCAAGTCAACTGTTCAAGGTAATTTGCTATTTTGGATACACTATTTCCAACAGGATCTAGGAACTGATCCTCACTGCTGCTAGAAACACAATACCCTTGAGTCCAAGATAAAGCACAAGTTGGACTAGTGCAGCTGAAGTACAGATGAGGTACAGTGGTACAAAGACAATGATGCATTTTCTTAGAATGGACAGAAGCCGCGCGCAGATTGATCTGGTACACTTTCAGAGTGTGAGTAGGACAGTCATTAGTTTCACAGTATTCAAAGACCTGGTGAAATATCCTAAGAGTCCACATGAACATGGCATATAGTAATACTGGACATTGTTATTCAATTTTGTGTGACAGAATTAGCATGGAAGCTGGTTCATACAAATGTGCTACACAGTCCAGTTCCTTCAGTGCTACCTGTCAAAATCATCAAGTAGGAACATGAAAAAAATGTTATCTGTGACATGGTTATAGTAATACAAATCCAGCCTGACAGATAACAGCTGGGCAACTGATGTCTACAGAAGTGCAAATACTCAGTTAATAACATCTATGAGCAATAATCACAGATGTCCTGATGTCAGGAAACGCAGTCACACCAATTCCTGTCAAACCAGGGAACACACGTATATTAGCAGAGAACTGCAAAAAAGCACACCACTGTGTGCTCAAGTGTAGTACGAGCAAAGATCCTAAAGAAGGCAAGTGCACACAAAATAATTTCACTGAAAGTCTGAAGAAAACAGTATTCAAAATATGCACCGAGGTGGCTTATCTAGTACTGTGTCTTCATCAAGGGAAAATCTTTTCCCCCTTGCTTGCTTCCTTTCCTCTCTCTCCCTCTCTCTGAAACAGCTGCTGTTTTCAAGCTCTTAGTTTGCCATTCAAAGGCCTTCATGCAAGAGTTGTCAGTAACAAACTACCAGCAGCAAAGTACTGTTCAGAGAAGGTTGTCTTCAAAAAGCACCACTAACACTGACAACTTCAGTAGACGTATCAAAGTCCTTATATTTTCTTGTTGAGTAAACCACAAGAGATTTGATAGTGAAATCTCAAAGGCAAGGAAACCTTATTCAGACCAGAATGTTAATACCATGTGTAATAAATGACACTCACTGAAACGCTGTACTTTTACTATAGCATTAACAAGGGTTATATTTGGTTTGTGCAGTTCCTAAACCAGCTACTGCCAATGGAATCAGAAGCCCCAGGCAGTCAAGACACGTCTGTGTCAGACACACTACTCACACATATCCTCCATATACTTACCAAACAATTTCACTTTAATTTTCTATTTTAAATTATATTGTACTAGCTTCCTATGTTTTATTTATTTGAAGTGTTGGTTGTAGTCAAAGCAGATTGTTAACGTGAGATATTCCTTAAATTGCTCCAGTAATGGAGCACAGGGAAGTGCTGCATGCCACCTAAGAGTACAGCAACTGCCCAGGGGCCATTTACTCCTGATTAGTAGCTTATGCAGAAGAAACTTTTATTACTGAGGATAGAATTGCTAAAGTGCTTTATCTGAACATCATAGGAAAAAATCTGCATTTACCAACACCTACAACATCAAGGGCAAACTGGAATCTGAAGGCACACAGCTCTTGGTCACAGTACTATTTATATTTGAGAAACACAGGGAACATTTCAGACTCCAGAATCAACTCTGATCTTCAGCCAGCACAGCAAAGTGTTCCTTGTTCAGTGCTCCTGGCATAACACAGTGCAGCATCCCACTCGGAATTGCAAGCACCTTTTTGATAAGACTTGTCTGATAAGACAAACACAGCTAGCAATGGAAAGTAGAATTAAAATCTAAAATTACAAGCTGTCAGTGAGAAATAAACTAACCAATCACACTTAAGAAGAGAGACAGCATGTGCTGTACTAGTGTGTCTTAGACTATACACCCTCCCTGAGTACTCTACTGTGCTTTTAATAAAACGAGTATGTTACCCAATGCTAATATTTTTTTCAGCCCAAATACTCCACAATATACTGGCAACGGAATCGATGTCCGGGACAATCTGCCCATTCATGACCACTGGAGTTCATCATTCCTACTTATTCTTCATCCTTTGCAGATGCAGTAATCCTTATGAATGCAGGCTTTCTTCGGATTGTAAAGAATGGCAATAGGGCCATAATGAAAATCCATCCAAAGAAAATCCAAGCTTTCAGAGCATGCACTGAAGATTTGCTGATCTGTACAGTGGTCAGCTAGAAACCATACACGTTACAAACAAAACAGGAAAATGGCAGAAATTGAGTCAAAATGGTTCATGAAGCACTGCAGCATTTAAATGCTGTATTTCAAAAACCACGTGTGCTTCTGTATGAATAAAGTCATTTCACAGTACCTTCCCTCCCAAATACACAGGAAGGCTACCTTTCCCCACTCCTTTTTATGTAGGGATCAGTAACTCACAGAAAGAAGGAATGACAAAAATATAAAAGAGGTTACAGATACGCTGAAGCATTGTTGCAGGTATTGCGGAGCTTTCTGCTGCTTCTCTACAAAAGTATGTTCATGTCAGGTCCTGACAATGATGTGTTCTGAAGCTGCAGCAATTAAAATAGTTCTTGAGAAAAGAAAAATTGTTGCTGCAATGCCTATTCATGCCAAGGACCTCAAGAGAATTATTGCTCCAGTGAGCCTTTCCTCAGTAGCAGGCACACCAGCTTCACAGTGCTTTTGCTAGAACCCAACACAAATAAAAAAAATTCCCCCAAATTCTAAAAATAAATTACACAATCACAAACGCAACCCAGTAAAAAGACAAATTTTTTTTCAAAGCTTTTAACAAGCTGTATCAATTTAAGCGAGAGGAATTGTTATGAAATATGAGCAGGTTAAGCAATAATAAATGGGAGATCAAATTGGATAATCGCTCCTTACAGTGAAGTGTTACCCACCTATTAGACTCAGGTAAAGAGAACCAGTTTTGAGATTGGAGCTAATTATCTTGAGAAAGCAAATAGGCTCTTCAGCCTGCTATAGTCTTCTAGAATAAATAGCTGTAATATTTCAAAATGGAACAACAGAACTTTGGGGATGAGCACAGCATTATCACTGTGACCATAATGTTTCAGGCTATGAGATCCAGATGGATGCAGGAGGAAGTGTCATATCTGTTATAGTAGCAAAGCACTGACAAAAGGTGTGCCCAATTGCTCATGCTAAATGCTGACAGACTGAACTGCCAGATCATTGGGAAAACACTCAGAGTGCCGGGCTGCCAAGTTTTAGATCACAAAGATAAAAATTAAAAAAAAAAAATTGGCAGACAATATCACTACATAAATAAAATCCACATATTCGTTACCCTGAGTAATGACTGGTCACTACTAAAATATTTCCCTTGAGGACTGGATTCAGTTTTGATTCCTCTCTGAGTAAAAGATCATATGTTCCAGCAGTCTAAGTGGAAAATTTACTATTAAATTCAACTGAAAGTTGACAAGGTGTGCCACAATTCTTCTGCCATAACAGTAACTAAAAATTTGTACCAAATCAAATGGAAGTAAAGGACTGAGAGGATCTTGCAACATGAGTAATGCACACAATGCCCAATATTAAGACACTTGTGGCAAACACCAAAAACCCCACAAGACACCCAGGAAACCCCCCATTAAGTGTTTTACCAATACGCAGACACCCTTGAAAAAAAATTAGTCAGCTCTTTTTATAACTGTTGACTAGAAAAAAAGGCCACAAGAAGTCACTCCTCTCCTCTGTGCCAGGTTAAGACTCAGCCATGGGGAAGGGCACTCCAGCAACCCCACACCCTCTAACCCACACTTGTCCCATAAGAGACATGGTAGCCTGCCTGCTTTGCATGGCAACTATAAAGAAAAGAGTACGGGCGTGTTGCAGGCACAGGTAGATCAGCAAAGTCAGATCGTATTTAGCTGGGGCCCTGTGTGATCATTACAAGAGCAAAGAGCATGCACAGCATTGACTGCTTCAGAGTAGAGGTTCCGCTTTTCCTGGAACTGTAAAGACAACGCTGATGGAAATCACTGAGTAAAGACAGAATCACAGCTCACGATCTGATTCAGCAGTGAGTTTCCCAAGCAATCTTGAGCAAACCTTGCCTGTTGCACTTCAGATCTAGTATTATTTTCCATCTTTAAAAGGCAAAAATTAAAATCAGAAGGTTTACAATGCTTGGATAATTGGTGTTTCATGGAGCTGTAAATACACACCAACAATTTTTTTCCATCCCATATAAACAGGTAGTGATAAAAACTGGGTACTAACTTCACGCTGATGAGCAGCAGTAGCCCAGCTATTCCCCTACTCCCTGCTATGATACTCTTCTGTACCAAGCAAGGAGGAGTACAAAGAAAAAAAGCAGCAGCATAAACAGGTGACTAAAAGTATTTTTAAGGGCTGAGCAATTTACTTGTGGTGGTTCAGAGATGGTGCAACTGACACTGACTTCTGAAGACCTTTGTCACTATATACCTCAACAGCCTAAACCCAGTCAAAGCCAGGAACCCCCTCCTCAGTTAAATTCCTAAGAGAAAGTGTTCTTTTTCAGGATTTCCTTTTTATTACCTCGAAGGTTTGAGGTTACTGGACTGTCACCCACAGACCAAATAGAAAAGTCAAACAAATAGAACAGGAATATAGCAAGGAAAACTAGACTAGTAAACCAGAATATTTTTCTTCTTTGCAGAAAAGCTTCTAGTTTTTCAGCCACTGATTTGCCACCGCTAAAAAAAAATTCATATCCCCCCTGAATATTTCTGTCTTCCCATAGTCAGCATCTCAGTCCATTTCAATAAACCTGACTGAGTCCTCTGCCTTCTCCTTGGCTACATCTCTCTCTGCAGACACAATTCAGCCAAGCATTTCTCTTTGGGGTGCTTGTTGCTGCAGGAATCTGTTCTGCAGCTTCTTCTGGCCAGGTTAGGTGATTTCTTCAGTACTGGCTGACCTGCTCACTGACACTTACAGCAAGACTGCTTGATCCTCAAGCCCATCAAACCCCAAGTCATAGATAAATTTTCCTGGCCAGTACAACCACTTGTCTAACAGAACGTGTCCTGCAAATGTGACATCCCAGTAGTAACTCCTAGTCCAAGGAACTCGGTCAGTTCAAGTTACAGTATGAATATGAGCTTTGTTCCAGACATTACAGACATTTTAAAAATAGGATATTTTTTTCAAATTAATTTTCCTTAACTTTGAAGCCATTATGGAATGGACCTCTGGCAAACAGCTGCTAACAGAAATACATAATATCTTCCCAAACCTTTTTAACAGCTGTAGAACCCCCTCCTGGTTGCACTGGTCCACTGCCTCCAAACCACTGCCCTGTTTGAGCAGGAACTTCCCATAAATCTGCATTTGTCAACAAGCTGCTGTTTCAAGTCTCTCAACCAGTAAGGCAAATACAATGTAACAGGCAAACCACCTACAGCAAGAACAGTTAAATTTAGGAGTACACCTAACTATTAACTTAGGGTGTATCAGCTTTCCATCAGTCATATATTTATCTCAGTATATGATTCAAAGACTTTTTATATTCTCCACACAACATACACTCAGTTTATGTATCAGGACAACAGAAAGAAGAACTTAAGTTTTAGTTGACAAGTTTTTCTGGTGCCATTAAAAAATACCATATCCACATGTAAAATGGTGTGTTTTCTATACTAAATCAAATGCAAGGAAATACTGTTTCCAATCAAGTGAAGCATCAGAAATCTGTCTCTGTGCTCAGACAGAGTATTACACAAGAACAGGCTATTCTGGAAAGTGAGCAATTCAACTCTGAGGTGTGCATGTTGTGTGTGGTGTGCAAGTTGACACACGGGTCAAATATGATCTGTTCAAGGATCAAAAATGCCATGCACGTATTGCATCGTTTGGATTCTGGCACTTCGACATAATTACAAAAACTCCAATTATTTTTCTTATGCATTGGCCTTTTCTGCAATTAAGGGTTCTGAAAGTCTTGGAAGCTTTAGTTTACTGAAAGACGGGGGTTTTTACAAACTTGTTATAAATTTGTTACTTATTATAAATGTTACAAATTAACCCAAATTTCCTTGCTGACTGTTCAAGGAAAATTCTATAGCATAACTCTGGTGGTAAATAGTCTCAATGGTCCAAGTTTTCTTCTCATGGCTGTGAAACCCATATGTTGTTCATGAGTCAAACTTTAAGCATTTTTTTAAAGTATAAGGACTAAAAACTAGGTCTTGGTCCTGGCACAGTCTATTAGCAACTTTAAAAGCGTTAGTTTGATTCTTGTTATGATTAAATGGTCCTAGAGAGAGAGGCATCTTTATCTTTCACTTTCTTGAGGACAGCTGAGAACACAGCAACAAAGCATGAAGAAGGTCAAGGAAAAAAGTTTCTTATAACACAAACAGCAAAAGCTTAATCTGAACAAAATTCTCCTGTGCCTTGAGAACCAGAACATCAAAGGAACCAATGTTGAAATGAAAGCCTGGGCTGTAGATGTGTAGAGAGACATAGGAATTCATACCTTACTCATATGTTACCTAGAAATTACTTACACAGCTTAAACAGCTTACAGGTGAAGACAAAGCACAGGTAGTTTCATCAGTGGTCAGGGGAACCAGTTACAGTGATGAAGACTGTGGTTGCAGGAGGAAGATAAAAATGACAAGCTATTTCAGCCATTCTGATCTTGAGCCAATCCTCACATTCCCATGAGGCAGCGAAGTGAGCAAAGGTTTTTAGTTTAGACTGGGAAAAAAAAAGAAGGTCTGATGTATGGAGAGGAATCCAGGCTGTCAGCTTTAAAATAAGCTATTGGATGCACCGTGGGGACAAGTGAAGTAACAAGGAAAGAGTGTTAGGAGATTCCCACAAAAAAGCAGGCAGTCAGCATAATACAATTTCTAGGAGACCTAAAATACATAACAATAGTAAATACCCAGAGGAACCACTGGAGATCAAGACTTATGTGTCAGCATCATGCGAATGAAGAAAGAAGAGCAAAAGGAGGCTAACAAAATTCGTATAGACATCACGCTCCAAAAATTGTGGGAGTCTCAACTGTCTCTTAAAACTGTGGCAGAGTTACCTAATTACGTACCTAATGTAAAGAAAACAACTCATGGCCTGGTAACAGAGAAGTAAAGACAACTTCTGACTTTGGTTAGTGATCTTAGCAAACCTAATGCTTCAGAGGCAGATTTTGGGTTTGTTTGTCTGGTTTTTGTTTTAAGAACATAAGTCTAAGTTTAAGCAGTACCTAGAAGGTTGAGAACCTGGTGGGGAGCCTTAGCTTCCCCAGGCTAAGAATAAAGTGACCATAAATGCAAAGCAGATTGTCCTTACACCTCCTGCCCCAAACTTCTGTCTTTAGGAGAAGGGCTGTGTCATATATATGAACAACAAATAATGCAAAGTTTCCCCTATCCATAACTAGGGTTGACGAAACACTATCTAACATCATAAGCACCTGATGCAATGAGATTAGCTATTTGTGTTTGAAGTATAGAGAACAAAAAAATGTCACTGTCCCATCTTTTATACTTTGGAAGAGATCCCAAAACCATTAGGATCAAAAAATGAAAATGTTGAAATAAGTGTACTCAAGCATTTGCCAGCAAAAGCAATAAACCCTTTTTATGGCTCCCTGAGGAAATGGGGGACATAATCAAGTACTAAGTATCACCAAGATATCTATGTTGACATTTCTCTGTTTCATGCAGGCACATGTATAATCAGAGTATGCTGCAATTACATTTTGTTACTGCAGCTTAACAAGCAGATCATGATTAGGAAATCACTCACTAACTCTTCAGTCATGCAGTGCTGAGGAAAAGATTAATTCTATATCTATGTATCTCTGTAAAAGATAATCAGAAAGAGATCGTGTGTGTGTATACACATTGCTTTAACACAAGTGAACATGGCTGAAAGAAGGTTAAAAGTGTCTAGATATAAAAATCAAATTCATAAACAAATTTTTGCGAAGTCAGACATACTACTGTGCAGACATCAAAAGCAATAAAGGTTAGCCTGAAACAATGTCCTGGCTCTCAGTTGCCTATATAAAAGTCTATTCTGGAATTAAGGTTATTTCACGCACACCAACACGTCTTCAAAATACTCATCTTCTTCCAAGAATGATTCATTGTAACCTGTGTCTGGTGGGAATATGTTCCCTGTAAGACACTAGTGTTGTAGATAGGAACGAGAAAACCACACCTTTTATGCTGTGCAGCACTATAAAGATGACTGTCAAAGTATAAATCTTCAAGACAAACTGAACAAGCAGAAGTGCCTGCTTGGATTTTGTGAGCCAGGAGAGAATGCTACAGCCAGCCCTGCCAGGCATGTCTGTGGAAGGTCACTTACAGTAAGCCTCCTCTTCTCTTAATATATAACATTACATAACAATCAACTAAAATATCAAAGATAACCAAGCAGAAACAATTGAGCAGCACTTCCCCAACAGAAATAAGCCTTTACACCAGTTTTCTGCTTCCATGTTATTCTTGTATTTTCCAGACAGTGCAAAACTGCAGTGTAGACAGTGATGCCATCTCCACAGCTCCTGTGAATAGCCTTTCCTCCCAGCTAGCCAGGGAGCCCTCTGTGTTTGCCACTTTGAACTCTTCTAGGGAGCCTAACTTCTAAAGGCTACTTCGAAAGCATCAATTACACAGCAAAGCTAAAAGCCAATTAAAATAAGTTGGTATTTCAAGTCACGAATAACTAGTTTAAATATAGCATCTAGTAGCAAACACAAATACAGCAGTAACCGTATTCTCTCTCTCAACCACTTTAATCTACCAGCTTCATTGCTCCTACACAGAGAAGCAAATACAGTATCAGCAAGGCAGAACCTAACTAAGTCTTTGGTGAATTGCCATTACGTGGAAAAGCCAATCCAGGTCACTTTCAAAGATGCTCATATGAAGCCTCTACTTCTCCAAATGTAATTTTTTTTTTTTTTAAATACTTCACAGTAGATAAAAGTAGAGTTTGCAGTTCATCCACTAAATCAGCCACATCCTGAGACTGCAAGCAACAGTTCTGGGTATACAAGGAATGTAAATACATGATCTCCATCCTCAGCAGAGTTTAGAAGGGATAAGTGTGAGTTGTTTTTTCAGCAAAGACTGTAAAGCAAGTTCTCTAACTGCAGCAGAGGGTGGATTCTGTGGCTAAACATTAACAATTCACTCACTAAGAAGGCATTTTAAGAAGAACAGTCAAGTTGTTCCGTGGATAAGGAAAATCTTTTCAGGAGAAAGGCCATTACACAATCAGTAAGTACAAAGAAGACTGACACAAAGGAATGAGAAATAAGAAGGATTGTGCAGAAGTAAAACAACAGCAGAGAGGCATACGGCACTTAAAATGCAGGTCTCCTTTCACTACTGAAGGACTTGATATCAAGTGCTAAGAAGTGTATGTGTGGGGGAAATAATTTCTTAGAATTGGTGTGGAAGCAGATAGCATTCATTCTAACGGATTCCGAGTGAAAACCAAAAGCTAGTCATATCCATGTGGGGCACTTGCTATTTTTAAACTATCATCAGTTATAATATCTTTTCGTTTCTATCTCATAGCCATAGCAATAGCAAAGGTTAACAGCAGTTTTCATATTTAATCTAATTCTTGAATTAATGGAACAGCCTCCGAGCCTCAGAAGCAACAACTACATTCACAGGGTGTTGGCACCGCTCATGGGCACGGCTTGTCCTGCTGCAGAGCTGACACAGGGAAGGCTCTCACACGTAGGTGACACCAAGCCACACAAGCAGCTTTCTTTTCAGATAGCTACTGATGGCAAGACATGCAGGTGCACACACCACACTTCCATAAACAGCCAGCACATTAAAGACTGTCATCTTACGCATAGACAAGTTAATTGCATTTTAGAATACATTTGTACCGTGCTCCTTTGTTTCCATCCCTTTTTTTGTTACGAACAGTCCCCCAGCTTCATAATAAAAGAGCAGGTGAACACGTCAAACTTACTTTCAAAAAAATCTCCTCAATCCTAACTTATTTTTTTAAGTCTAAAGGAAAAGTGAAGACAGTTGTTGAAAGGCATGGCATTCTGAATAAGCAGACCACTTCATTTAAACATTTCCACAAAGCCAGCCCACCGAGACCCACAGCTTTGCTGTTCAAACTCTCCCCTCCAAGGAGCTTACAAGGCAACAGAGAAGGAATCAGTAATACACTCATAGTGTGCACTTAAAATATGCAACAGGCATTTTGGTGGCTTCAGCTGCCTTTAAAACCATCTACTACAGACCTATTTCAACAAGAAAGAGGCATTTTGAGAAAAGCTACAAACAGAGAAAGGGGCAGCTGTGGAGAAGTAGCTGGGACTACAGCAGACCTACAAGTCCCACCAGTGTGGAATTAGGACCAGGACCCTCTCGTGGCAGCAGATCTACCCCACTGCTGAGCCATCACAGGTAGCAGTGTAGCCAAGCCCACAGACACTCTTGGAGCTCTGCCAGGAGAGGGGTTAAATCTTTCTCCATGTATCACTCAGACATACATCTGCATCCAGAGAAATGAAGAGCTTACACCCAGCCTTCGAAAAGGAACGTGGAATACCAAAGCCATGAAGAAAGCACAAGAAATCACACATCTCCTGTGGCTAACAGCACAGTTAATTTCCTCAACTTTAATTTAGAGGGAGCCTCCAGCTCCTTCTCCCCAGTAAAAGAAAAAAAACACCTCAACACAGTTTCTTCCACCACAGCTCTCAAGGCCCTTTTGGTACTTCTAAAGTAAAGTGAATTGTCTGATTTCAGGACATGGGGGAAAAAAAACCCAAACCAACAGTTTCCTACAATTTTGCTTTTCTCCCTTCACACTCAGTTAATTGCAGGCTGAAGAGCTTTTTAATAGGGGAGAAAAAAGCACTGCATTTTAGCTAAATTACCTCTCTCTGGTAGATAGAAAAGATCTGAACTGCTGAGAATGGGTATTCCTTACAACACTAGTAAAAAACCCTTCAACGTAAATACTCTTCTAAAAAAATTGTTTGTATCACTGTAGACACCACTTAGTCTAAAGCAGGGCGAGAAAGGCTATATTCAGTATTTAATGGGGATAAAGCTTTAATCCTGAGTCACAAATAAGTACTCTGTGTTGGGAAAAAAAAAGTAAGCCTACAAGCTGGTATTTCTGGCTGTCAGCATGGAAACAACAGACTTGAGTTATATACTGTGGCTGTCTCTCGAACACACAGGGGCAGTTCAGCAGCCCTGTGCTGGACTCACAGCATTTCAGCACATAAGCAAGGAGAGAGCATCCATGATACACAACACCTGTTAAAGGCCTAGATAGGAACTGCAAAATATTTTTATTTCTGGCCCCTAACAGGCCAAGATACATAGTTCTGGACTGCAAACTGTGTCCTCTGACTTTTTTTTTTTAATAATGGTGGAGCTGAGGTTCCTGCTTCACATACCTGGTTTCTAAATCAGTCGAGGGTGAAGCTGCCACCTCTACCACCTAATGAAGAGAATGGTTGTTCAGATAGCAGCAGACAGGGGTGGAAATAGCTCCCTACCAGGAGCAAGGAAAAGGTTTCACCCAGCTCTCTAAGATGTTTTGAACTACTCTGCAGAGCCAATAGGGGAGGCCAACAGAAGGAAGGAGTAGGGGAAAGGGCTGCTGTGCATCCACAAAGTGAGGTTTGTGGGGACTGAGGATACAAGAGGATCATATCTAGCTGAACCATGACAATTTTCAGTCACAGGGAATCAAGCCTTCCCATCACTGCTCCCAGAGCTATCTATTTGCGCTGCAGGAAACCATCCCAGCTTGCAGTCAAGGCCAATCCCCTGAGAAGGGAGAGTGGGTAAGTCTAACATCTGTTTCCAGTTATGCTGGGAGCACACAGCAGAAGTCTAGAGTTCTCTCTGGTCACTCTGTCAGTGAGCCCAGGACACGCAGTACTTAAGAAAGGAGTTTCACAGGTTGCACAGATACATCTAAATGCTGCCCAGGGCTGGTTGCACAGGTGACCCAGAAGCACTTCCTGCTGTATGGATAATTGCTTTGGGTGAAGGCAATTTCAGTGTTCAGGTGTTCTAATCTTTCTATAGCACAGGAAGTGAGAAATATCTATTAAAAACACACTACAAAGGAATACACAGCTAAAACCACTCCTGTTCAGCACAATATTTTTAAATTAAATATCTAAAAGAACAGTATCTGAACTGTTCAAGCTGTTTGAATGACCAATTACAGTTCATTACAGAAAATTTACAATGCAGTATTGTGAAATCCAGAGATAAGATCACACACCAGTCGTCACACAGATTTTTCTTAACACAGCCAAGGAAACTTTCCCTGTCACTTTTCTATGGCCATCTTTAAAACAAAGGCCTTCTTTACCAAACAAAATGGAGACAGGTGAAAATCCAGATCTGATTTCTCCCATCGACCTCTTCCCAAAAACATAGACCCTAAAGACTAAGTAAAGAAGCACTGAGATGAGGACACCAGCAGCACCTGAGAAGTATTTTGGGCATCCTGTTGGATTTGATAGCTTTTATATACTCCCTCACCATCTCCTTTTCCATTTTCTCATCTGTGCCAAGAGCAGAAGTTCCTAGAGTAGCTGCAGATGCTCTGCATCTACAGAGCGGAACAGTCCTTGTGTTCTTTCAGAGAGAATCATTGGAGGACCTGTATAGGGGCATATTTCTATTGCAAAATAGCAAAGAAAAACTGGAAGTGGCTCCAAAAGAAATCTTTTGAAGTGCAAAAAGGAAAACCTCGAGCTCCTACAGGGCCTAGATAAATGCAGCATTAACCTGTCATGGAACCACCTTACTCTGACAAGAAGCTTGTGCACCAGACATAGGTTACCTCCCCTCAGCTCAGCACGCTCCAACCAACCCAACCAGAGCACTCAGGCAGGAGCAGAAGGCAGGCAGGCGTGTGAGCTCTGCAGTATTACAGATCTGGCATCTGTGATAACTTTCTAATTCACATGAGAATTACAGTACACGCAGAGGAACACCTTTCCCCTTCAGCCTCTGAGTGGTTCCTACAATTACACGGTGCTGCAGAGCAGTACCAACTTTGACAGCCAGGTATGTCTCCAAAGGCTTCCTCACACAAAAGAAACCCAAGTTGCCATTTCTCTCTTCTTTGGCTTATGCCGTGATCAGATGGTATTCTGGTGTTGATTTGACAGAACTTCTCATGAAGATAAAGTTAACAAACATAAAAATGAACTAATTTATCTTAATTAAATACCTTGCCCTTATAAAAATAAATGAACAAAACCCCCAAACCCACAGAAACAACAACAAAACCCTAACCCACATAAACAAAGAAACCCAAATTCACTGCCCTGAGGACTACAGATGAATTGTACTCGAAAGATATTTTAGAAACACCAGCAATTTATAAGCTATCCAACTACCTCTGCCTGAAGAGCAAACCTGAAATACATGTAGGTTGATAAAAGCTATACAGCATTTCTTCTAAATTTCTCTCACAAGAAGAATTTATAATTTTTCCACCCAGTTACAGGCCATAAAGCAAGCTTACAGAAAAGATTTGTATTATAATTAAAACATACTGAGCAGCTGAAAAAATGAACAAGACTTACTTTAAAAGCCTGTAACAAAGTGATTTAAAATAATGTTCAGGAAGAACAAGCAGGTTGCCAGAGAAAGGATAATGTTCTCAAAACTGAGTGCTCAGTTATGATCCTAAATCTAGTATTAGGAGGCTTATGTCAAAGTGGCTTATTAAAAACCAAGACTGACATTATTTTGCTGGCAGTGGAGATGAGTTAGGTCATCTCTAGCATGTGTAGATAGATACTAGAATTCTAACAGAGAACACTGCAGCCAGATGAGCTAAAAATAGACCTTTTCTGTATCTACTCTGTGGATACAGAAACTCAGTCTGATACAGAGTATTCCAGAACAGATATAATGTTTTTATCCTGAAGATTTACAGCTTTTCTCTCACTTGTGGCCCATAAAACATTATAGAAGTATTATATTCCTCTTCATATATTGTTCTTCTTTCACTGTACCCAAGTCCAGTTTGCTTTTACTTTTATCTGCAGCACTAGCACATGTGGCCCCCAGACATTCCAGAACAACCCCACAGACAAGCAGGTACCTGATAGGATTGATTCATGGGTGGCCAGCTGCCTGAATTATCACTTATGAAAAGGGACAAAGTAATTGCCTGCTGGCAGTGATACCACTGGATCTGCTGGGAAACATCTACATATCCAGACGGCTGCCTCCTAAGGAGAAGAGTGCTGGGGGCCCGCCATCACTTCCCACCCTTAAGTCCACCCTGAGCTATCCAGGTGCATGGTCCATGGCCTGTTGCTCCTACACGTGGTGATGCTTCTCAGCAGAGAACCAAGAAGCCTGCAAAACAAAGTCACCACTGAACCTCTTCAGGACAAACATGTCTCGGAACACTTTATCCTCCCACTCAGATCAACGCTAAGGAAAGCGAGCATCACAATCATTATCACAAGTTGAAATACATGTATCAGCAAAGTTTCAACTCCTTAATTTCTCTGTTGTGGACTGGTGTTTGCTTGGGTTGTGTTGGATTTTTTTAATTGCTCCATAATAACTTGCATTAGCAATATTAGCAATACTGTTGCTGGAGCAGCTGATATTGGCTAGAATTTAACTTCCATAGAGCAGCACCTCTGTTACAGTTTCAACACTAGAAGTCAATCGTATTTAGCACTTTATAAGCTAAATAGATACTTGTGCTTTTAGGACTATGAACTCTTTGACAAACTGCCCTATGATTTTGCGTTTAAGGCAGACTGATCAAATATATGCACTTTAAATACATACATAGCTTTTTAAAAAGTGCATTTCTTAGATAGCAAGTTATCAGCAAAATAGAAACCCATCTATCTGTTTAACTGCTGTCGTTTAAGCAACAAGGAAGGAAGAGGAGACTTAAGCCTGCTTATCAGAAGTATAACAGAAAGTTACTATGGCACTTGCTGTGTTATTCTTTTGGCTCTATAGAAAGTCTGTGAAATGCTTAAGTGAAGCCAGGTCTCAGCAGAACTTTACCAGCATGAAGGCTAACCACGTTAGGAAGGAACTGAACTCACTAAACATGTTTCCTGGGATGTTTGCCATGACAAGGCAAGAGTCAGTTTGTTTGGGAGGCAGAACAGCATGTATTTTGACATAATAAGGGGACTCATTTAGAAGGCAAGTGTATTGAGGAATGATCTATGAAAGCAAAATTATTTAAGTGAGGGCACACCTAGAAAATGCAATAGTTTGAGCCAATTATTCTTTTTTGGATGCTGCCAGTGGGGCTGAAAGAGATATAGCATAGTGCTTTTCCTAAGACAAAGTTTCAGCACTTGTACGTCAAATTGGGAGCCTAACACCCTTTTCACAGATCAGGAACTGGGTGTTAGAGCAAACTAATTTGAGTTTAATGAGAGGCAGAATCTCTCTTGTTGAACCATTTCTCATTTCCCAAGCAGCTCATCAAAACACATACCCAAATGCTCTTGATGCCCTGACACTTCTATTGCATGCATTAGCACAGCCACATACACAAGATTTTCAGCATAAACTAAGCCACTGAAATGATCATAAAACATGATAAATGAAGTTTCTGAAGGTGACGTCACTAGGGTAATATCTAAACATCTTCAATAGCACCTTACCCTGTGTCTTTTCCAACCAATACACAGTTAATCTACTGTCTCCTGGGCACTCTTCAGCTGCTAAGCATCATCATGCCAACGCATAACTTACTTATACGTCCAGTTGTTAATTTGTCGGTTTTCAGCAATGAGCATATGTGAAGCACACAGCAATGCAGCAAGGAGATCAGTGACTAAGAGCAAATTGGGATGGTTTAAGAGAAGCATCAGCAGAGGAAATTTCCACTGCTTTGCAAGCAATCACATAGCTCTCAAGAGCAGTAGTACTCATCAGGGAGGAAACGCTTCACTTTCCCACTCCCCTCGAGTGCTGAATTTCTCATGTGTGGTTACCCTCAATATGCTTATCCCGACCAACATCGGGCAGGTGTTTCACACGGTTCAGCGGGAACAGATTCCTCTGGCAAAGGAGAAGAAGTGCCCCCGGCATTTATGGCAGTAGCCAACCACCAGCAGACAAATAATTTTTCAAATGGATGGCTGCTCTTTACTGCAACCCGCCATGCTCTGCGTAGCAAACTGCGCACCGAATACAACAGTGGAGTTCCTCACGGAGCGAGGGCTCTGCGTCCCCAGTTCAGGCTCACCTGCCGCCCTCTGCGCCAGGCATTCACAGCACCAGGGAGAGCAGACCAGCACCACTAACATTATCTAGCAGAGCCCGGCCCCTCTGGACCATCAGCCCCACAAACACAGGGGAGACACACAACTTCTCCTGAAGGATTTACTGTCCCTTTAGTAACATCCACCGAGGAGAGGGGCCTGGAGTGGGCGAACTCAACTCTCTACAGCCCTCGTTCCACCAGGAGGGCTCGGGATGAGCCGCGGACACTGTCAGGGTGTCTGGTGTCACTGCGGTCAGTCGGGATCCGCAAACGCGGGCCGCCGGTGACAGCAGCGCGCCGACAGCCAGGGAGCAAACCTGGAGGCTAAACACTCTCCGAGCGGTGCGGCCACAGCACGGCGAGGGCAGCGCGATGGCGCTTTCCAAAGTCACCGCCGCGATGACCTGCACGGCTCAGCACACCATGCCGCTGGAAGTACGGCCGGCGAGCTGCCTTTCTGCGGCGGGGAGGGTCACTGGAGCGCTGTTTTCGGCAGCACGGCCACGGCGGTGGGGCGCACCTTCCCGCAGGACACCTCTCCGCTGCCGCACGGGAGGCTGCGGACCGCGTGTCCCCCTTCAGTGTCCTTCTGTCCCCAGCCCCAGGAAAGGCGCCGGCAAGGGGAGCGGACTCAGGAGCACCGGCAGAGACGGTGGGGCTCTGCAGCGAGGGGCCCCCCCTGCCCGGGGCTTGGCCTACCCGGGCGCTGCCGCCCGCCAGCCGCAGCAGCTCGGTGCTCCTCCGGCGGCACGGAGGGGCGCGGCCAGTACCGGG
>VZTD01003880.1:496979-513666 GCA_013397725.1 Rhagologus leucostigma | reverse complement strand
TTTTTGTAATAAGAGATAGGAAAACTTCCTAAACGCGAATTGCTAACTTGGAGGTTTTCATCCAGATACATCCTACTGGACATTTGCTTCCACGAGGCAAGACAATTGTAGGAAGTGAATAGAGAGCTAGTCAGCAATCTTCATTTGCACTTTTTTTTGCTGAAAAGGAAAAGAGCATATGCTTACTCCTTTAAAAATCATCTCAAGTTAGCAGAAGGAAAAAAAAGTCACTTTTGCAAGCAACCGAAAATCAACACTTTCTCCTTTAGCTTTTTATTTTTCTTAAATGAATCACAACCTCTTTAAAAGATGAAATACTGAGTACTGAAATTGTTTGGCTTTAAAGAAATACAAACAGCTGTAAAACTGGGTTCGTGTTTTCTTTCGGGGTTTTGTTGGTCGGTTGGTTTTGGTTTTTCGCTTTATCAGCTTTGGCAGGAGAGTGCTTTGCCTTTGGCTACCAGAGGAATTACCCCCCAGCTTCCAGTGGTGGTGTAAGCAGTGCTGACATTTCTGCTCCTGGGGCATTTCTCCCGGAGTTGCTATCTTCAGTCACAACATCTAACACGTATTTTAGCCATTATTTTGCATAAAAAGAAAGCACAGTGACTTTGGCCACATCTTTAATTAGTTACATGCCAGGTCTTATCTCCTTTAGTGATGTGCTCGTTCTTAACATCGTTGCCGTGTCTCTGAGAGTATTTATTGGGGTCCTCTAGTTACAAGAAACTTTTTTCTCCCGCTAATGAATCTGCAATTGTCTTTGTGTCATATGCTATTGTTTAGGAATTCCCTTTTATAAATATTTCAAGATGACAGCTATGTAAATCTACACTTCTATTTATATGTAGTCATTTTTAATACGGTATTTATGCAAACTCTTCTTAACAACCTTAAAAATCCAGTGTAATTAGGTGCAATTATATTTAATATTTGATTGTGCAGGGCTGAAAGTTTACTTTGATAGTGCCATCATTTGTAAACCTCTTAGAGATGAAAAGCAGTAATTTGCCTTGAAGACCTAGCTATTAAACCTATGAGAACCATTAAAAATTACTGCCTCAAGAGTGACTTATGTTAAATTTCTGGTATAATGGAGCATTATACCACTGAATCTTTACTGTGTATCTTTACAATCTACATACAATGTAACATGTATCTTTAGGCTATAACAACCTACAGGCCTCATAGCAGACTAGAGCTACGCACTACAGTGCTAAGTATGTGTAATGCTAATAAAGTTGTAAAATAAAAAACTGAATAGCAATAACAGGCTCTCTTCTGTGGGTTTGGCTTTTATGTGCTGCATAGTGCTGGGCAAAGTCTGTCATTAAGTGATGGCTCTTTTTAAGGAGACAATTTCCATGTATATTGTAATTTTATCCACCTCTCAGCTGAGCCGCAGTCAGGGTCTTAAGTTACTTTCTGCAAAGTCTTCCACCAGTAACCTGTGTTTTATTCGTCGGCAGTTCTCTGCATACTATGCCTCTTGCTCTCCAGGCAACAATGAGAAATATCCAGGCAATTCTTTTAATACTTAAGGATAAAAGACAAATTTTCCTTTTTTTTTTTTTCCCCCAGCTGAACTCTGTTGTTTATGGAGGAAAGCATTCATCCATGGTTTGGCGTGTCAGTTCTACCGTCAGCTCAAGCCTTGAACTCCCACATTCACATTTACTAGGATTTTTCACTGCTGTCCTGAGTCTGTAGCCTTGGACAGGTATTACCTTATCCTAGGAATCTTTCTCCCAGTTATTTTTACCAAACTAAAAATATAATGTTCACCACTGTTGTGTGCAAGACTAAGTACAACTTATTCTTTCTCTGGACTCTGGGGGTGTAACTAAATCCTGTATGTAAAATGGTGATGGGAGCATGATTGTTTCTGTCTGTGTAGACTATTAAAGTTTAATAGTGATGTAATTGACTTCTCTTCAACTCAGTGTTCTGTCTAATAAGTTGTTGCCAGGGAACTTGACATGTAGAGCGTATTTGGTTCGGACAGGCCAAAACTTGCTGTCTCTTTACACTCATGGGTTGGTATCACGGCGCATAAATACTTAAACTGATTCAAATAGCATCATCTACAGTGTATGCTATCAACTAAGGAAAAAAGGTATCAAGCTGAACTTCTTTATACATCTCTGTAAACCAGGCTGCATCCTCGTAAGAGAGCCGTGTTGACACAGCTCAGTTCCTTGCAGTGGTGCAGCTCCCAGGTCTCCATGCTATTTTCAGTCCATTAGGAACATCACTAATCTCACCTCAAGGGGTAATTCCACCACTGTAATAACACTGCAGTTACGGTTTGTGCTCCAGACTTTTTTTGGCAGGCCTCCACCTGCCTTCCCAAGGTGTTCTGCACTAAAACGTCATGTTCTCTGCAGGCGGGACCTCTGCCTGACAGCCACCACATACATTGCAGAAGTCAGCCTGTCTACTTAGCAAAACTGTCATTTGATTCTGTTCCTGCTTTCTTTCCATTTGTTAATTTTGATCTGGGCCCAGGCAGAGGTCTTTGATCTGCTTGCTGTTTGAGAGGCCCCTCTTGAGGCAGAAACAATGAAGTGTGCTTGGGGAGATGGAAGGCCAAGTGGATAACAACAGAGGTATCAAAAGCTTCAAACTAAAGCTATAAGATGGCAGCGAAATAGGTCAGAGGACAAAATATAGCCATTCAACAGAGTTCAGCCATACTTGGAGGGATGCAGGATGATTTTTGTATTAAATGCTAATAAATATTTACATTTGCACATAGTTGGTAATTGACTTGCAGGATTGAGTCACATGAGTCTGGCCAAAACACCACAGAGACAGATATGGTTCATCTTACCCTTTGCCTACCAGTCTCGTCTTATTAAAATGTTCATTCTGCCAGAAGCACCATCAAAGAGTCCATTCAGCATTGTTATAACTTTCTTTGTCAAGAAAGTCATTGTTATCACATGAACTGATACACACTTCGGGTTTATTCTTATTCCTGGAGTTGAATAATGTCATGTAAGGCAAATGCAAGGTCCTATTTTCAAGCTCTCTCTCTCCAGCTGTTGGTGGTAACATCATCCACTCCTTGTCAATCACACTGGAGAACTGGTGCTCTATCGAGACCTTCTCTGTATTATGCAAGTCTGTTGAGACTGGCCCTCTGTGCTGCTGAAAGCTGCAGTTTTGAGATTTTCACTGATCTAACATGCTGTTGTAGGACTGATTCTGATAGAGAAAGGTCTCGCTGTTGCTTGGGCTTATTAAAAAAAAGGAAAATCAAACAAATCCTTATCTTAATACATGGCATGTTTATGCAACTGCCTTTGCATGCTCACATTTTCTAGCATGTTAATCCAGAATGCAGCAGCAAGTTGATTAGCAGGCAGGTCAGCCTTGCAGAGCAGCTGCCATGTCAGCCACACTCCTTTCTTCCCTTTTTTTCTCCTTTCTTCCCTTTTTTAGCCAAACCTTCCCATCACTGTGCTTTAAAATGGCAACCCGTTTTGAACCTATAGCCAACTTCTGGCACCAGTGGCATTGTCTTGTAGGTTACTCACCTGTGTCCATATAAGACATCCACACACCCCAGGATCCCCTAAAACACGCCCTATTGAGATGTGAAGTTAAAGACAACTAAGTGTTCTGAAGTTGAATTCTGAAGAACACGTCATGTTTTTACTGAAAACCATTTTTTTTTTCAAATCTCCAGCTTGTTGGAAGTGCTAAAAATTGTGACACATTTCTCTGCTTGTACCAGTTCTGCAGAGGTGTCATATAGCTGAGGAAATGTCAGAACTGCCATTTTCCATCAATGCAAGTGCAGAAATCATAATTAGCCTTTCCAGTAGACAAAAGTCTATTTAGAGTAAAAGCTGCTCTGTGCTATTTGCAAGGTGCAAGAGTCACTCATTGTGCAGCCACATCTCAGAGCTTTTATGTCATGGTAAACGTTCGAATTGACTATACATTTTACCTATGTAAGAGTGCTCTGTCATCTCCTCTGTACCCAAGCAGATTTATTTCCCCTTCTAGTTGTATGTGATATCAGTTAAGTGTCATTCTTCCAAGGACAAAGCAGGTTGTCTCTTATTCCTCAGAAGAAGGCAGTTCATTACCCTTTGCAGGCGCACACCATGGTTATGACTTTCAAACTTGTAATCACTCAAAGAAGCAGCTAAGAAATCATTCTCATCACTCATCACTTCCCACCATATTCCCCATAAATACTAAAACAAGTGAATACTGCAGCTCAACAAGTGCCACAATTCAACCTGTGCCAGAAGAGTCTGAAAAAACATTCTGGAAAAGAGTAAATGAGCCTCAGTTGAGGCTTGTGAATTATAATTTGACCTCGTGCACAGAAGAAGGGGCTATGTGAACATCATTTGAAACTGCAAGCACGCACAGAGATGCTCTATTGGTGACAGCTGTCAGCTGGCCACTACCAGAAACAGCGTCCGCGAAAGTTCTGAAGCGTAAAGGAGGAAAGATTGGGAAAAATGTGGGTACAGTTTTGTGGCATTCAAATTTCTGGTAAAATATTTCTATTCCATATTTATACAATTATACAAAACCTTTTGACAGAAGAAAAGCCCTCTGTTCTCTTCTTGAAAGAGAAACAGAAACTCAAAATTATGCTTCATTAAATCTTGACTATGCTTGATATGTATGCCTGTAGGCATTGCATAGGCTAGAAAATGAATCTTAGTAAGTAAAGTTATGCTAAGTATCTTGGCTTCATCTGAATTAGGCAGCCCAGAGACATGGCTAGACACTGGACAGAAAAAGGTTAGACATGTCTTGAGAAGTTATGTCTGAAGGTGCTTATTTTTGCTCTTGTTCTGGAAAGAAATGATCAAACAGGAAACTTGTAGTTTCTCCTACAGGAAAACAAGTTTTCCTAGAAATATGAGATCTTAAAACATCCATGGAGAAGTGGGTTTCAGTGATAAATTACTCCCATCATACTGGACAACATGCTCTGCAGTTTTGAAAGAGGTTTAAGGTACAACTAGAGGTAAGAAGGTATAACTTGGCTGCCACAGGCTCTATTTCTGCTGAAAGAGCTGAATTATTAACAGTCTTCTAATACAGTCAATTCATATAATCTAAGCAATTTTCTGCACAAATTAGAAGTAACTTAGTAAGAGAGAGACAGAATGTCAGTTAACTGGCCAGAAAACATAGGATGGCTGAGGCTGGAAGGGGTCTCTGTAGTCCATTTTGCCCAACACCCCTGCTTAAGCAGAGACACTCAGAGCTAGTTGGCCAGGACCACGTCCATACAGCCTATAAACAATTCCAAGGATGGAGATTCCACAACCTCTCTGGGCAACCTGTGCCAGTGTTCAGTCATCTTCAGAGGAAAAACTGTGTTCTGATGGTCAGAGGGAACGTTCTGCCTTTCAGTTTGTGTCCATTTCCTCTGGTCCTGCCACTGAGCACAGCCTGGCTCCATCTTGTTTACACCTTCCCTTCAGATAGACATTGATGAGATTATCAATATATGATAAAACAAGATTAATTATCAACTATGAGATTGTGAATATCTAATTTAGCAACAATATTTATCTCCAGAGCTTTTCATACTGGCAAAAGTCTGAGAGTGGTATTTCAAAACAAAATTTAATTGTAAATTTTTATTACTGTGGAAACTAAAGAACTGATTGACTAATACTGGCTCATTTTGAGAGTCTGAAAAATCATGTAGGAAATCTGGAGATGTATTTTTTGAAAGGCTATACAGGCAGCCAGTTCCACACAATTTGGGAGAACCCTGAGTCAGGGAGGCAGAGGTGGTTGCCTAGCTGAAAGATGAGATCAGACATAAGTTCAGAACAAGACCAGGTGATGCCAGTACTGGGAGCTGGTTGTTCTTTTCCAAGAATAAGCAGACTTGGGCTGGTGAAGGCAGTGCTGCTGAGCAAGTTTTAGCTTCTGGTGGACCCTGGCTAATACCAATGGCAAGCCCTAAGGAGAAACATGCTGGGTCCAACAGTTGAACCCTCTCACAACAAATTTGCATCTATTTGAAAAATTATGATAGTAGGTCTGGGCCAAGTTGTGACAGAATAAGAAGTCTGACAGCTCCCTAAAACATGCCTATTGGACATGTAGCTTTCATGGGGATGATGCAGATAGGGGTTTTTGTTATTCGGCTGACTGCTAGGCTGCTGGCCAAAGACAAAGAGGAGAAAGATATAAAAGACTGAAATCAAAAGACAGAGAGTATTTGTCAGCTGCTTCGAGGTGCAATCAATATAATTGCAGGCTGTAACCTCAAGATAGGAAATATCCAAGACAGATATGTTAGTGGAATCAGCATCACAATAGTCAGGTCAGACATAATTGGTGTTGTAAGGACAGATACCACCTACAGTATTGTAAGGAAGGATTTGATGTTATACTGCACTGTCTTTACCTGTTTGTTCCTTATTTTAGTAAATAGAGTGCTTCATTCTATAAAGAAGGTTTTCCATGTTAATATTATTTGCATATTCCCAGTTCCTCATGCTTCCCCTGTTGTGTGCTAGTTGAGATAAATTCCAGGTTTGGGCAGTAGAATAGATGTGGTGATTTATTGTGGCGTAGTTACTACTCGCATACAAAGCTGGGACATCTAGAGGCCAGAGCAGTGTCTGCAGATACCGTCAGTAGAAATACAGCTACTAGATGTGAGTATTAGAGCATTTTCCAAAAGCAGCTTAGATAATAAGTACATCGCATGACCTCTAGTGGTATTAAGCCCAAGGCACTGTCAAAGTCACTCATAGCAGTTTTGTGCTGCTGGGGAAACGCCAAGGTCACAGAGGAACTATCAAATATGTGATGGTTCTGTGCTGCTGTACCCCACCTTACTGCCAGGTTTATGCCAGCCCAAATCTTGTCCCATTGTCAGGGTAAGACTGAGGAAAGCTTTTAATTCAGCAAAAATTCCAAACACTCAGCAGAGAGAATGTTTTGCAGCAATGTTTTCACTGTCAACTAATAACACATGGTAATTAATCTTTCCTGGTGTCGTGGTTTAACCCCAGCCAGCCACTTGCTCACTTCCTCAACAGTGGGATGGAGAAGAAAATCAGAAGGGTAAAAGTGAAAACACTTTTGGGTTGAGACAAAGACGGTTTAATAGGGAGAGCAAAGGCCATGCAAAACAAAACAAGGAGTTAATTCACTTCTTCCCGTGGAGAAGACAGGTGTTCAGTCATCTCCAGGAAAGCTGGGCTCCATCACACGTAACAGTGACTTGGGAAGACAAATGCCACCACTCTGAACGTCCTCCCTCTTTTTTCAGTTCCCTCCAGCTTTGTATGCCAAGCATGAAACCGTATGGTGCGGCATATCCCTGTGGCCAGATGGGCTCAGCTGTTCCAGCTGTGACCCCTCCCAACTCCTTGGGCACCGCAAACCTCCTCCCTGATGGGGTGAGGAGCAGAAAAGGCCTTGACTCTGTGCAAGAAGTGCTGAGCAATATGGAAAATATCCCTGTGCTATCAACACGGTTTCCTACAAAAACCCAAAACACAGCCCCACACGAGCTGCTATGAAGAAAATTAACTATTCTGGCCAAAACCAGCACACCTGTTATGGTCTTCATGTAGAGAAATAAGGAACCTGGAACCACCAGTGCAAGAAGGAATGACAATGAGAACCAGGGGGTAAAATTGGCAATTCTTTCTCTGCAGTGACTCAGAAAGTTAGAGAAGTAAGATTTTCTGTTAACATCAGTGGAAGAATAATGTTCTGATTCCCTGTTTTTGTGGGTTCTATTTCCTTGAAGAGGTTCAGCCATCATTGCTGACATCCTCTCAGAGGGTCTGGAATCGCCACAGCTTGAAAAGGAAGCTAGAAATGATCCACTGCCTGGGATATTGACTGGCAGCAGGGAAAGGCAGGCTGGACCAGGTCTGCCAGAAAGAAACTACTGCCACAAAGATGAGGTGAAACTGGCAACAGGTGTGGCAACAGAAGACACTGAACACGGAACACCTAATCAACTGTGTGATTAGGAAGCCAGGCTTTCCCACAGGACTGGTTGGAAAAGCCTTCTCACATGAGCTGCTGATGCAGCCTCTGGGTGGAAAAAAGAGTAGGTTGTTGGACACGTTGAGACAGAGAAATTAGGTTCTTTAAAGCCATGGAGCCTGTTCCCTTTGTTTCCCTTCTTAAACATCATATTCTGTGGCCTCTGAGACATGCTGAGTGCGCAATGAGTCAGCCCCCAACAGCCCATCCATTCAGTGCTCTGCCACAACTGAGAGAGATGCACTCACATTTTGATAAAGTGCAATTGCTCATTATGGAAGACATATCTTGTTTTATTTGCTCTTAAGTTTGGTTTCTCACACTCACATTCTGTGAGTGTTTGGGGTTTTCTCTAGTACACTTCTTTTACGTTCATGGCACCAGGCTATTTTGGTGTTTTCTAATTATTTTCTTGTTGTTTTCTATTATTTATGTTTTAGTCCAAGGGTATGTAAATAGCTGCAAAATAGAGAGAGGAACTTCAAAGCAAATTATTTTAAAAATAAATAATTTTAAATAAGCAATGTAAAAAATTGACCACAAACTGGTTTAATCCAGAAAACTAATATTGTGTTTACCATATCTTTATAAAGCATTTAAATTCTAATATCTTTTTGTATGCCTGAATAAGATTTTAAATGGATTTGTTTCAGGGTATGATCCAGGGTTATTTACTCACTGTATTTATCTAAATAGATATGTCACCTTCATAAATAACAAATGAGTATAATTTAACCAGTTGTTTGAAGCCTGCTTTTATAGCAGGCACCTCTTTAATGTATGTGTGAATTGATTTGACCTTTTATTGTGTGTGTGAGCTGATTTGGCTTAGCTGCTTTCCAGATGTAAGCTGTTTCTGGCGTGGACTGTGGTTTCATTTATGTATAGCACCTATAACTTAGCGTGAACTCCTGGAAATAATCAATGATAAACAACTGAACATAAGAAGATAAGAAGTGTGATTAACCTAAAACAGCCTTGCCTAAAGTTTTGCCGTCTATGTCTGTGTTCATCACTCTTTGTTCACTTTACTAAGAAAGAAAAATTGCAAGTTGAGATAGGTCTGGTTAGCTACCATCCAAAAGTGCTTATCTGAGATGAATTGCCATCCCCACATTTTTCTTCCACGGCCTACAAAAAGATTGCTTTGAGTGACAAACTCAGAGTTCTGTATCTAACTAGTAGACCTGCCACACTATGGCTGAGGAAGTCTACCCAGGACTCTAGTTTGTTTGGCAACATTGGATTCCAGTGAGTACTGTGAACTGAAAAAGAAAAAAAAGGCACTTTTTGATAACTTGCCTGTACTGAAGATGTTCAGCCACTAACAGAAGTACAGGAGAGACAGGTTTTTCCTTATACGATTAAAACCAGAGGCAACTATTAGATTGTTTTTCTGGGTACCTACATCCTGCTCAATAGGTCTGAAACAGAGTAAAGCATGAGTCCCAAACTCAGCCATCATTATTGAATTTTGGTTCTTTTTTTTATTTGGCCTTGTCCTAATGCCTCTCTGGATGAAAATTTTTAGAGAGTTTACTGCAGTTTGAATAACCCCTGAGCTCCTAGAAGTAGAAGGATTGAGTATCATCAAAACAGCAGAAGGTTGAATGAGAAAAGACTTAATTTGCCTTAAATCAAAGATATTCCCCATTTTCACATTGTTCAGTGGCCAGCTCTGCACCAATTTCTCGTGACTTAGCTGTGCTTCCCCTCTTTTGACTTTTAACTCTGGATCAATTTGCCTAACTACATGCAGGTTATGTGGAGTGTACTTACCCCTGTTTATGATCACAGGATTCCTTTGAGATTTCACATTACAATATTAGAATCTGTACGAATTGAAAGGAAGGTCCTTCCACATGTCAGATTTTACTAGTTCATACTATTCTCTAGTGAATAGGTCTATTTTGCAAGAGAACATATCTTTCATTCCACTCCAGTTCCTCTGTGTCTGAGTATTTTATTTACCGATTTCTATACTGACCATTTTTGCTCCTTCAGTGCAAATTACATTATTTGAAAACCACTCTTAGTGTGTCTCCCTAACAGCCAAACAACCTCTAGAGTTTAATACCTTTCCAGTAATAATTACTTCAGTATTTTCTTTCCATCTGCTTTCTCTGCAATATCCCTTGCTATTTCATATTATTAACAGTTTAACTAATTTATTCCTCAGTCTTACAGTGACATAGCACTATTTCCAAAAACAGTCTAGAATGTTTATTGCACATTCTGCTGAAAGGCAGAAAGGGAAGAAAAGGCAAAACAAATAGAATCCAGTCTTTGTTTACCCTAACAGCAGGATTTTCTTACAGTTAACACTGAGTATTTAAATGTGCAGTTTAGATCTGATTCACTGGCTCATTACTATGCTGACGAAGTTTTATAAAATCTTGACCTGTGTGAGAGTTGTTCAGGCTTATAGGTTCCTGTGTAATTCCCTAAAGTTAATGTGTAATTCCCTAAAGTTGCTGCAGCCCTTCAGTATATTTTGGCAGGGTTCCAAGGTCCAGATCAGTGATGTCCTCTACATTTTTGTTGAGGATCCCACTTTTCTCACGTTTTGCCAGTCTCACTGTTAGTGTCAGGCAGCCACTGTTCACACCCTCAAGAACAATGCATGGCAGTTTGGCACCACAGATAAAGCCGTACCACAAAATTAATGTTAAGAGCTTCAGATTGCAAGAGCATCAATAAACTGTGCAACAATGTAAAATGAAACTTCAGATACACAAATTATGATCAATTGTGCAATAGCAAATTAACATGTTACCATCTCCAATTATCCATTTGCTATGGTCTGCTGCAACAGCATTAGGAGGACAGTCTCTACCCCAGGTCTCAGCAATCCTTCTGGACCACAGCAGCAGCTGAAACCAACAGTGGAAGAGGATTGGTATTATGTCAGACACTAAGCAAGAAAAAACCTCCAAAGAAATAGAGTGTACAGTCAAAAATGCTCTAAAATGCCAAGTGCTAAGAGTGAGCCACTTTATCAAGTGTTTTCTTGACTTCTCCACATTAGGACTGTGGCAGAGGGAAACTTTCTACGAGCTTACCTTTGCAACAATGCTCCACTGAGCACCCCGATGTTAGATGCTAGAGACCTGGATAAAGGATAAAGAGATGTAACTGGAGACAGATGCTGGCAGATGATCTTGCCAATTTTAACTCAGATACATGGGGAATTAGAGCACCTCTCACTTTTACCACAAAAAAAAAGAACTCTAAGCTTGGGAAAAATTTAAGGGTTGCTGGGCTATGATGCAGCAAGCTGTTAAAACTCACCTTGGTTTTAACTATGTGCCTAACTCTTTGCACTCCCTCAAATCCCACTGAAATCTGTAAGTTTCAGCATGTGCATACATGCCTTGCAGAAACAGCACTGCAGCTTGTTATCTGAATTATTGCCCTATTAAATATGAACTAAAGAGGTACACTTCATAAACTTTAATGTCACTACATTGCATTTTCATTTAACACTAAACTGCAGGGTCTGTCTGCTTCAGCTAGAGGCTCAGATGGAACACAAGGCTTTCTGGCAACCTGAATGTTGGGCAATACCCTGGTTATGGCAGCTCTCTTCATATCACAAAACAGGATCTCCGGTATAGATTCTTGTGTGAGATCTATCAACGTGTAAGTGCTGCATAAGAATATGCTTTATAGCTGAAAACTTAAATGTGCTCTGTTTGAGTAACTGCACTCACCACATTAGCAGCCCTTAAGCCAGTTGTGACCTTTCCAGCTGCAGAATTTCTGTCTCAGAGATGGCTTGAGGCAAAGTTCAGAATTAGTGTGGGGTTTGTATCATGCATCATGCTCCTTTATGCTAATATTAGGATATAGTCTTTCATTCCTTCAGCCAACAATATTTAATTTATGCCTTTTAAAAATTATTGACTGTTTGGATCTTCAGTAAAAAACACTTCTAAAATTACCTGTAGTTCTATGTAGTGCCTTTAAAGAATGATTTTAAATACTGTGCTGTCTGCGTCTCATGTACTGCATAGAACATTGCTCACTTTTGTCCCAAACACCAGTGACAGGAAAAGATCTGTAGACAAGATGTAATTTCTTACAGGGAAGGTAATGCTTGTTGGAAGTATGTGGAAGGTAATCTTTGAACAAACAGTTTAGCAAACATGAACTATTCAGTTTGGATGTTTGTGCTTTTCCTTGTCCTATCAGGTAAGTTCACAGTAACCTGGGACACGGGCACACCTATCCATTGTTCCACTTAAAGAACCCCAGCATTAAAGCTGTGTATCACAGATTCTATGCTAGGGACAGCTACCCAAAAAGCTACCAAAAAAAAGTGCATTTCCTTGTTGACCAGCAGTGATGTGATTCAGCAAAGTTACTGGTGACCAGGGCTAATTTCTGTATGCAAGGAGATGCTGAAAAGCCATATACTGCTGGAAAATGGGGAGGACATTAGTCCAAAATCACAATTAGCAATGCAAAATAGATTCTAGTACATTTTGTCACAAAATTAGCCATATTATTTGTTCTACCCAATCTCAAGTTGCAGACTAGCTTCTCTTGATGTTCAGTCTGGCAAGAATCTCCAGCAGTAGAGAATCTGCTAAAGAGACCAAAAAAGGCCAATATGATCTCACAGTATGCGATGACTCTGTGTGAAAATCCTAGTCTGTATATTCATCATCTGCTTCTGAAAAAGAAAAAAAAAAAAGAAAAAAAAAGTGTATGAGACTGAAACGCACAGATGTCTGATTGAAATGGTTGTTTTACACATTCATCTGTTTCCTGACAAGGTTTACCAAATCTGTGCAAACATTTGTGCTGTCCCACTGCATAGGTGGTTGGGGATTTAAATAAGCTGCTGGAGGCAAGGGATGCTTCCTGTGACAGTTCTGCCTTAAATATGTATCAGAACACAGCCTCAGAGAGTGAACCCAGCAGTAAAGTATCCTTCCCTTCCTTTCTGCTGAATACTATGTAAGGAATTGAATACTATGGAAGGGTTTGTTTCATCCATAATTCACAAAAAGAAATGAGTACAGGTTAATTAGGTTAATTTAATCTTAACTAGAAATTATTTTCAAAGCTTTATACCAATTTTAGATAAATTGCTAGGATCCCAAACACGGTATTTATAATCTTTGCTGACAGAAAACATGAAATGAGCTTTAGAAAGTAATAGTATTTAAGTTATTTTGTTTTTTTTATTTTTGTGTCTTAGAAACTATATTTTCAAGGTCTTTTCTATAACCAACAGGATTAAAAACCCGCTTTAAACAAGACACACCTCAATTTTGTCACAAAGGTATGATTACAAGACATTTAAGAGACACGCAGAGAATCCAATGAATCTCATTAAGAAGAAGGCTTTGAAAGTTTGGCTTTGCGTATTTTGTCAAGCTTCTAACACCACCAAGACAAACAGGATCTAACCCATGATAGGAGAAGTGCAGATGTGCACACAGTGAGCTCTTGCTTCCTTACGATACCTGCTCAAGATCTGGGCAGGTTTCCAGGTCCTGATGTTTACTGAGAACTCCCTCTCTGTGCTTTTGGGGCCATGCAGAAGAGTGTCAAACAAAAGGAGGGAAAGGAGTTAGGATCTTATCTGTGGGCATGCAAGCACTACCAAGCAATGTGGGTGTAAGAGCAGTCCATACAGAGACACAGCCCATGCACATGCTTTGCCCATCTGCCTGAGCACAGCATCACTGTCCCCCTGGGAAGGACAGCAGAGATCTGAAAGGCTCTTTGTGAGCTGCATGTGCCCAGAAGGTATCGATACAGCAAGCCTCTTTCACCAAATACTTTGGAATATAACCTTTACAAAGAAAATGTTTTACTTTTCAGTTACCTAGCTACCACTTCTGGAGACCACAAAACTTCATATTAGACTGTAATTAGATATATTTCATGACATCCCCATGAGAGAAATCACTAATTACAGCAGTTTGTTGAAATTTAGGTTAGTGAAGTCATGGTTGGTAGTGACAATGATAGTATTGCAATCTTGTATTACTACACTTCAGGCTATGATTCTATCAAATCTCAAAGCCAAGAGGGTTGGGTCTGGCTGGCAGATGAATAGGCAATGAAGAACTGAACTACACATTTGAGATTTCTGAAGAAGTTATGTGCTCAGAAATCACAAGTCATAATTTTTTGCTCAGGAATAAGTACGCTGGGGCTTCGGTGTCAGAAAACACCCTAGAGTTTGAGAGGTTGTGTTATGCCAGAGAAATAAAACCTATAGCCTCTCCTGATCAGCTGTAATCATACAAAAATCCTGTATTTTTATGAGACTGATAATTTTGCAGGACAAGTATATTGGTCGTGGCAACATGTGAAAATCCCAACTCAGAAACTTGCATTTGCCTTGCATCTTCTCATTAGTAATGTAAAAGTAACTTTATTTTTCTTGCATTTAAATACCTTTGTGAAGCATTACTACAGCAGTGGTGAGATATTTCCATCATAGACCTGAGTGCATCTCAGCAGGGAAAGAAGTCTCCTTACACTCACAGACTATTAAATTTTCTGCTACAACAGGTAATCCAATAATTAATGTGAGATAACAATGTTCTGGTAATGTAGTTTTAGGTTTTGTTAGTTTTAATTTACTAAATGGTATTTTAGCTTTTAACAAAAATGTATCGAATGTTGCTTTTTATTCCTTCTATTGACTTTTTTTTTTTAATGAATGCACAGAAAGAAGAGCCTGGTTGCCAAAACACTGCAGAACTTTGCTAATCTGTATGAAATACACAGGGGGCTGGGAGGACTGTTAGACTTCCAGAGGGTGAGCTAGAAGAGGTGAGGGCGTATCAGACTCCTGAATTCGCAAACTGTCTCAAACTGTCCTAGCTGGACACGCTCTAGAAAGAGCTGGTGGACAGAGGATTCAATGAAGATCAGCAAGCCAGTGCCCAAGAAACCCAGAAAAATGGCTCATAGAGCAAATCCACTTTTCAACTGAGATGTAAAATTGTGCTTGGTGGTATTGAGGGTAGCTACTGACTTGAACTGTAACTTCAAAAGCTCAGAGCAGGATTCACTACTGCCCAGGCGTACTGTTTCGCAGTACAGCTGATTCCAAAAAGGGTGTCAGTCACCCCTCCTCCTTCGCAACCATTTCTGAGCAATTGGTTTCACTTCCTCCTTTCTGCTGTCCTCGGGGCCCTGAGCTGGACAAACCTTTCAGCCTGCTCAACTGGCAGAGCACTGCTCTGCCACATTTCCTGGCTTCTCATCTCTTCTGTTCCTACAGCAGGAATGTCATGCTTTAACACAAAATGTCTCAAGTTTTGTTCGTGGGTATGGACTGGGTGTAGGTGGCCAGGTGCTGGCAGCAGGGGTGGTCTCTGTGAGGAAACAGAGCTGTCCCATGCTGGACACAGCCACTTCCAGACAGCTCCAACAGCCTCACCATGGCTGAGCCCCACCGGTAACACCAGTGTTATGTCTGGGAGAACGTATTTAAGGAAGAGCAAAACCACTACATATCAGTGAGAGAGAGAGGAGTGAGAAGAAAAATGTGGGGAACACCACTGTGAACAGCAAGGTCAAACAAGAAGGAGGGGATGGAGGTGCCGCAGGCGCTGGAGCAAGGATTTCCCTGCAGCCTATGAAAAGGACCACACGGGTGCAAATATCCACAGTGCGGCCCATGAGGGACCCCACCACAGAACAGGTGGATATTTTCTGAAGGAACTGAACAAAGCATCAGAGACAATTTTGAAGTCTTTAGCCTCAATCACAGGAATCAAATCTGTAAAATCTTGGGAAAAATGTCTGACTGGTCAGACAGTCTGATAAAAAAATGTGTGGGCTTTTCCTCTGGGGAAAAATAAAACCCAGCCAAAGAAAACCAAGCCAAACAACTAACTCACAAACCACAACCCAACAGAGGAAGTCCGACTGTTTGCAAAGGGAGGCACAACGCAGCAGAACGGTGGGGGTTCTCGTGCCGCCACTTGCTGCTTCTGCTGCTCTGAACCACTTGCAAGAAGCCGGGTCTCCTGGGCAGCCCTTTCAGACGGTCGAGCACGGCGGTGTCCCGCGTCCCGAGGAGACCGCGCCGGTGTATCCACAAGAAAAGGACGTGATGCAGGATTAGCCGGTTCGTGTGTACCCGCCGCACCGGGCGTTTTGCCTCCGACTTCCACAGCTGAAGCCGCACACGGCTCCGGCAAGGACAGGTTTCACCCCGGCAGAGCGCTGGGTTCAGGAGCAGTCGCCACCTCCTCCGAGCCGCTCCCGCGGGACGGGCGTGGGGGAACCCTGGCCGGGGCGAGGCAGCGATGGCGATCACTGACACAGCGCACTTTCCCGCTCGCCCCCGGCCCCCTCTCCGCCCGCGGGTGCGCTGCCTCCGGCGGCGCCCCGCCCGCTGACAGGCACCGCCCCGTCCAGGCGCCTCCGCGGGCCGGCGGCGATGGTTGGAGCGGGACGGGGCGGGGAAGGGGAAGGGGAAGGCGGGGGGAAATGTCGCGGTCGCTACGGGAGACGGGGGAAAACCGGAAGCCGGCGGGGCGGGGCGGTGCGGCGCTGGCGAGCCCTTCCCTGCTCCCAGCCTCTCCCCGCTGGGCGGCGGTGGCAGCTCAAGCGCCATGGGGTGTTTTTTCTCCCGCCGCAGGAAACTGGCCCTGGGCGGCCAGCCGCAGCAGCAGCAGCAGCAAGCGGGAGCCGG